>CM037790.1:28516205-28566205 GCA_021229015.1 Solen grandis | reverse complement strand
ATTACGTCTGAGAATATTGTAACAGGTTACACTTAACTTTCTTTTAAAGAAAATGTAACCAACTTTGATAATCACTTTTTGCCGGGATGTAATAAATCTAACTGTGAATATACATTTATCAATGTACATAAAAATTGTGTGTCCTGTTTTTTTAACGAGTAGGTCGGTGGTTCTACCCGGATGCCTCAGTAAATTCGGGTCCTTTCTCCACTCGCCACTAGATGAATGTTGCTGCATGACTGAAATACTGTCACAGCGACGGTAAACTCAAAACATCAATCAATTTAACCCTTTCCCCCATAGAGAACACCATGAAAAGACCTATGCGAACAGCATAAAACCAGATCAGCCTGCGAGTAACTCGCAGCTTGATCAGGTTTTATGCTGTTCGCTGCTCCTCAGTGGTCTGGAAATGAGGATTTTGTAATTAAATTTGGTAAGGTTTAACTGTGGTTTTCTGCAGATCAGGCTTTATGTGATACCTACTGAGGGCGTCAAAATGAGTCTAAATGAAGGAAAGGGTTAACAGGATCGGAACTTATTCATTGATCAGTATTATAATTGTGAAAATTGCAGAAAAAGAAAATAATTGGGGAAATTAGATAACTTAAAATAAATATTCTTAAATAGAGAAAGTGCAAGTTTCAATATATCATTTTAAATTATGATCTTCAAATAGCAGATACATTTGTATGAAATAAAAAGTGGTCGTTCAAATCATCCCTGTTTATTCTTCTGCTTTAAAAATCACACCTACAATCCCTAGCCCGCTATCCTTGAAATCCAATATTAAAGGACATGAAAACAAAAACTGTCTGTGCTTCTTGATTTACAAAAACGACATATATTATTACCAAGCATTACATCAATTGTGGACAGAATCGAATCAAGCCCATACAGGTCAAGTTAAGAAACATTAACGCCCAAAACTAGCATGCGCAGGCCAGCTTCCAGAGTTTCTTCCATATATCCCAAGACAACCGTCGTAGGTTTCTATACGGAGGAAGTCTTGCCGTGAAAGAATCCTGTTGTTTAAAAAAAATAACGTTCCAATCACAGCACTTATTTCATTTTCTGTCTCTATTTTGTAATGTGTTTTGATTCCCAGAATTGGGATAATAAGATTTCATTCAAGACAAAACACTTTAATCGTGAAATACAAATAAACAGATTAGATGCCTTTTGAAGGAATAACATTCAAACGGAACTTGAAATAAATTGTGTTAACCATGCGAGAAACTTCTTAGGTAATTTTAATTGCCGGTAATTATCGTCAGCAGTGCTTACTACCGATGTTGTGTTTGTAACCTAAAACATGCTACCTTTTCACTAGACTTAATTATGAACAAATAATATCACTAAATTTACTTAAAATGTGGTAAGATTTTAATTGCGCTCTTAAATGGATCTCCTGGAATAACCTTAGCATCAAATAAAGTTGTAGAATACTATGGAAAGAAACGGTCCTTGTGCATTTGAGTTTGTTGTGTGTTTGTTGTTGGCTTTGTTCTTTGTTTCATTTTGTTGTTCTTTTGAGGTTGTTGTTGTTGTTGTTGGGATCTTTTTCTGAGGGGGTCTTCAGAATAAGCTTCCGTTCACCATATTTGTTCCCTCTATTTTAATCAGATAATCGGATCTCAAGAAAAAGGCTTAACTTGATGAGGTTTATCTATCAAGAATGGCATTATTCTTTTAAAACAAAGTCTTGAACTATTCACTAAGGTGTTGTTTTTTTTAGATTTTCTGATGGTTTAATAGCATTTCATCCTGCTTGGAAGAGCCAGAATACACAGCAGCTCCTAGGTATGACAAATATCCTACCACCTATTAATGTTTCAAGTGCACCGCTAATGTACCTATAAATCAGTAAACAGTATTAGATATCTCTCGCTATGATGACGTACCTTTGAAGTCTGATCTTCCTGTGCTGCTTAAACAATTAAGTTACAAAATAGACTTTCAGAAATATAATGATCTTTTATTCGTTGGAAAAATGCTATGCTTTAGTTCACATTCTATAAGGATTGGCGTACAAGAAGCGTATAGCAAAACTCTATAATAAACATTAGAACAAGTAATCAGACTTCCCAAATGCAATACCATCAATCATATTTAAAAATTATTTCTGACGATATTTTTTCAAGTTTAAACTTGTTTTTCTTGATCCCTTTGAAGGGTCCCTTGACGAAGCTTCAAACGACATTTTAAAATTTCTCAATCGCAAATATTATTCTTGAGCGTTCTTTCTATTCAATGAGCAACGAGTCAGTTCCTCCCTTATAAAAGATGTATGCTTATAAGAGTTTGGAGGACTTAAAGATATGTATACGCTTTTGATAGAGAAATATTCATAAATACATGTTGTATTTATCTGATCGAATAAAAGTTCAAAACAATTATAGAAGCCATTTGTACTTTAATTTTTAGACTGTGTAAAAACTGCGACACATTCTGAATACGTAAATTGAAATCATCCATGGTTTATCTGATGATATATCACACTAATGTGGTCAATATATCATTTCAAAAGATAGTTCAAAACCATATCAAACGTGATTTATTAATTAATGACCACCTTAACATCAGCTCTAGAACAAAAAAAAAACATAAATAAATGTTAAAAGTTAATTTATATAAAACAAAATTGGACATTTGGTTATAAGAGTTTAAGCGTTATTTCATGGAAATCCTTTAGATAATAAAATGATGTGTTTACAGCAAAATGGGAAATAGAGTTGCCAAATTGTCTCGAGACAACGGTGGCCATTAGTGGTATCGTTCCAGAGATAAATAGTCTTTAAGTTAGTAATAAGTACTGAATAATGAAAGCAGTATGTCTAATATAAAGTTAGGCATAACGTAATTAATGGTTAAATACGAGACGATAAAAAGTGTTTAAAAAAACATAAAAGAGGAATATGACCTGAATGATAAAATATTTTAAATCCATATACATTATAGTTCAAGATGTTGTACATTGACAATACATGTGTTTCCATCATGGTTGTCACGTTATAAAGTGTTTCTTCTTCTTCTAGGGTAATAGAGCAAATTTGTATTCGTCCCAGTCTATACGGGACATTAGTTATTGTATCCCATGAAAATCGTCCATTAATGTTAAGTGGATGAACGTTTCTCTTCAGCGATGAAGAACATAATCAGGGAACTCCAAAGGAAATTACAAATTGCCATAAATATACATTTGCCTGAAAGAACTAAAACACAGATTTGCGGGGGAATTGGGCCATTTTCCCCCCAAAGATACGACAATGAGTCTAAAGAAATAAAATATTTACAAGTAAAATGCTTTAAGATTACTCAATTCTAGAGGAGGAGGGGAAAATGATAAAATTGGGTATTAATTAGATAGGAAGGAAATATTGCGATACCTCTAATATTCTCCTAAGAAATCGGGGGTTACCCTCAAAACAATTCTACTTGCTTATATAATTTGGATGAGATTGAACAGTTTGCAGTCAAACTTTTAAATGCAGACTATTTATTTCACCAGAAATTTCATTTTTACTGTATGCGTATGCCAATTACCTTATCTATGTCTATTTGAACGACAAAAGGTGTTCATGTCACTTGCGTAACCATTTGCGGTATTTTAGGAATTAATAGACATCCCTTATCGTGTCGTTCTCCATCCCTATATTTAGTATTGCTATGTCGTTCTCCATCCCTATATTTAGTATTGCTATGTCGTTCTCCATCCCTATATTTGGTATTGCTATGTCGTTCTCCATCCCTATATTTAGTATTGCTATGCCGTTCTCCATCCCTGTATTTAGTATTGCTATGTCGTTCTCCATCCCTATATTTAGTATTGCTATGTTGTTCTTTTGAACATTGCAAGACATTCCTGACCGTGTCGGTCTGTTTCAAGCATTGTTATGTCTATCTGTAGGGAATTTTTTATGTCCTTCTGATTAGCATTGCAAGTCAAACATGACCTTGCCGATCTTTTTCTGTTCTAACTTATATGTCATCAGTATATAAGGACATTCGATGGAAATGGAATAAATTTATTGTAACTTCAAGATGAGGAATGCAGCCAAACGTTTTTTTTTTTGTGTTTTTGTTTTTTTGTTGTTGTTTTTTTATCCCTTTTGGTCCTTTCTTTTTTGTCTTTAAGGGGGTTTACGTTTTATCGATGTTCAACAAAAAATCTGTCTCACTGCGATATCACGACGTAGACATGTGGGAAATAATTGGCCATATTATGTTGAAGCTAGGGAAATAATGTAATTTCCTAAATATATCTGACGAACGTTTTACAGATGTACTTTGAAGATATCAATGACGCCGCCACGAAACTTCCATATACTCTGTTTATTACCAAACTTTACGGTCGATTAAAAATATCGTTTTGTGTTTCGATTTGGTTGAGTTTGATTTAAAAGAAGCTATGCCGATAGAGTGTTTTTGTACCACATTATTTATATGATGAATTTGAACCGCTACAGTTACTAATAGTTAAAACATATGCAACGGTTTTCCTAAATGTATTCTCTTTACCGCTTGCGCTACAATGCCGGATTGACTGGTTAACTCTGCATATTATGTTATTGTTTATGGACGTCGTTGTTAATCTTATTAGATGATGTCGTCATACCGTGAAACCTGAGGCGTCAATAAAATTAGGGTATTCTTCCCGTAATTAATTTATATCTTTAGACGAGGGGGTGGAGGAGGCGTATATTAGATCCATTGTTACGATGGCTAACTTGGTGGAACAATACAACATCGATAAGATCATAACAATATCTTAATTTTATTTTATTCACACTAATATTAAACTTTGTGATGATATATTTGGGGTTATATTTGCCTAATTATTGAACGGAAAACAAGTATATATGAATTTAGTGGTAAATGGAATAATGAGTTGATAGATTGACCATAAACACACTGAGATTGGGGTGGGAAACTTGCTTTGTCGATGATGACTATATGTGTACATTCATTACATGTGTAATTACTCTTTTTATTGCGCTTTTATGGTTAAGACTAAATATTTCATTTTCTTTTATTTATGTTCCCGATATTTTATTACAGACGAAAAAGAAACACATCGCCATGCGTGTAATTTAAACCAGTTTGTTCTTTATAACTACGTTGTGTATTAAATATTTGCAACTTTAAACCCTCAGGTTTGCAATAATTCAGCTAACTTTTCGAATTATCTCCAAGTTTGGAGGAGTTTCCACTTTTATACATTAGTAATATAGTAAGAAGATGAAATTTTGTATTCGTGTGATTGAGCATGCGCATTTAACGTTGGATATATTTTAAAGTAAATTTGTAATAAGACTTTGATTTAATTTGTTCTTTCTTCTGCAAGTCAATGTTGTTGTTTTTTTAAACTAAAATAGTTACATGTACATGTATATGGCATGCTATGAAATACGATTATTCTTCAAAATTCCATAATGTAATTTCAAAATACCCTGAGCATGATAACTATAAATTGCCGCAATAAATTCGAGTAGAATACTATTATAATGATATTTCAAATATCACTATTTACCAGTTTTGGGGAATATTTTGTTATAAGCAAATTAAATACAGTAGTTTCGTAAATAATAACGGACACTGGAATACACAGACATGCGGTTAATATATACGCTGAGGGTATATAAAAATATCAAATATATTTATTTTGTTTACTTTAGGTAACGTTTCACCTTCGCTATTTCGGTAATTTGTGTCTACCGTGCAACGCATGCAGTAGACACGAGAAAGAATACATTGACCTGACACCAGGTCAACCAGTCGAAGAATTGCCTTTATATGCTGAAAACCAAGCATGTGGGATTTTACCTTTTGGTTTTTCGCGACAGGGAATCGAACATTCGAAGCGGACTCTCAAACCACTAGGTCGCTGTTATATATATTTACACAAACATTTCATTATATGACCTTGGAGTTATATAAAAAAAAATAAAAAAAGTTTTTAAATTGCTTATACTATTCATCCTTTTCGAAGGTTTCTTGGTGTTTTGTGCCTGGAACGACCATACGAAATTCCTTGCACCAAACCAGGCGCTTCGGATCAGCAATCATGTATGCTTACACGAGGACTTGTTTTCACTTCTTATTTCAGTGGTTTCCCTGTTTTTAACAATGATTTTTGGTCCGATTTCAAATTTGAAACATTCAATTATAGTGTAATAATATAAGTTCCCTGGTTCTCTAATGTTCGAAATTGAGACGAACTCTTTTTTCTTCTTCTTTTTTAAATCTCTCGCTTCTGATTTATGTTAGGACAACTATCAGTTGATCACTAATGCTTCGCCTGGCACGGTTTCATCCAAGGCAAGAGGATAATCTCGGCGTCATTACATGACCAAATACGTGTGATACGGCGTATCACAAGATTGTAATATAGTGATCAGATGAAGAGGTGATAAACTGAACGGTAACTAAATTAAAAAATCTTCGAGTACCTCAGGGTAAAATCTACACTGTACGGAATGTTTAAGTTCTCACAATTTTCTTCCGAGTAGGATTAGGAAAGAAAAGATAAAAGAGAAGGAAGGTGTAGTCAATCTGATACATATTTGACTCAGGAACAACAATACAAAATGGGAACCGTTCGATATTTAAGCAGATTCTGTTCGTGTAATGAGGTTTATGATATATCTTCATAAATTATTTAAAATGAAATTACTTTCATATCAAGAAAATATAGATTATGTCTCTGAAGTCGATTTGATAAAATTGTCTAATTCTTAAGCAATTTTAGAGAAACAAAAACGAAGACTTCACGTCATTATGTTTGCTACAGAATGCATATCAGTACAAGTAATGCAATTGCGGACGGTATATCCCCTCATTATATCATGGTTATACTGAAATAAATAATGTATGCTTCTTAATTGATATTTGTGAACTTTAATCCTCAGATAATAGTGCTGCCTCATTACTTTATCACAACGTTGATGCCGGGCTCAAGCACGCAACTGTGACACTGGCAGTTACCCTTAAGTTTTGAGCTTCAATCACAAGGTGAATTTACCAGTACTATTTTAACGTTACCAAACCCACGACCTCGCAATTTCGCGACAAACAATCTAACCATTCGCCGGCCAGCTCCGGGCCAATTATCATGGTATCAACCATTTTTAAAACATTTTCTTCTTCAGATTTATTGCTAATTGTTCGACCAAAATATTGACCATAATGAAGGTTTCAATGTAATGTCCCTTGTAGTCCTTTTTATTAATGATATATGTCATTTTATAAGTGTATTAATCACTATGATTTCCTGTTGATAGCTATAACGAAACAGCATTTTACTGCTGTTATTTATGGTTATGCACAATCAGCTTGGCATCTTATGCGTGATTGATATAAAATTCCGCAGTAAATGCACATTGAGCATGTTCTCAGAGGCTACACGTCGAGCTGAATAATCAAATGGTTTGGAAACTCCCTGGTTTTGGCTTCTTGTTTTCAATGAGGCAGTCAAGGGCAAAAATAATTACCTGCTATGCAATGTTTCTGGACCCTTATCTCGGCACAGGAAATATATATTTTAGTGTTCAACGAATATTAACAGCTAATCGCTCGATAATCCGTTCAATTTTATTCATCTCATGTTTACTGGAATTGTACCCACGAATACATGCATCCGCAAAAAATGCTCTCTTCTACAGACGAAAAAATAATACCTAACAATTAACAGTCGTAATTTGGCAACTACTATTCTCGTGCAAACTTCTGTTCAATATTTTTTTTCATCTTTATACTATAAATCACAAGGTATTGCAAAAAGCTGTTTTCTCATCTGCACAGCAGATATGTAGCTTTATTCTAATTTGTGTGCTAGAGAAATTAAGATGTTCCATTTTGTGGTATTTTAAATAACAAAACTACTACTGATTTGAGAAGCTACAAAAAAGGCTATACAGATATACACATTATATGCCCAATTATTACATTATAATGACGTAAACCTGTTTTCCAATCCTGGTGACAAACCAGTGAGCTGCTTCTCTCGGGAAATTTATTTAAGCCTAGTTCTGCTCTGTTCTTTAAACAATATAGATATCGTCTGGGAATTTCCTTCGATAATTATTTATAATAAGCACTACGTCGATAAACAACTACGATAGTTCTTTTTTCCAGTTTTTAGTAACGATTGCACCATATATATTATGCCACGAGATTCATTGAATCAGTGCGCTTATTTTAGCCTAATATGGAAGATATGGCTATCATTTACGTAATGCCTTGAGGCAAGTCACCGTTACATATTGTTTCTTTAGACATGTTCAGTGTCTCACGCGGATATATAAAATACCTAAAATGCGATTTTTTTGTTACTTACTTCTATCATAATTTGATCAATCCTTGGTATGGAAAACCCCTATTAAATTTACTTTTTCCAAGTTAGCTTGCTACGTTTGCAATAACCCAGTGGCCATTATGAAAATAATGTCTTTTTCTAGTTCTTGGCAATAAAATAACTGTTCTACTTACGTTCAACGTCTGCAGAAAGTTGTTATTTCAGTTGTTCTTGGTGACTTTGACGAGGTCATGCCTTAAATATGGGACTTCAAATTACGTATAAAACCATGTACCCATATTTAAAATCGCATACAGATAATAGCACGTGGGTCGAAAATCAATCTGTCAAGTTTATATTTCAGAATTAGTCTTATTAATATTCTCTTTCTCTGGAACTGTATATTGCTTTGCACACATAGACACATATTTTAACATTCATATATTCATAATTTCTAGATTGTTAGAATATTTTGGAAAATGTTTGAAGCTCATTTTAGATCATTATCATTTCATTTTAAGCTTATTGAAAACACCTTAATGAAGACTTTCTTAAGCTTAGAAATTAAAAATATATATGTATAACCTCAGATATTGTATTCTAATGCAATGAAAGACCATTTACAGAGAATGCCATTCCAGTCCTGAATGCAACTGCTCTATTACTAGACCAATAAATAAAATAAAGAGATCTATATCTTTAAGATTGTGTGTTTAGGAAACTCACAATATTAGGTGTTACGAAGTGAACACAGTGTAGTCGTGTAAAATAATTAAAACGTTTATGTTTATGATTCAGATTAATTTAATAACACATCCTGTAAGACAGGGCTGATAATAACTGTTCTATAAGGATACATAAAGAATGATTTTGCAGCAGAGGTAAGATGAGAACTAGGAGGTGAAGTGAACATTTACATATTACTTACAGGAATGTCATCACTAAGATATGTTTAACCCTTTCCCTCATAGAGGACACCATGAAAAGACCTATGCGAACAGCATAAAACCAGATCAGCCTGCGAGTAACTCGCAGGCTGATCAGGTTTTATGCTGTTCGCTGCTCCTCAGTGGTCTGGAAATGAGGACTTTATAATTAAATTTGGTAAGGTTTAACTGTGGTTTTCTGCAGATCAGGCTTTATGTTGTACCTATTGAGTGCGTCAAAATGAGTATATGAGGGAAAGGGTTAAAAAAAACATATACGAAGGGTGACACTTGGTATGTACATATAAACTAGTATTTAATTACAAATTATATATTTCCACAGTATTAATAATTTAGGCCACGAGATTTTTTTTCTTTAAATTAGGACACGACTATCCTAATTGTCAGTTAAATCTCTTATCTAAGCAAATAATTTCAGATTTAAACATTTTCATGTATTTTAATATGATCTTACATTCTTATTTGCGTAAAATATAGCACATGAATGTATAAAGCGCTATCCTATAGTTTCAATTTACCTCAGTTGACACATTTTCGTTTATATTCTTCATGTTAAACTTCATGTATATGATAAGTCAACCATTTCAGAGAATTATAGCTTTTGCCTTTGTAGAGTCGCAGTTTCCCATATTTGACGAATATAAAAAAATCAAGAATAAAAATAAGATGACTTTAATGTGCTCGAACCAAGGTCCAATGGTGTGAGTATGGTGTTCCGCCCGTGCCTAACGTTATGATTGATTGGCTGCTAATTGCATCGCCCTGAAGTCTGGAAGTGGAAATTAAGATCGTATAAAACAGATACATTGTGTTTAAATATTGACGTCACAATATTCACCCGCACTCTTAACACGGTTTACGTGCGTTTATGGCAATATGGAAGCCAGGGTGCGACTGCTATCCGTGTCTTTATCTAATCATGATTTAAACCTGGTCGGCAGGTGTTTCTCAATAAAGAATATTGATGAAATTATTGTTTGTGGTTAATTACCTCGTGCATATGACGTGTCAAAGCAATTGTTCGAATATGATTTTACAAAACGTTATTTAGGGCAGTCATAAAATTTATGGCCATCCGCTCTATTGGGGTGCTACTTATTACTATTTTATTTATACAGACAAACGGTTTCTCTGTAAGACTGATTTAAGTGCGGTATTTATTTATGTGTTTTATGGTGACAGAAAACACCTCGAATATCCATTACGGTAGTTTAATCGGAAACATTCAGAATTTTTCCAGGTTACCCTAGCTAGGTATTGAGCGCGTATACCAGTCTACCCACACACGTGTTAAAATATATTTTGAATTATGTAAAATCTTGATACTGTAATGCTAATGGATCTACCAGATATCAATTTAACAATTTGTTCTGTTAAAATGTCACGAATGATAAAAATCCGACACGGTTTTATAAAGATAAATGCCAATATATTCTATTCACCAATTTATATCTGCCTTGACATTGCTTATCATATATCTACTGCATTATTTCATTTCATGATATGAAACTTAAAAATCTGCTATTCTAGCATTGTGTAATATTCCCATGTAGAGTATACTGATAATACCTTTAGCATGTTGAGCAGTATTTCCTCAAATTCTGACAAGAGTTTTAAAACCTTGACATTTTCCCTTTCGTTATCTTCGGCATGTGTCAATACTGTCATTTTGACGATCACGGCTCGCGGACGTAAACGAGGAAACCAATTATATGTATCGTGGATTGAATGACAAGAATTGAAATAGGAGAAGAAAATGTACAACCATCAATGACATCATTCAATGGGGAAAAAAGCGAACGATCTCAATGAAATGCAAAGCGGTATCTATCCGATTTCGCCACAGAAAATGAATGTTTTACAAATGATCGGTTTAGTTACGTATCTCACCGTATCGGAAGTCATTAATCGACCCGAAGCAGGCCGAGCCATATTTAACGACTCGTTATTCCATACAATGTATGTCGCACGATGCAATTCCAAATGCAATAATCTCTAATTGAGCACAGGGGGTCGGCAGAGACCGGAAGCCGAAAACAATGATTCTCTTCGGGGAAAAAAACATCGCTATTGTGTGCTCATACTGCATTTGAATCATTGTGGCATACTCATATATCGTACGCATCCTTTTCAAAGCGAGCAAAATAATATAAGGCTGGGAAACTGAAGAACGTATTGTCTTAACTAGACATTGATAAACGGGCGCATACAATACATGAAAAGGGATCGGTCACTTTATAAATTAGGATCATTGTCTCTGTAAATTAATGTAACACAGGAAAATAACGATGTGTGTGTGTGTAAAATACTAATTAATTTTAAGGATTGAGATTACCTGTGAAGCTAGAGTAAAATTTGAGACGAAAATTATCAAACTTATTATTATCAAATTTATTAATTTATTGATAACCATAGACACTGTATCTGCTTCGAGCGAACTACATGTAAATTTATAATGGACCCCCCCCCCGCCCTTTTTTTTAAAAAAAAAAATTAAAAAAAAAAATCCAATGTTTATATTTCATGAGTTTCACCTTTCACACACTCCTCAATACATCTTGTCAGAGAAATTTTCCTTTCGTATTCGAGTTTCTTCTTTCTCAGCATGATTATGACCATCGCTACGTGTGTCTCGCAATCACTAGTACACGATTAGGAATTTCGTAACATGTTTTCAATAATAACGAGGCATCGGTAGTGTTCGGACGAAATTGCGTCAGATTTTTTGATTAATGACACCCCACCAAAAATCACAACTCACAAATATAATTCTAGTTATTGTGATAAAAATTAGATATCCTTATTGCAATTTTGTGCTGTTATTCTCTGTGATGACTTAAACTGCTAGCTTTAGCTCGGGCTGTTCGTTACTGCCATGTGATTTTTATGAGATTTTATAAATATTACTGACACAAACTGACTGTTTTTATTAGACACATATCAAAGGTATCCGATAAATGTCCAATATATATCCCGATGAGACACAAATCATACGTAGATCATACAAATCATAATAGTACAAATTTGTTTTATGGTTGTTATGACTGGCGATTCGTAATATTACTAGCTTTATTGAAAGTTAACTTACTCGTATATCATGAGATATTATATATATCACCACGCATGTAACCACAGCAAGACATAACTCTTAACAAAATACAATAACTAGGACACTACTATATGATATTTCATGTATGTTAACACTTGAAATATTATTTTTAAATTATTATATACGATTACATTTGTTTATATGATTTAGAGATACGTGGTAATTATTAATAAAAAATACATGCATATGCTCAAAAGTTAAAATTCAAATATGTGTTTGTATAACCTTCACGTTTCAAACTGTAAGCAAGTTTATAGTTTTACAATACAAATTAATTATTGGTTGGTAATTATTAGTCAAATATAAACAATAAAACGATTGAATGAAGTTTTATAGAAAACAGAAATAATCACAGTCTGCCATGTTTGCGATCAATGAATTTTTATTCAGAATCCTTTATAGAAAGAATCCATTCTTATAAAAAACAACTTTGGTTTAACTATGCAGAATTGTATCAAATATGTTTTACCATTGATTGCACTCTCTTTTCAGGCAAAACCGAAGTAGCACACTCGACAGGGGAAAAACTATTCGTATCTAACAATAATGCCGATGCCATCCAATTGAAAGACAACCCCACGCAAGAATGGTATACATCTGTCGGAAAACGTGGTGGGACATACAAACGGCTGCCTGGTTGGGCTGTATGGTATGGGAAGCGGTCCTTGGACTCAGCGGGTGGGAACACATTAGATCACATAGACAATGAACATAGCGATACTCAAGAAACAGATTCGTTATTTGAATCTGATAAAAACATCTGGGACTCAAACTTTGACAAACCTGATCCTGTTTTTAATTCCGAAAATCATGAAAAAGTCCAACAGTTCCAAGATTGGTTTTCAGCTTATGGCAAGACTGATGACGAGTTGGAGCCATCAGGAACTAGCTCCTTAATAAACCCGGAGGGTGGAGATAAAAACGACCAGGAATATCTTGACATGGATAAGATAGAAGGCGATATCGATAAAAATTCATTAAGTGATACAGATGACATCGAAGAAAAGCGTTCACCTGGCTGGAATACTATGTATGGCAAAAGAGCGTGGTTGGCCACGTATGGCAAAAGAGCTCCAGGTTGGCAGGCAATGTACGGCAAGAGAGCCCCCGGTTGGTACTCCGCCTACGGCAAACGAGCTTTGGTTTACGGGAAGCGGTTGCCAGGGTGGAACTCATCATATGGAAAAAGGTCTACGGATCCAAATTCACCAAGCAGTAATCAGGACTTGGACGACTTCTTATCAGTTCTTTCTGATGAAGAAAATCAAGACACGGAAAAACGGATGGGATGGCAAGCTATGTACGGAAAGAGGGCACCCGGTTGGTATTCGGCGTATGGAAAAAGAGCTGCCGGGTGGTACTCTTCATATGGAAAGAGAGCTCCTGGATGGTACTCAGCCTATGGTAAGAGAGCACCTGGATGGTATTCAGCTTATGGCAAACGGGCACCTGGATGGTACTCAGCCTATGGCAAGAGAGCACCCGGATGGTATTCAGCCTATGGCAAACGGGCACCTGGATGGTACTCAGCCTATGGTAAAAGAGCACCTGGATGGTATTCAGCCTATGGCAAACGGGCACACTTGGATGGTATTCAGCTTACGGCAAACGGGCACCGGGATGGTACTCAGCATACGGAAAACGGGCGCGAAACTGGCAAGCGATGTATGGCAAACGAGCCATGAATTGGCAAGCCCTTTACGGGAAACGTGATTATGATACAGATGCCTTAGTCTCAAACAACATGTTAACAGATTCAAATAACAACGATGAAAATCAGACTGACAAACGAGGACGTCACTGGAATTCCTTGTATGGAAGATAAAATAAAAAATACATTTCTGTAAAAGCATAACATACAGATGAGAATTGTTGATAATGGTGTTTTTTTTCCTCAAAATATTCGATGATATACATCAAACTAATGCAATTAGGAAGTGATTTCGCACTCATTTCTTTAGATAATATGAAATTCTAATCAATTTTATCTCGATAATTTATTTTATTAACACGTTTGTTATTTCATTTTTATTTAAGAGGAAATTCTTTTTACGTTGTATTAATATCGTATTGAAATTAGTTCGTATCCGGCTGGATTGTAATAAAGCAAACATTTTTATCGGTATTATTAGTGCAAACAAAGTGTGCAGAGTGCAAAATTTTAATTTATCACAGGGACGTAAGTAAGAACAATCTACAGCAATATATACAACATGTATGGACATTTTGAATTGCTTTACAACGTGTAATTTATTTTTAAAAAGACATTCTCGGAAAGGTAAAACACAAGAAAGCTCTGAGAACTTGCTTCAACACGATAAAATGTGACACACATGCGTGAATTAAACAAAATATTTTGAATTTCAGCATACAATGTATTTATTTAAGTGCATAATAATGTATGTAGATATAATGATCTTGTTCGGAGAATATAACATTAAAATATCTCACAGATGTATTTTCTACAGAGTGAAATTGTGGTTCATTGACTGCCTAATGCAAGTAGAGAATGTCTACTTTTTTTTTTCAATTAACCTTCCTTACAAAAACACAAAAGTTATACTGCATAACACTTGACGTTATGAGTAATATTATACGATTTGTTTTTCAAAACCGGTGTTTAAATAATTATATAAAACGGCATCATCAAAATTAATTGATTAATTAATTAATTTGTAAGTGTTGTCTTTTTTAATACCACTGACAATTTTTTTAGAGACAAAACTCTGTCTGAGATTTAATGGCACCGTACTTGAAAGACAGAGAACGAATGTTAATCTCAGGGAAGACTGACCCCTCATTCTATTTAATACAGTATAATTAACGTGTCAATATTTTCCCAACCAGAAAATGGAAGCTCAAAATCAATCGAAAGCCGAATCTAAGAAACGAAATGATGCCATGACATACATGATATCTCGATATGTGCTCTTGTCTGTTTCCCGGTAGCTATCCTCACCGTCCCACGTGGCGAGTATCGTTCAATGTCGGAAGTTCTTTCCATGACCATAAACATGTATATTGTCTCTCCACCAGACGACGGTATAAATATTGTTCTTAAAAATGTAGATTTAGTGAGAAGCAGAAAACACACACACACACACACACACTGGTCTACCTATCTTACCGAGGTTTTGCATGTGTGTCTTATACCTCACTATGACGGTTTGTACCTCGGTTTGTAGCTGTAAAGTGTTGTAATACCGAGGTTAATTTTCCGAGGTATGCGTTTTTAGTTGTGTGTGACGTCAGTTCAACAATAAATCAAATCATTATCATTATATCAACCTCAAAACCGAACCAAACCTCATGAGCTAATCCTAGCCCAAAACCCTTCCTTTAACCATAATCCAAATGCTGAAAAGGACTAACCGATGAACGAATTTTCTACCGCTCATATTGTTTACAAACCCACACACACAATTTGAGGGCTCAGCGCAAAAGGGTCTCAACTTGTTCTTTAATACATACAAGTTACGATCCTTTTGGGCTGAGCCCACGAATTGTCACTGTCTTACCGTGTCAAATCTGAGTGTTTTTGGTTCTAACCACGTTTGGGTCCATTAAGATCCGTGACGAAACAATACACTGCAAACGATCTGGCTGTCAACACTGATATGTCAGATAATGAGGGCGTGTGCATATGATACCATCCTGGCGGTAAACAAGTTAATACACATTTACATTATCATGAAAATCATGGAAATAATTATCTCATTTAACATACTCATAAACGTCTCAGATGCCAGGTTAACCGTTTTAAAAAATGGTTTTGCTGCAATATCAGACTTGTGTTATTATCAGCAAGCGATACCGTCTATAAATTAGAGAAAAAGAAAAAATAGGGAGAGGAAAATGAGAAAGTTGAAGACATAGATAGTTTGTAGGGTATTGATATGTGTTATTATCACAATGCAGATGTAATTATTAAAAAATAATTTTATACTTTCCTCCCTAATCTAGGTTCACATTTTAGAATTAAAAGTAAAACCTTAAATTCGAGTTTTATTTCACAGTCAATAAACTTGTCTGGACTTATAACTAAGTTCTGACTGAAACATTAAAATTTCAATCAAAAAATGTGTGTGTTAGGAAACTTAGGATCCTGCACTTAGTAAATTATAGCCTATAGCAATGTTATTTATATTAAAACTTAAAAATGTAAAAATAAAATACAAAAAGCAACCAAACTTGGACTCGAACCCGAAGACGTGGGGAATACGTGATAGCAAGTCATCGATTATGGCAACATGGCCACGGTTGACTCTGCCAATACCTAGAAGTAGATTTAATATCATACAACAGATTACTGAATGTACAATGAATACCAATTATCAACATCACAAATAACTCATAATTTACTTACATGAATCAAAGCATGAGCAATAAGATAAAGTTTACGAAACAAGTTCTCGTTCTCACAAATTAAATTAATCACTCTCGATGGTTCTGGTGGCGGCGTGTGTGGTCATTATTGTGGGAGGAAACCGGAGAACCCGGAGAAAAACCACATGTCTGGACGAGCGACCACTGTATCCTTTCACGTACGTGACAAGGAATCGAACCGGGACGAACTGGTAAGAAGCTATCCAGGCACCCCAGTCAAATCCAGATTATTGGGATGAAAGGTTTTCATAAAAAAAAATCATACATAATAAATATTGGTACATGCAAATTTATATCATCTAAATGAAAATATGCCAAACGTGTTGTGATTAATCTCTATCAGTAAGTATTGAGAATTTCCATTTAAAATATAAAAAAGAATTTTCTACTGATTCTAGTGGCCGAGTTGTTGGAGGATCAGCCGCGTAACAATGACGGAATGGGTTCGATCTAAGGCCACAACATATCAAAATCGAACTAATATATCGAAGGATACAAACATAGCTCATCGCAGCATACAAAAATAGCTCATCGCAGCAGACAGGCGTAGCTCGTCGCAGCATAAAACTGTAGTTCATCACAGCATACAAATGTACCTCATCGCAGCATACAAACGTAGCTTATCGCAGCATATAAACATAGCTCTTAGCAGCCTACAAACATAGCTCATTGCGGCATACAAACGTAGCTCATCACAGCATACAAACGTTGCTCATAGCAGCAAACACATGTAGTTCATAACAGCATACAAACGTAACGCATCACAGCATACAAACGTAACGCATCGCAGCATACAAACGTGGCTCATAGCAGCTTACAAACGTAGCTCATCGCAGCATAACATGTAGTTCATCACAGCATACAAACGTAACGCATCATAGCATACAAACGTAACGCATCGCAGCAAACAAACGTGGCTCATAGCAGCTTACAAACGTAGCTCATCACAGCATACAAACGTTGCTAATAGCAGCATACACAAGTAGTTCATAACAGCATATAAACGTAACTCAGCACAGCACAAAAACGTAGCTTAGCTCAACACAGCATACAAACTTAGCTCCCTGACTGGATGGTTCTGTGCCATAATGTGACAGGGTACGTAAGCGTGTGTATCAAAGTGAGACGACCAACTCGGCATGTGTATGCTGCAAACTGAAGTCTCCCGGTTCGAAGGACGACCAGAATTAGCTTCTGTTATCCAAGACACGCCACCTTGATTTAAGCTTGTTTGATTACTTGGGTGTAACGTTCAACCGACATAACTTCAGTCAAACAAAAAATCAAATTATAATTTTATCATTTATATTCTTCTCGTTGTTGATGTGGAGTATATGATAGTTATTTAATGAAACATATGTCCAGTCGTTATGGCTGTATACAACGCATTGAATAAAACACGGCTTTTTCAAGTAAGCCAAAACGGAATAACTGTGTAAAATACGTATCGAACCATGTAAATTTAATTTCAGTGGTTATATCATCAACACGATTATCCATACTATCTTGTGATGACACGACGGAATTTAGAAGGTCTTTCTGTAACTTTAACATATGCTATTTTTCTCTTCAATTGTTTTATTCTAAGACTTGTGTAAATGATATGATCAAATACGAGTATGCAATTATATCTCACATCCTGTAAAATGATGCTATATGATTGATCAATACAGGCATTAATGTAAATAATTTCCCCCTTCGGTGATTTTGGTTCATCTAATGTTTTAAGGAACAATCGAACAAAATACAATCCCATGTGTTTGTTTGTCCGTGGAGGATCAAACGTATTATTTGCTCGAAATCAACAGGATTCAAGAGACATTCCAATGGGATAAGTCTTGGTGCAACCTGTCTGTCGAGAGTGAATAGCACACACACACACACACACACACACACAGATATATATATATATATATATATATATATATATATATATATATATATAACATAAAAGTTTATAATGGCTTGTATTTACTAAAAACGTTCACATGACCATGGTCAAAATTTAATGAGGGATAACTTTAAGTCAATTAAATCAGAATTTTTCTCAGTTTGTCCAGTTCCTATATAATGCATTTTTTTTTTTTTTTTTTTTTTGCGGGGGATAAAAAATAAGACATTAATATCACAATCATATGACTTCTAGATAAATCATAGGTGATAATCAGATGTCCTGATGATGTCATCATAAATATAAACTTGAGAACGGACTGCAATATGCATTAATACAAAGTTTACATCATGCGGCCTTAGCCGAATTTTGGAAGATGGATTGACGTACGAACATCAGGTGGCATTAGCAGAATCTTGGAAGATGGGTGGACGTACGAACATCAGGTGGCATTAGCAGAATCTTGGAAGATGGGTGGACGTACGAACATCAGGTGGCATTAGCAGAATCTTGGAAGATGGATGGACGTACGAACATCAGTTGGCATTAGCAGAATCTCGAAAGATTGGTGGATGTACAGATTTTTGTGAATATTAAAGTTCTCTAAATTCCGTACATGTACATTTGACTTCCTCTTCAAATTTAAAGGCACGCGAATATAATTATATACGGATCTGTTTAAGAAGATTGTTTGGCTCAATTTATAATATAATCATAAAGATATATTTTTACTCACTTCTTATATAGGGTTTTTGTGATTTTTGTGAGTCCATTTTCCATATAAAGTAGACAAAAATCATGTGGAAAAGCTCATTTTAACTTATCTACGGTCGTTTACAATATTGACACAAATGTATTGTCATGACATTTATTGCTAAATAGGGTGTATTAATCCATTTGCCTGTCACGTGGTCCGATATGTAATTAGGAACCCAAGGAATATCTGGTTAATTTCAACCATTAAACTAGCGAAACATTGATACACAAAGACTCATACGCTTCACTGAATTGTTTTTATTTCCGATGTGTTGCCGTTTTTACGTTTCCCATTGAGACATCGATACTTTATATATATGAAAAGGTTATTAAGAAATAATTGAACCGGCTTGAAGTACCTGGTCTGAACACGTGCCCTGCATGATACTTTTAATATGGCGTATGTTCTTCACAGACAGATTAAGCCCCTTGCTGACTCTTCTTTAAGTTATGCTTGATTTGTTCCATTGATATATTCTGCAGATTCATTTTCAAGCAGTGAGGTACACACTATTGACAGAAAGTTTGTAATGAGGTTAGCGGTAAAAAAACACTTGTCAAACTATCACACACAACATGCTACATCTGACAGGTATGGCGTGAACAAATAACTAATAGTATTGGCAAAGAATGAAAAAGACTATGATATCGATTCCATTAAATCATATTTTTATAAGAGTCGAATATAATTAATAACTAAAGAGAAATCCAATCCAATCTAATTTCATTAAAAATCTATGTACGGACAAATTCAATATATATTGGAAACAGCAAAAACAAAAAATGCGATGCATAAGTCATAATTTCTTATAGATAAATTACAGAGGACAGATTTTATAGTATATAAACAATTTTTCAGCGGCACTTAATTATAAAGTTAAAAGAACTCATTAAAATCATACAGCCGTCAACTGAAATTTCTTTCAGACCAAAGGAATGCATTAAATGAGACGAATGACTATTAATTCGTCATTTACAAGAATAGTTTTTCTAACCAGAAAAACACATTTGTCACTTTAAGTCTTTACTGCGTTTCTCTATTTCATTACAGTTTAACATCAAAGAAATAACAGGGTTTGCGAATTACTGGTCATCAATCATCGAGGCTATGGGAGGTGCCTGTATCATTATAATGAAAACGTGCCCGATTGATGTCTAACGTGACTTTAGAACTATAACGTGTTCGAACTATAGAAATATAGCGACAATGTAATAGCGATTTCTCTAATCCTCTCAGTACTCCGTAGGAGTATGTATATGACTGAATTGCTGAACGGCGTCAGATTTTTCAATAAATAGATCAGACACTTAAAAAGACCTATTGTGCTTAAATGTCACGCAAAGGGGGATATATCAACAGCACTGATGATAAATATTTAACCAAGGATGGAAATGAGAAAAAGTTCGAAACAATTGTAATTTGGTTAAGCATTGAAGAAAAACGCAATTCCTCTAGTCATCAACTGACACTGATTGTGTCTAAAACAGAAGTGTGTTTGTCACCTTTTTATTATTGAATACAATGTATTAATTATTTTCATGAACAAATCCGTGAAGTAGTTATGGGTAATATGAATGAAAGGGTCACTGCTCATTTTGTTATCTTGTACAAATAATCACTTAAAAGAGTCGTTTTTGTTGTGTTTAAATTTGCAGCCGCTGCAACAGTGTTAACATCCGTCTGAAAGACCATTTGTTCCGTTCCCTTGACTGGCCACTAAGGACAGTTTTGATTGTGTATTGTTTTTGTGTTTGATTGATTTGGTTAAATGTCTCACAGAACATTAGTTCAGTTATTAAATTCAATGTGCGAGTAATTAGGGAAGCAAGTTATTCAAACTAATATCAATCCCTCTCGACGGTTCCTGGGTTGAACCAGTACTTTACTCAAAGGAAGATAATGAAAAAGCCTTGTCCCCAGTGGGGTTTGAACCTACAGTCTTTGGATCCGCAGTCGGGTATGTTACCACTGGACCACTGCGCCCTTATTTCAGTTATTTGGGGACTTACTTTCGTTTACATCGGCCATAGAAGGTGTTTCCTTACTGCGATACCACACTGTAGACAAGTGACATTATACCATACCCCGTCATATAATACTGACACTGGGTCAACCAGTTCTTGGACAAATGCAATATGTATTGGGCACTGTGGGAACGCACTTTGGGGGTCAGAATTGGACCTCAAAATGCGTTGTAATTTATATACATACATGTATACTCGCTTAGTGTAAATTCCATTTGCCATCGTATTGTAAAATTGCAACTTGAGGTATGACCTTCTCGGAAATTCAAAATAAAACTTAGACAGAATAATCATCATCATTATCATTGTCGATATCTCCACCGCCATCATCATCAAAATTATCAGCAGCAGGAGCAGCTTCATTATCATTATCACAACCACCTCGTAAACAACTTTATTAAAACCATTTTTTAAGGAACCATCTTTGTGGAAAGAATTTTATTTTATCATGATACTACATCCAGTCACATTATCCTGACACTGGGCAAACCAGTCCTCATGCCAATCATTGAAGCTACCTGTACCATTTATTTCTAGCGGTTTTGGTTTGTTGCGGCTAGTACAAATAATTGAATAATTGACTCAAATGTAATTCCCATTGCTAATACTGATAGAGAAGGCGTTGGCCATGACGATGATGCTGATTAGAAGTGGAGAAGGGGGGATAATGATAATGAAAATATCTGTAACTGTCGATCATTTATTAATCGTGGTTGGATAGACCCTAAAGAGCGTTAGTATGCGACACCTTAACGTACTCTGGGGTCCATTTTCGGAGCTGACTCCAAAGTGCCCTAAACTGGCCGCACTTTGTGGCCAACAGGGCACCAGCCACAAACCAGTGTCATATTCAATGATTTTGAAAACCGGTTTACAAGCATACATGAATAGTTTATTGACAAACATTCTGGACTGATTCACCAGTTTACGGAGGAAAGCAAATAAAATACAATGTCCATGGTAGCAATAGTCACATTAGGTCATGGTTAGTCAGTAGTTTCTATACTGCTTTCTCAGCCGTAATACTATTTCTTCAAAAGCCACGGATGTAATTATTTATGATTGTAAATTGTTATGATGTCTTACTACGAGTATAAACACACGGAGACATCCTATGTCGTAATGGTGTTGTAAAATGGGGCTGTGCTTATGGCATGTCTTAACGGAGACAATGCGATCTGAAAAGGGATATCACGGTAACGGTAAGACTCCGTCGAATTGTATGCATTTGTTATTCATACGTAAATAATGTACATGTGGCTCCTTGTGGAAGAAATCAAGCTTTTGTTACACAAATTATCCCTGAAGACTTAATACACGTAATATACACCTTGAAACATTACTGGGCAACTAATGACGTGAATGTTATTATACCTAAATGCCACGAACAACGGATTTACCAAATGAGATTTGGAGAGTACATTTACCTGAGGCAAGATTTATTTGTAATAGTTGTTTAATTAAATGCCGGGTTTCAACACTACGCTTTTGGGTAAAGTAATCAAAGACCTTCAATGAATAATTCAATGTTGCAAATACGGTAACTAATTGTATCTTGCCACTTTCACCGTCTGAGTATGGGACAAAGTCCTGACTGGCGTTGAACAATATTTAAATCTTAACCGAGGGCTTTTGTTTACAATTTGATCAATTACAGGAACAAATTAAAATTCGTCTAGCTTCGATGAATAGATGTATTGAGAACCCAGTGAATGACTGGTACTAAATTGTACATGTATTTAATCGAATGTAAGATTAACGGGTGAGTTTGCATATAATTGGTTATACAATAATTAATTAGCCATGCAACTCGAATACATGTAATTATATTGTACATTGTTAATTTGTACTGGAAACATTGGAAAATAGCGATTAACATCGCATTCCATAAGACATAACATTATCATTACCAAATGAAATAAACCACAATCAAACAACCTAAAACCTATTATTGTTATTCATTAATTCCAGGTAGCGGGTAAATTTAGTTCTGTTTCTGGGGAAATGTATGACGCGAGTGTAACATTAAATCTTAATTGCTTTACTCCAATAGACGCCGTTGTAAAAGTGTTTACAGGAAAGTTTTAACTAAACTGAACAAAGCAAAGGTAACACAAACACGCAACCATTTCTTTTTGTCCTGGCGAATGAAAAAACACCACACAATTAAAAAGAGAAAATTATTGAGTAAACAAATTTAACGCAATGCGATCAATGCAACAATATATGTCAGAAAAATTAAAATACATGTATTAATGTATAGACTCTCATAAAATATATAAATATTTTGACTCATTTTGAAAAATACCGTGGATGTTCATAATAAAAATGTAAAATAAAATAAATGTTATTATACTAAATATAAACAAAGAAAAATGCTGTTAGTCCATCGAATGGTATATTGGAAACAAAATTGACCAATGATTAATATAACAAGAAATGTTTGTTAAACATATATGCCCCCCTCATATGCCATAACATGTATTTAGCTATATTACATGCAAGGAGTTTGCCTTCATAATGTTGGTCTGTCACAAAAAATTCTCAAACTTCAAAAATTTGAGTGAAAATATAATGTGCTAAAATGTGGAACTAAACATTTACTGAAATAAATGGGCTGGAGAAATATTTACACAAGTCCACAAAGGTTTAGGTGAAAGAACATTGTCAGTTATAAACAAACAAAACATTAAGACTTAGTGCTCTAGGTTTATTATAAAAATTAACAAATCAGCCTTGCTAGCCATAAGCACAAACATCCACAATAATGAAAGAAAATGATACATCATCCTTCAAATATCTCAAACTTTAAAACAAAACAACATTACAACATAAATTATGTTATCTTGATCTAAGTAATAACAAGGCCAAGTCATCAAACATATATACAAATGCAACCTTGTGACCTTGACCTTTGAGGTATTGACACCAAAATTGATAGGGTTCATCTACTAATCATAAGCAACAACCACATGAAGTTTGAGACTTAAAGGTCAAATAGAACTTCAAGTTATCACTCGGACAAGGTCTGGTATTATACATACACAACATGTGACCTTGACCTTTGAGGTAATGACACCAAAATCGATAGGGGTCATCTACTAATCGTGAGCAACAACCACAAGAAGTTTGAGTCTTAAAGGTCAAATAGAACTTAAGTTATCACTCGGACAAGGTCTGGTAATCATGAGCAACAACCACATGAAGTTTGAGACTTAAAGGTCAAATAGAACTTAAGTTATCACTCGGACAAGGCCTGGTCTACCGACAGACCGACGGACCGACCGACCGACATGGAGTAAAGCAAATACCCCCTTTTTCGAAGGGGGGCATAAAAAATGATCAGGCACTATCAGTTACAGGTACCTGTTGTATTTCTTTTTCTTAATTGTTTGCCTTTCATCATATTTATTCTTACCGTTTCTTAAATATTTGTCAATTGCTTCAAATTGTCTGTTTCCCCTATTACACAATTACAATAGCATTAAGTGATATAGGAAAGTTAACAAAAGCAATTAACCAGATCAGAAACAATGAAAAATGACAGGGTATTTCGTTAAATGACTTACAAATATCTATGTATACACACTCAAAGAAGCTATGATAAAATGTTTAAGAATTTGGGAATATCAGAACAACTATTTCAAATGCATGTGCGAGAAATCTCGACATACATGTTTTTAACAAGTTTGATTCATAATTGTACAAATTTTAATATTAGGCCTTGCTATATTACCAAGATATTTTTTTCTTAAGGTCTTTCCATCCTAATAGCGATCTATCCCATCAAAGCCACGCATATAACTAAATAATACACATGTATATAAGCTTTTTTAAATGTCAAACAATGGTAATCTTAGGGGGCAAATTGACATGTTATGACAAGTGACAGAAGTTCTTTTATTACCTCCCCTTCATTATTTTGTTGCCATGAGTTATCTCCCCTTGAGTTTTATTGTACACTACCTAACATGCATTTCAGTTATTCTATACAAATAATCCAAATTGAAAGTGTGCAACATGCATGCTATCGTTGGAACCCACATTCGCTCAGCACGTTTTGCTTCTTAATTTTGCATTGGTTAATAGATTGACAAATATTCGTACGTTCATTTACTGTTTAGACATATCATTTGATCCATACCGGAGACAGCAAGGATCATTTGACCAATGAAACTGCGCGTTACATATTTATAGTTGTTCGGATTTAGAAAATTTTACTTCAATATTCTACGCGACGAATTTGATGGAAATCCAAAGCAGACATCGTCAGATTGCTTCACTCAATGCTAGGTAGCGTATCCAAGTAAGGCGAATCTGTACAATGAATACGAGAAGCATATATGTCATGGAGACGTTTTCATCATAACCTATACCACTGAGTTTTCTTTGAATATATTTCTTTTACAGCTATTTTGCGCTGGAAACATCCAAATTCAAGCGTGAGTAAAATATCCGCATAATTTATGAAACAGAACAGCAGCATAATTTACATGCATGAAGATCTACTCCTCGAAAAACAATTAGTCTTTCATATACGTAGGACACTCCAAAGAAATTTCCAAGTATTTTGCATGATGATAAGTTTTAACCTTCCAAATGTCGCCTATTTTGAAATGAAAAGGGAAAGTATCTAAATTATGAAATACATTGTAACCTTTTTACACGTAATAAACAGCAGATATAATCTACATCAGGTTCACAGCTCAAGTGAGTTCATGATCTCCATAGGTATGTAACTCGCCGTAACCACATGTCCACCGGGAGCGGTTTTAATTGTTGGACATCTTTTCAAATCGAAATAAGGAAAGAAAGACACAAGACCATCGAATATCCTGAAGGCCACCTTTGAGAACTATAACCCTGAGTCAACAGTTAATTCTAAATGACAATACAATGCAATTTCATATTTTCGGAATCTCGAATGACTGCTCAGCTTGTAAAAGCTTTTAAGATGTTTGTCTTTCTTTAAAATTATATTGCCATACGCAATGTTAACCAAGTTAAACTTTAAATTATCTCTTATTATTTTATATTTAGACATGGGAATGGGTTATTGTCATTTGTAACAAATATCAATTTGATTATATATGCAGTTTAAGATGGCTTATTTCGTAGTGAATGTGTTTTGTTGAGTTTCAGCTTCTTATTATTTCACTTACTGTGAAAAGATTTTTTTATATTGTAACTCTCTTAAAATTTAAAGCAATGGAAGCGACTGTCATAAAAAGTGTCAATGATTCTAAAATAATTTTGGGTATCACGTGATCACTGTTTTACAGGGAACGTTTTAGCGATGCTTTTCATAAGCAGACGACATTTACGTGAAGAAAAACAAGACCGTTAAGACAGAGCTTTAGGTTGCAGTGTAAGAACTCCCTATGTGTATAAGAAAATGAGCCTTGAATGAATTCCATTTTATTTTGTAATTATACCGTGATTAGGAAAATAATCTGTGTTCAAAAGCCTGTGAAAAATATAATTCTATTAATTTAAACTTTTATTCAGTAGCCGAAGTAAGATCTCTATAGATATGATGAAATTAATGCAATTTAATTAGTCAAAACGAAAAGGATGGGAAAAAAAGAAAAAAAGTGTGGGTAAGGAAATGTTCTTTTAAGGTGCATTATCACACTCAGCAGGTTTTACTGTAAATATGGGTCATTATTATATAAGTTATTTTACCTCATAATCAGTGAGTTTCCTATTTTTGCAGGAGTCAAATTTTGCTGCATCAATAACTTTAAACGGGTCTAAAAGTTGCGATGTATATGACTTAATTTATAAAAATCATAGTAGTTTATATAACCAAATATACGACGGGTGAAAACAAACTTCAACTGTAGGTGTTCATAGCTGAGGCCTCCGTTTGTTTTTTTTTGTTGTTTTTTTTTAATTGAGTAAGAAATACGGCAGTTACTTCCAAATATTGACTGTCCCCAGTCCGCCTCGGGAGTGAATAGTCGTGGGTTCGATCTATGGCCGCGACATACCAAAGTCATAAAAATTGATAGTTGTATAGCTCCCTTGTTTGGCGCCGAGAATATAAGGTACAATGTAGTTCCAGGAATGGTTGCCCTGTTTCAAGATAATGTGACTTGGTGTGGTACCATGCCACATGTGTACGGCGTGATACTACAGTGTGGCAGCACTATATCTGTCTCCAAATGACTAAAATACTGACGGTGGGACGTTTAACTCAACAAACAAACATCCAAATATTGATGCTTTACCAACTACAAATCTGGATAATATAATAAAATAGTGCTTAAGAAATCAGGAAGGATTTTAGTGAGTCAATCTCAATTTTGAAAATTACCTTCATTTTGTTATCAAGTATGATCTCGTACATATGCACAAATATATACTTCATTTTCAAAAAATAAAGACAGTGTGAACTATGGAAAAATGCTGCTTCATAAACAGATACCTTAGAATAAATCTCAAAATAGTGTATACTTGTTTCGATTATATAAACATTGTTTATACATGAATTATATGTGTAAACGTATTTCTTTGTTTTTTATGTTAAAATTGGGTTCGACATATTTTCAAGGATATATGTTACCAGACAAATCATCCTCATCATTACTATCATTATCTGCATTAATATGCAAAATTATTTCAAATAAGATCACATACTTTCTTGGCACATTTTTTATTTATATAGAAATAAATGAAAGATAATCGAGTAAAAGAATACATTTAAAAGAAAAAACAGGGAAAAATATCGTTCATCTTCTCGTATAGTATTTTATGTCTTGATATATTCGTACATTAAATTGGCAAAAATAAAGATTATATAAGACTTTTTTTCATTTTTTTTTTTTTTTGTCAAATGCCGATCAATTCATAACGCTAAGAATAAATCGTCCCTTTTGTATTTCACTTAATTCTTGTTTTATTTTCTCAAAGCTTAAAGATACATACTTCCTGGGGTCTCTAAAACATGAAGTATGTATGTGTTTGTATACGTTATGCGTTGGTAATGTTAATAAAATAAAATATATATAAAAATAACGCGTTTGCTGCTCTGACAGAAATGGATGATTTAGTTTTGTATGCATTTAAGATTTTCAAGTTGTTACACTTTACAGGGATATTTTCCATCTAAAATATACATCTGTTTGTCATACTTTGGAGAACATAATCAGACTAAGAATGTTCTATTAAAATGTATAAAAACTACAGAAAATCAAATTTATTCAGCAGAGTATTTACTTTGTGCAGATTTTAAAAATGTCTTTTTTCTTTTCTTTTTTTGAAAATGAAATCAAAGCAATTTTTCTGACCCAAAGCGTTGTGAATATTTTTAAAAAAAGATTCACGCAGCAAAATGTAGAATTAATTATATAAGTATATAGCCCATATATGCCAAAAAGGGTACTCTGTATTCTCCAGTGCGACGCTGGCAGCGGACGAAAAAGCATAACTGGTGCTCATGTATGTGAAAGTAAAATTATATAACAAAGAATAGTGAAAAGAAAAGAAAAATACAAAAATTAAACAAGGAAAATCTCGTCCCACTCAACACCAATGTAAACAAGTGCTGTAATTTGTCAAGGATAATAACCCCGTATAATTCGTTTTCCTTGAACGATTGAAGTTTTGTCGCGGATTAAAGCAAACAATGTTTTATCATTTTGTTTGAATACTTTCAAATCAAATAAATGAAGGTGCTTGGATGATGCATAACGCTTAGAGAAAAAAACTTAAAATTAAGAAAAAGTAGTCTGCAAATCAGTGCCGGCTCTAGACAGGAAAACAGCAATGCCTGCAGCATTTGTCATTTGGAATTATTTTTCGATTAAAGTGAAAAAGAGTTACCATGGACAGACACTAGAAAACTTGTAAATCTCTCGGAAATTTTTCTTACTTAATGTATCGGGAGAGAGAAAGTGACAAATCTGTTTTTATTTGATATTCTGTTGTGTAGAGATGTAAATCACCCTGCACACTCTGTGTGTGTGTGTGTGTTTGCAAACTTGACATCTGTGAATAGCGTGTAATAAGAACGATTTCGTTGATCTTATCTTAACCTCAAGACAATTACATGTACACATCATTTATTACATAAACGATGCAGGAGTTTAAGCTTTAAAAGTAGAAACATGACGCTGTACCAGCGAATAGATCAATGAAAAATCGTTTTCGTCTGTCGGAGTATTTTCTAACTGAATGGTATGATTTTATAAGCAGCAAATTGTTATCTTTTGACATACAGTAATTATATCCAAAAGTAAAACGAAGAAAATGAAAACGACGCTTGGCTTGCCTATTTTCCTTCTGCTTGATATGAAATGAAACGGAATAAGTCAACCAGGGAGTGTATATAAGAATCAAACACTAAACTAGATTTCGTTTGTCCCGAACAAACGATAGGGCTTTCTGCTCCTATGGCCTAAGTGTCATTGTGACCTTGACCTTTGACTTTATTACGTTAAAGTCATAGGTCACAATATACAGGCCGCGGGCAATGTCCCTACCAAGTCTCACAGACATAGGCTTATTTCTTCTCAAGTAATAAAAAAAAAACGATTTTATATTAAATGTCACTTTGATCCTGACCTTTGACCAAATGACAAGAAAATTTAAAAAAAGATCGTAAACTGGCCATGGACAACGTTCCTAACAAGTTTCACAAACTTAGGATTATTCATTCTCAAGTAATTTTTCTATTAAATGTCACTGTGACCTTTACTTTTGATTAAATTACCTAAAAAGGGGGGGGGGGTGGGTGGTTCAACTGACAATGTGCAACTTCCCTATGAAGTTTGAAAAACCTGTGATTATTCCTTCTTAATTTATTGTGCGGACAAGGATTTTACACTAAGTGTCAATGTGACCTTGACCTTTGACCTAATGACCACAAAATCAATAGTGATCATCCAATATCCATGTCAACCTCTCATCTAAGTATGAAGACAGCACACATATTAGTTATCAAATTATTGATTGGATACTGATATGGCTAACGGACAGACAGATGGACAAGCGCCTTATCAAAACAAGGGCGTAGTATAAAACTTGGTATTGTAAGAAAGCTCTGACAATATCAATTATTTCACTTTCTTACTGTGTTCACCTATCTGTAACGGCTTTTTATGTATAGATAACTAAAGGACCACTGCAAAAGCACATGAATGAATCGTCTAATTCTTATTTTTCTTGTTATTTCATAAAATGATGTCCAATTTCAAAAACCTAAGTACCGTAGAAAGGTCTTCACGTCTGAACCCCGATCTTCAAAAACTAATATCACCTGAAAGGCCTTTTAAAGCACTACAAAATTTACTCATAGTGTCTAGCTAGAATATTTTTCTTTTTTGAGATGCCGATGGCCGAACAAAAACACCTAAAACTGACATATGACCTTGACCTTTGCGATTTTCCGGAAACGGAGGTCATCATGCACGGTGGGACACGCGGTTGCACATTAATTGAAAGTAACATGCCAATCTGTCAAAAAATCAAGCCTGATGTAACCAAGAGCCGCTAATTTCGAAAGCAAAATTTCTTATCACCGTGTAACGTCAAATGCCGTCACACGACGTCAGTTGTCAAATAATACAAAGAAGACCTCAGGACACATAGGCTATTCAATTTTCAAGCTTCTAACTCATCAGGTGCCTTTGAAACAAGAGATTATATTTTATGATCAAAGTTCGAATCTCGATTTTGACATAAAATCTCGAACTTTTGGAATTTTGAAAATTCAAGAATGTATGCACATCTACATCCCAACTTACATCATCTGTTAAAATATCAAGTTAATCAGACCAATATTGACGGCTTCAGAGCGCGAACCAATTTGGTAGCTTATTTAAACTTTGACGTCAAATGACGTCATACAAAGATGAAAATTGTTGCCTTCAAAAGGGCCAAAGTCACTCTGATAACTGTTAAAATTTCATGCTGCTGGTTTTTTGGCAACCTGTTTTAATTTGAACCTCAAAAGGAGGACAAATAATAATAATAGGAAAAAACATAACAAACTGCTTGAGGCAGAAAGCCCTAATAATAAAAAACATAACAAACCCAATAAGTCTTTCTGCTTGAGGCAGAAAGCCCTAATAAGAAACAAGAGGGCCATGATGGCCCTGAATCGCTCACCTGAGTACCATTGCTTCAACTGATGTCAAGGTTTTTAAACAGACAAGGATTCTGATATAACTTAATCTAAAACATTTTACCCCTGACAATACTACACACCAAATATCTAAGCAATGGGCCATATGGTTTCAGAGAAGACTTGGGCGCAGGGTCATTTATCACCGTAGGGCCAAGACTTTGAAAATCTTTGTAATGAACCATTAGATGCTACTACATACCAAAAATCTTAGCTCTAGGCCTTATTGATTCATAGAAGAAGATTTTTTAAGATTTTCCTATTTAAACTCTATGTAAAACAAGTGACCCCTGTGTGTGTCATTTATCACCATAGGCTATGATTTGTACAATCTGGTAGTGGCCCATAAGATGATGCTTCATACCAATATCTAAGCTCTAGGCCTTATGCATTCATGGAAGAAGATTTTTAAGATTTTCCTATATAACTCTGTGTAAAACAAGTGACCCCTGTGCGGGTCATTTATCACCATAGGGCTATGATTTGTACAATCTTGGTAGTGGCCCATAAGATGATGCTACATACCAAATATCTAAGCTCTAGCCTTATGGGTTCATAGAAGAAGATTTTTTAAGATTTTCCTATATAACTCTATGTAAAACAAGTGACCCCTGGTGCGGGGTCATTTATCACCATAGGGCTATGATTGTACAATCTTGGTAGTGGCCCATAAGATGATGCTTCATACCAAATATCTAAGCTCTAGGCCTTATGCATTCATGGAAGAAGTTTTTTAAGATTTTCCTATAACTCTATGTAAAACAAGTGACCCCTGGTGCGGGGTCATTTATCACCATAGGGCTATGATTTGTACAATCTTGGTAGTGGCCCATAAGATGATGCTACATACCAAATATCTAAGCTCTAGGCCTTATGGATTCATAGAAGAAGATTTTTTAAGATTTTTCTATATAACTCTATGTAAAACAAGTGACCCCTGGTGCGGGGTCATTTATCACCATAGGGCTATGATTTGTACAATCTTGGTAGTGGCCCATAAGATGATGCTACATACCAAAAATCAAAAGGCTAGGCCTTGTGGTTTCGGAGAAGAAGATTTTTTCAAGTTTTTCCTATATTAGCCTATGTGAAATCAAGTGACCCCTGGGGCGGGGCCAATTTTGACCCCAGGGTCATAATTTGTACAATCCTGGTAGACAGTCATAAGATCATGCTACATACCAAAAATCAAAAGGCTAGGCCTTGTGGTTTCAGAGAAGAAGATTTTTTAAATTTTCATTTTTAAAATCTATTTTTAGCTCCTGTGACCTAATTATGCGATGGACCAGAACCATTTATACAACTTTAGTAGAGCTTCATCCAAGGAACATTCCTGCAAAATATTTTTCAAATTGGCCAAGCCGTTTAGGAGGAGATGTTGTTTGAAGCAATTGTTGACGCCGGACGCACGCACGCACGCACGGACGCACGGACGCACGGACGACGGACGCCGGACAAAAGGCGATCAGAAAAGCTCACCTTGAGCACGTTGTGCTCATGTGAGCTAAAAACAAAACAAACCCAATAGGACTTTCTGCTTGAGGCAGAAGGCCCTAATAAAAGTTTGAAAAAAAGCCGTAATGACAAAGGCAATATGCTTATCGGTCCTGGTGTACACCATTGCATCCTAAAATGCACCTCATTCTCTCAAATACACATCGCAATTCACCTTTCAACACGGGCACTCTTTCCTGCGTAAGAACGTCCGGATCGTGGGTAACCAACCCAGTAACCTTCTTCTTTCCTTACTTCAAATAGCTAGATTTTCTTATACAAGCCCTCTACCGAAAAACATGAATATCTGCCATTTTTCTTGACGGTATCACATGAATTTTTCAGGACTTTTTGCACATCGTAGGCTTCGCCATTCCTACAAATTTCTACTCATACATCAACTTGCCGATTTTATATGAATGTTTTTATAATTTTTGCTCAAATAAGCATATCGAAATAATCACGTCCCCAAACAAATATTCCTTGCAATATACATCACTTCACTTATAAGTTTGTTCATCCTGAAAAAATCATAATAATTGACTCAAAGTTCATGAAGCTACAGTGTTTCAATTTCGTTAAAAGTCCACTTTTCGTTATTCTGCCAAATCTCAACCGTTTGAACCCCGATCTTAAAAAACTAAATATCACCTTAAAGGACTTTCAAAGCATTACAAATTTTACGCATAGAGTCTAGCTAGAATATATTTCGTTTTTGAGATACCGATGGCCGAATAAAAACACCTAAAACTGACATAAGACCTTGACCTTTGCGATTTTCCGGAAACGGAGGTCATCATGCACGGTGGGACACGAGGTTTCACATTAATTGAAAGTAACATGCCAATCTGTCAAAAAATCAAGCATGCAGATCCTAAAAGCCGCTAATTTCGAAGGCAAAATTTCTTATCACACTGTGACGTAAAATGCCGTCACACGTCAGTTGTCAAATAATACAAATTAGACCTCAGAACAAATATGCTGTCCAATTTTCACGCATCTAACTCACCAGGAGCCTTTGTAACACGAAATTATATTTTTATGACCAAAGTTCGAATCTCGATTTTGATATAAAATCTCTTATTTTCGGAATTTTGAAAATTCAAAAATGTTTGCATATCTACATCCCAACTTACACCTTCCGTTAAAATATCAAGTCAATCGGACCAATATTGACGGCTTCAGAGCGCGAACCAAATTTGGTAGCTAATTTGAACTGTGACGTCAAATGACGTCATATGAAGATGAAAATTGTTGCCTTCAAAAGGGCCAAAGTCACTCTGATTACTGTTAAAATTTCATGCTGCTGGTTTTTTGGCAACCTGTTTTAATTTGAACCTCAAAAGGAGGACAAATAATAATAAGAAGAAAAAACAAAACAAACCCAATAAGCTTTAGGCAGAAAGCCCTAATTATGTCTAAATCATCATAAAATACACAATAGTAAAACTTATGTGTATAAACAATACAATTGTCCGTGTTCAAAACAATCATGCAATATACAGAGATTTATCCTAGTGAGGTAAATATTCATGAAGCTGCATTTTTCAATAATTTAAGATAGTCCTGTTCGCACTGTCGATTCAGTATGGACTGTCTTTGATGATTATGAAATATGAGCATAAAATGTATGTTTAGCAAAGTTAATACATGTATATAAGTTTATATGACCTTGCCCAAGAACTTTTGCAACTACAGATTATCTGCTGCTTTGATCATTTTTTTAGCTCACCTGATCACAACGTGCTCAAGGTGAGCTTTTGTGGTCGCCCTTCGTCCGGCGTCCGTCGTCAACAATTTGGCTTGTAAACACACTAGAGGCCATATTCTAAAGCCAATCCTTATGAAACTTAGTCAGAAAGTTTGTCTTTATTAAATCTTGGACACGTTCGAAATTGGGTCATGTGGGGTCAAAAGTAGGTCACGAGGTCAAATCTTAGAAAAACCTTGTTAACACTCTAGAGGCCGCATTTTTGGCCCAATCTTCTTGAAACTTAGTCAGAGTGTTTGTTTCCATAAAATTTTGGACATGTTCGATTTTGGGTCATTTAGGGTCCAAAAGTAGGTCATTAGGTCAAATCCTAGAAAAACTTTAACACTCTAGAGGCCACATTTTTGGCCAAATCTTCATGAAACTTGGACAGAATGTTTGTTTCCATAAAATCTTGGACAAGTTCGATTTTGGGACATGTGGGTCAAAAGTAGGTCAAAAGGTCAAATCTTAGAAAAACCTTGTTAACACTCTAGAGGTCACATTTGGACCATATCTTCAAGAAACTTGGTCGGAATGTCTGTTTCTATAATATCTTGGACAAGTTTGAAGTTAGGTCATGTGGAGTCAAAAAGTAGTTCCAAATCAAAAATGCAACATTTGTTGCTCATTTTAATCAGGTGAGCGATTAAGGGCCATCATGGCCCTCTAGTTTTTATTTTTAACATATATAAGTATAGTGCTTAAATTCATCTTCATCTTAAATTTGTGCTTTAATTTTTTTTCGCTGTACTTTATATGCATTTGTTTATTCTATCTGTTAAAAATATATGTGTATTTATTGTACAACGCCACTGAATATATTGTATAGAAATAGGCGTGTAATAAAAAAAAACAACATGCTTACGTTTTTAGATGGTATTTTTTTAAGATTCTGAGCGTTTAATGATTTATCAAAAAGATGTATTAAATCTAGGTAGACTAGCATACCATTATTTAGGAGTTCCCTGTAAATTAGACAGTATAATGAAAAGTAGAATCCAGATATCGATGTGTACCCAAAAACGCTGTTGAATCTCAATGTTTTTGTTAAATACAATTATTGCTTCTCCTTTTTTCTTTTTATTATTTTATTAAATATAACATTCACACAATAATGAACCATACAAAAATACGTTACAATATCGTACTAAAGGTTACAATGCATCATTTCTTATTTTCTTTCATATCAGTATTTTGAACGGTTTTTAATGTCTTTAAATACCTTTTAAACATAGGTGTTGAAAACCTTTGATAGTTCATCTGTGGGAAATATAAAGAGTTTTTTTTAAAAAAAATGATAAGAGATAGATGCTTTCTGACATTACAATAATATATTGAATTTCCAATAAAACCGGTAAATTGTGTCATTTTTAAGAGCAATGTCCTTTTCTATGTTTAATCTGGAATTCAAAAAGTTAGTATTTCAATGTTTTATTAACTGTTTCCTTGTGAATGTTGTATAAATTTGTATTAAATGAACGTTTTTTTCATGTAACCTTCTGCCGAGAATAGCAAAAATTGTAAACAATGATTTTGCCCGATTAAATACTTGTAAGAGAAACTCAACTGAGTATCGAGGTCTATGAAATTTAATAGACATGCTTCATACAGTCAAACGTTCCTAGTGCAGAAACCCTTTGGAAAGCTTACTATGACCAATGCCTTCAGCGAAACGTGTAAACATGTAATTGAAATACCTTAAACATGTATATCTGCTAATACGGATTATGCGGCACCATAAAAATATTAATATGACAAATACTGGTTTTATTTTAAGTCTGTAATGGATATAAATGTCAGAGAGACATTAATCTCAGACATAAACTGTCTGCTATGACGACTAGGTACTTATTCGGGGTCCGGCGGAATAAGTGGGGGAAAAGAATGATTTATTTACAGTAACTTTAATTCAAACATTGAAATAATAAACAATAAATAATAAACAGAGAAATATCAATACAGTAATTAGTCATTTAAGTACGAGTATCCTTTGGTATATAGATCTAAGGCAAGTTTGTAAAGTTATTTCATTTTGCTAAATATTGTGTAAAAAGACTACCTGGTCATCTGCGTGTAATAAAGAATAATTTTAACACACCTATTGTGAAAAGATGGTCTTTATCTGAAACAGAAAATGAATCAGATTATCAGATAAGACTATATTTGAAGACGTCATTAATGGTCTTTTGTCCTTATCCTGAAAAAGGAATAAACAACATTCAGAGTATCTATTTTGCGTACCTTACAGGTGTTTACAGAGACTAAATTACGCGTAGGGGAGTGGCCACTTTCAATATACATGTATTTTATATGTTGAATGAATCGGAAAATAATTCAAACAAGAGGGCCATGATGGCCCTGAATCGCTCACCTGATTGTAAATGAGTAACATATGTTGGATTTTTCATATTGACCTACTTTTTGTCCCCACATGACCCAAATTCAAACCTGTCCCAGATTTTATGGAAACAGACATTCTGACCAAGTTTCATGAAGATATGGCCAAAAATGTGGCCTAACGAGTGTTAACAAGGTTTTTCTAATATTTGACCTCATGACCTACTTTTTGAACCCACATGACCCAAATTTGAACTTGTCCAAGATCTTATGGAAACAAACATTCTGACCAAGTTTCATGAAGATAGGCCAAAAAATGTGGCCTCTAGAGTGTTAACAAGGTTTTTCTAAATTTGACCTCATGATCTACTTTGTTACCCCACATGACCCGAATTCGAACTTGTCCAAGACTTTATGGAGACAAACATTCTGACTAAGTTTCATGAAGATTGGCCAAAAACGTGGCCTCTAGAGTGTTAACAAGGTTTTTCTAAGATTTGACCTCATGATCTACTTTTTGACCCCACATGACCCGAATTCGAACTTGTCCAAGATTTTATATAGAGAAACATTCTGACCAAGTTTCATGAAGATTGGGGCAAAAATGTGGCCTCTAGAGTGTTAACAAGGTTTTAATAAGATTTGACCTCGTGACCTACTTTTTGACCCCACATGACCCAATTTCAAACTTGTCCAAGATTTTATGGAGACAAACATTCTGACCAAGTTTCATGAAGATTGGCCTAAAAATATGGCCTCTAGAGTGTTAACAAGCCAAATTGTTGACGACGAACGACGCACGACGCACGTCGGACGAAGGGCGATCACAAAAGCTCACATTGAGCACGTTGTGCTCAGGTGAGCTAAAAATACAGCATCCAGTAATATCTTAAGAAAAACATTTTGGATGGCTTGAAATCACTATTTACAATAAATTGCTTATTTACTTAAGACACTCGATTAAAATCTTATTTCATTTGCGTAGTATTTGCCTCCCATTTGTCAAAATATTTTAACACAATATTCGCATTGAAACTAAGTATTAGGGTTAAATGTACATACAGATGTATAGCAAAAACAAAAATGTTGTTTAAGCATTCCCTGTTTATGAACAATTTATAGACTGTGTTAACAGCAACACATAACTTTGAAAGTATTTTTTTCCAATCTCATAGCCTCAATCTCAGATATACATTTTTTACATCATACTTATATTTGCATTTTTTCCATCCATTGTTTCCCAATAAATTTGATTCTGTACTTAAGAGGAATGAATCTGCACCACCATCGCGGAGAACTATGTCTATAACAAAAAAAAATTAAATGGTATCACATACTTTCATGAATTATTTACTATTCCCTCTTTAGCACATTCGTATTTGATACTCGGAATAAAATCATGCATGTCTTTCCAGATTTTATCAAGAGTGGTGTAAGAAATAAAGAACGCGGTGGTGTTATTGTCACTGCATGATTCTCTACTATATCTGCTTCATACACCCACAGCCGCTCAAAGGTGGATATTCATCCTCGTAAAACAAATAGCAGAGATTGGGGTTGGTTGAGAGATGCGGACTATATATCCACAAAAGGTTCCTACATGTATCATGATTATACAGGAGAAAGCAAATTGTGGAAATATTATCTTACCTCGTGTTTAAGCAAATAGTTACGTACGATCGAAAGCTTAACCCTTTCCCTCATATAGACTCATTTTGACGCACTCAATAGGTACCACATAAAGCCTGATCTGCAGAAAACCACAGTTAAACCTTACCAAATTTAATTACAAAATCCTCATTTCCAGACCACTGAGGAGCAGCGAACAGCATAAAACCAGATCAGCCTGCGAGTTACTCGCAGGCTGATCTGGTTTTATGCTGTTCGCATCGGTCTTTTCATGGTGTCCTCTATGAGGGAAAGGGTTAAAATTGAGTATTAAACTCAAATCCATTGTAACTAATGGGCATGGTTTGAGTCTTAGTCTGAAACTAATACTTTATATGCAATATTTCAATCTAATAATACAAAACTAGATCATAGATCATATCTAATATGATACCAGTTTTATGGTTTTATGGAAAAAAAAGAGGATTACTTGATGAAGCATATTTTGAATATTTCATTCTAGATGTGAAATGGTAAAGAATAAGCAGATTTCAGCAACTTAATTATGTGCAGGAGAGCAGTTTTTTTTTTTTTTTTTTTTTTTTTTTTTGGGGGGGGGGGGGGGTTGTGTGTGTGTTTGCGTTACTTGTCTAGATCTATTCGACCCAAAAAATTGAAAATACTTAAAACACAGTTTGAAATAAGATACTTATTAAAGTGTGCTAAAACAATCTTATAAGAAAACTTAAAAAGAAAAGGACACGAAAATGTGACAAAGATTAGCGTGCATATAGTTGAACATTTCAACAAAATATTTTATATGTGCGTGTGTGTTTTCATTGTTTAATAAACAACGTTTCGGCTGTATGCCGCAACCTGTTTAATATTTTTAGGGGAAAAAAGAGAAAATAACAGTCTACAACGCCCCCCACCCCCCTTTTGGCACATTTTTTTTATAGTTTAAATAAACATAAATTAAAGATAACCGATTAAAATACAATTAAAAAAAGAAACAGGGCAAAAAGCTTTCATCTTCGTGAATGGTATTTTATGTCTTGATATATTCGTACATTAAATAGGTATTTTTTATGGTTTTTAATGTGTGAAATCAAAATATTATTTTCTATAGCGCTAAATTGCTTCCACTTAAAACTTAACCGTACCCTATTTCCATGCATGCATAGATGATATATTGCTTCATATGCCATACACAATGGGTTGTAGTGAGACAATCCTTTTATACATGTTTAAGACTTCTTAATTAGAAATCAGGGTTTCAACACTAATTATCTTTGAAGTAAAGTCTTCAAATCGCGACAGTAAATAATTGAATATTGTTTAAGGTAATTGTTCCCTGTCACGTCTGCATTCTTTTCGCCATAGGGGAAAATGAAGGCCAATTTCAAGTGGACTAGAGTAGACCTCGTTCTAAAGCATTATATCAAACAAACGCAGAAAAGAAACGACCTTAAATCTTGGAAATTATTTATATGCAAGCGGACTACAGTTCCAAGGTTTCGTGTAGTGAAAAAAAAACGACTGAGCTGTTGATAGAGATCCTATATTCCGTGGCAAGCTTGACACATATGTCATAGATATTGATGAAAAAATGAAATAGTTACGGTATTTTTTTTCTTAAAGCGAAGCCAATGTTGACAGTGTTTGTCTTGGTTCTGGAGTATTTTTTGACGTTACGGTCACGTGGAATTGCTACACTGTACTAGTAAAATGAGAGTGTATGGTGAGTTTGGTAGATACCCATTGTACATTATTTGATATACACGCATTATTAAATATTGATTGATGATTTTGAAATTAAACATCACCTTTTTTGATACATTATATAATGTTTTAATTGGGGTTTTGATGGATGATTAATGATTTTTGTACGTTTTCAATAACCCTGATAATATTGACCTTAGGCATTTTCATTTTACATATTCAAAATAAGAGTATTAGAGAAGTTTTTAAGCAAATTGGATAGGAGCATAGCCAATGTAAAATTTACTTACGTATAAATATTCACAGATAGTTTTGGTTTTGAACAATATTTATATATATTACCATATTGAGATTTACTTTAGCTAGATTGAGACTTTTTTCCCATAGCCTGAGAATTGAAAGTGGCAGGTACGGTCAGAAAGAAAAAGAGTTGTGCGATATTGGTTAATTTTAACACTTTGAATATTGAAAATGAGTATCTTTTTTTTCATTGTATGTCCTGAATATCAAACTATGCGAAATACAATTAATTAGAACTCATTAATATTTATTAAATTCCAAAATGTTTATATGTCGTATTCACTATACATATCATTTTTTTTTTTTTTTGCAATATTATACGTGATGTTTTTGAACAGAATTGCTTGGGAAAAAGATCTAATTTTGTGTTTTTTCTTATCACTAAATGGTCAAAAAATAATTTTTATTTCAGTTTGGTTGCGTTAAAGAAGTCGAAACTGAATTACAATGTGCTGATAAAACGTGTTTAATAAACTGAAATGAAAAAAGAAAGTACGCAAACGAAAAAAAAACCGCGCCTCATTCGGAGATATTTTGAACCATAATTGGCAGGAAAATCTAGCGATTTATGAATAACATTTCAACAGTATACAACAGTTGGCCCAATGGCGCGGTGGGTACAGTTGTTAGGCTGTTCGACATACAAACGGCCTTGAAAGAGATGTGGTTCGAGTCACAAAGGGAGAGCAATTTTTTATTGTTTTTTTACAACACCAGATAAATATATTTTTATTATATTGAATATCATTTATTTACATATATTAAGTATATGTGTATATAAAACGAAATAAAAAACACACATACTAGATAATGAAAGTTTGTTGTTTTAATTTTGCTTCCACATATATAATCCTATAAACTGTGGACAAGAGAAAAAGGAAGAGTAAGAGTGGCGACATGCTTATTGTTAGCAGTCCGTAGAGACAAATGATGTTTTCATCTTTTCTTTTAACGACTGTGTTGACGCAAGGATAGAGTGGGTTTATAACATTGGGTTTATTGGCATCGCTTAAAACTTTGATCATCGTTTATTAAATTTACTTTAATAAGCAAACGAAATGCGACATCATCACATTAAAAATGCTCTTTCAGCGCTATCGGCGCATTGATTACACATATTGCTATCTTATTACAGTATTATTTCAACCGATGAAGTAAATAAATTTAGTTTATGATGAATGATGTGCAATGCATTACTTTCATTTCGTTTATTACCTCAGTACTACAATAAAAATTTATCACATTATGTCTTTGTCATACTTATTCAATATGTCCTCAAAAACTTAAATTCCGTGCATTTGCATTATATGCATGTGTGTGTTTTTCTTTTACAATGATTAAGATTACATCAATACAGTACACTGTCTGTTAGATAACTGTCTAAGGTTTTATCGTTTAAATTTAATGTTACTTTTAGACAGCATATTCTGTAGTTGTTAAATTCAAAGTATGCTATGATCATTGTGCCAATGCTTTTAACAGACGTGAAAATATGAATAGTTATTATTTCACATGTATTTACCAAAGCAGCATTGCGATATTTCACAATAACATTCAATTCAAAATCTTTATTTCCACCATTTTATGATAATATGTACAAATATATACAAAGAGAAAAACAATAAACAGAAAACAAGGGAAAACAAACAAACAAACAAAAAAATGAAACAAAAGATACGCTATATTACATAAACATTTTCAGCATCAAATTCGAATCCTAAACAGTCTTATTGAGTCATATAATGTTAGCTATGAAGCCAAACACTTTTCAGAACATTGGCTTTAGGCACTTATATAAATACGAGAGCCTCAGGAAGTAAAAGAGCTTGTCATCCTATGGGAACAATATAGAGTTTTGCACCTAGAAGAGTACAGAAAAACTGGTGTCTATTTGATGCACATAAAGCGTGCGCAAAGTCAGCATCAAGATTTACAACAACCATTATGTAAGACCATATATTCATAAATCTGGTGGATAACCACATTATCTGTATTCTCTCCGCATTTATTGCATTGGTTTGCACAGTCTCTAAATAATTAGCACCAAAGTCTTGCAATAAAAAGTCAACATGCTTAAAACGATTACACTTAAACACAAAGTACACCGTTGCTCTGGTAATAGTTTGGTGCAGTGTATTAAGCATTCTGAAGTCATCATCAGTCATCGTCCGTTCTTTCTATTGTCGCTCATCCTGTGAGTAAACTGTAGTTTTAATTGAACGCTTTCATTGATGCTTAGATGGAAGAGTACCACAGCGGACTAAGACTGAACTAGAACCGCAAGCGGTATCTCGGTTTTCGCTTTTAACCTAATCAACTTGAACACTTTATTTCAACTTCGATTTCATAAAACACTGGCGCAATTTTACCACCTATCTCATTTGCACAGTTTTTTTTTGTTTGCTTGTTTGTTTTTTTTGTGCAATGTTAGAACATTCAAACTCTTCTGGCGCAAATATTTTCCCATACATTCATCACATCACATTCATCACATTCTGTGGTGCTGTCAACAAGGAACAAAATGCTGAAAACCGCATTTCAATCAGACTTTAACGTTCTGAGTTATAAGCAAAAGAGTGATTTTAAGCAAAACGCCCTCTAGCGGCAAAATGAGAAACAAAATTGCAAAAACAGCAAATAGTTCAAACAAGTATATAAGTCGCACTAGTCGAACATTCTTTTTCTTATATATTACAATTTGAAGCATAAAAACTGATTTACAATTATTCCAAAAAAGTATCAAACTTTGGACTGCCGTATAATGACCAAATCAAGTCCAATCTTCAAAAACTAAACATCACTGGAAAGAGCTCTTTAAGAACCAAAACTTTTATTCATATACTCTCAATGAAATATTTTTAGTTTTGGAGCTATTTGTGGCCGAATAAAAACACAATAATCGTAATATGACCTTGACCTTTTCAAAAATTTTTTTATCAATTGTGAGGCCTTTCAAACTGAACAATACATAACGTGTGAAAATGTCATGACACGAATAAACAAAAAATAAAGTCAGGAGCCACACAAAAACGTGTTTTTGGAATTTTAATTTTTCCTAAATTTAAGTGAAGTTTGACCGTTTCTAGAGGACAAACCACGCATTTCTTAAATTCGCCACCCCATATATTGTATGTATACATCTTTCAAATAGTATGCAGGAGACGGAATTCTTCTATCTGATCTCTAACAAAAACGGATAGGTTTTTCGTAGACCTACCCTCATTTGCACAGTTTTTTGCGAGGTTCGAACATTCAACCTTCCGTAGCTCAAAAGCTTTCAGCCACATGGACCCTCGAATCTATCATATGTTATAAGGCTATCAACAGGGAACAGAATGCAAAAAAAAAGCATTGAATTGGACTTCAACTTTTTGAGTTATAAGCAAAAGAATGATTTCAAGAAAATCGCCCCCTGGCGGCAAAATGAGAAAAAAAAATGATTAAATTTTACCATTAGGTACCTAGCAAAGCAGCAAATAGTTCAATCAAGTATACTAGTCGCACAAGTCAAACTTTTTATTCTTATGTATCAGAATTGGAAGCATAAAAACTGATTTACAATTATTCCAAAAAATGATCAAACTTTGGACTGCCGTATAATGACCAAATCATGTCCGATCTTCAAAAACGAAACATCACTGGAAAGACCTCTTAAAAAACTAAAACTTTTGTTCATATACTCTCAATGAAATATTTTTAGTTTTGGAGCTATTTGTGGCCAAATAAAAACACAATAATCGTAATATGACCTTGACCTTATCATTTTTTTTTAATTGTGAGGCCCTTTCAAACATAACAATACATATCGTGTAAAAATTTCATGAAGATTGAACAGAAAAAAAAACATGTTTTTAAAATTTTTCCTAAAATTTAGTGAAGTTTGGCCGTTTCTAGAGGACAAACCACGCATTTCCTAAATTCGCCACCCCATATTTTGTGCGTACATGTATATGTCTTGCAAATTGTATGCAGCAAACAGAATTCTTCTATCTGATCTCTAACAAAAGTGGGTAGGTTTTTCGTAGACCTACCCTCATTATTCCACTTTTTTCTAAGGTTCGAACATTCAACCTCTCCTAGAACAATTTTTCCCCCAGTACTCGATGATGAGATTTCCATCATATTTGATTGGGCTGTCAACAAGGAACATTATGTAAAAAACCGCATCTAAATCAGGTTTCAAATTTTTGAGTTATTAGCAAAACAGTGATTACATGCATTGCGCCCCCTAGTGGCTAAATCAGAAATAAAAGTGAAAAGTTTGACCATTTAGGCACATGTTCAGATAAAGATGACTCCATGCCCAAAATCAACAGAAGAAGAACAATAGGTTTTCGCCCTGCAGAGGCGAAAACCTAAAAAAAAATCAACAGAAGAAGAACAATAGGTTTTCGCCCTGCAGAGGCGAAAATCTTATTATAAAATGATGCATTCCAAGACTACTTAAAATTTGACTTATATCAGGGATAGTTCGTAGTGTTACTTTATTGGAAATATCTATTTAAGAAAGTGTTTCTACAAGTACAGTTGCTGTCTAAGCTAAAGACCAAATGTAAAAATAGAAGTTTCCTGATAATGACTGCAGTTTAGAGCTTATGATGCCCCAACAATGATTCGCACATATCTGAACGGGTACGCAGAGGTAAACCTTGAATTTTCTTAACGATAAATTGCTGCACTTTATTAAGCGTGTATATACCAGTTTTAGTAATATTATTCCATAGTTCGCTTCCGTACAATATAATTGACATAATGACCTTTAAATACAAATCACAGAATAGAATGGGACTGAGCCCAAACCCGTTAACGCTCTGAGCGGCCACAGCGTAGAACGCGTTTTTAGCTTTTTAGCAACGTTCTTGGATACGATAGCAACATTTAAGACTATGATCCTGCCTACCTAATTCCTAAATGGTTCGCGTGATTTGTTTGGCTTATTATTTTATCTCCAAACATGATTGCTACTTTAGGCGGCTCTCTTTGTTTACTTAATACTAGTATATCTGATTTTTTTTCTACATTAATATCAATTCTCCACGTTATACAATAATTATAAGCAATGACCATCAACGTTTGCAGGTTAAGGGGGAAAGTAACCCTTTATACGACGATTGAATGGTACGTATAGCCTTCCCCGATACCGAAAGCGCCCTGGTTTGTTTATATGTCTCGTTTTAATAAAGTCTATGATGCGGTTAAGAATGATTATTTCGAATATCTTGATTAAAAATGGGCTTAAAGACACTGGCCTATAACTGTTTGGATCAGCCCTTTTCTCTTTCTTTCATATATCGGTATGAGAAATTACGACTCCATTGTGAATGGGCCTTTTTCAAATTAAATATCGAGTTAAATAACAAAACCAGAGCATCTGGTATATCACCGCCGTTTTTAATGTGTTCGTTTAATACATTGTCACATCCCGGGCTTTTTTTAATCTCAATATTTGCCCGTTTAGCATCCTCACGGTGGATGAACGAGTCCACTTCCTATTTTCGCAAGAAAGGTACAAGTCAAAATGTATAGGCTCCCAAGAAAAGTACAGTGATCGGAAGTAGTAAGCGTTTGTAATCGCAAGACCGGTATACATTGAATTGTATACTTTCAAAACATTGTAAGTGAGTTCTTTTATCCAATGTGATCTTTTTACCTCTTATACGATTCGTAGGCTTGACCTCTTGGGCGACCTTCAGCGATCCACAGTCGGCGACAATGGCGCACTAAGCTATGGGCCACTTTACTTCTTCGTTCCGATATGATTTGGCCTTCCTATTAAAGCTATAAACCGATAATACCTTGCTGGTCGTGTTAACAGCATTCACTTTGGTAATGTTTATTAAGTCTGGACACGGGTTATCACTGTTCTGTGAAAATAAACGATTCAGTTCCTTCCGTAACGCTTGTTGATAGCATGTGAAATGCGCGGACGAACACCTATTCCACGCAATGTTGACGTGGGGAGGTTGAATCGGTCGACTCATATGAATGTTATACATATGCTGTGAAATACGCGTTCTCTTTTTAAGTGTTTATCACTATTAAGCTTATTTTGCAATGACAGTAAGAACAGTTGAAAATAGTGCACGTTACCCATTTTAAAGAAGAGATGGCTTAAGGATTAATGGGACAAGATTCAAATGATGTATTTACGTGTATTTAAACCATGATCAATATATTCTGAAAATGGGCGAGTCGCATTTGTCTTTATTACACACAGTGAGTCATGAAAGTCTTAATGAGTTTCTAGAAATCATTTACGAAAACAAGATGGAATTACATGTGCAGGGGAAAAAAAGGTCTAAAAAATCCGACACCATGCGTAGTGTTTTTGCCTGAAAAAAATCTCTCTTTTGATTCCACTTAACTGGAAAAAAGCACTTCGTTAACCAAAACATTAAGTGTATGGTCAATAATTGGATCTGTCATAAAGTCAAGATGGTCTGCAGTGTAACACTGCTTGAAACCTTTTCTGGTATCCATCTTCAACCTCTTATTGCTCTGTCTATACGCGTTACAACACTGCCATCTGTCACTATTGTAGTGGCCTTTGGTAAGGAACACAGAAATATCTTTCCCATTTCTCTAGACTTATGCAGTTTCGCTGCTAATTTACACGTACTGCACTGCTGCAAATGCCATTATATATTATTCATATATTGGGCATCACTTGTTCATGAGCCGCTGGTATAAATCGCTATATAATTAGTTTACCGCGAGTGAGTTAACAAGCTTAAAATGACCATTACAAAGTACAGAAAATGGAGGCAATGAACAATAGAACAATAAGACCGTTATGTAACAGTGCACTCAATTATACCAGAGACACTTTCGTATATTCCCATTCATACAATAACATTACATTTCACAGTTTGGTCTAAGATTATTCATGGATTCATTTTGAGATGCAAATATACTTATATCTATATAAACATTAAGTGCAAATACAATTATATCTATATAACACTTAACTTTCAAAATATAGAATTTGAATAATTACCGTAAACATCGTAAGAAATTAATATCGTAATTTAATTTTAGAACAACAGATATATTTACCCCAAACAAATGTTTATTGATAATTTCTACCATAAAAAATCAAAGCCCTGAAGGCACTGAAGTTGTGTGCGTCTTTTAAGTGAAAGAGTGTTTGACGAACTGCATATCTGCTGAGTAACTTATTTTTTAACAGGGTTGCTTGCCAGATACCAAACTGAAACAAAATAATGAAAGTGTATTACTTTAGATTTGTTTCCTTTAGGTTTAGAAATGTACATATATTGATATAGATATTATCAACTGTAGGCGAGTAAGAGTTGTGATGTGCTTGTTGTTAACTGTCCATTTAAAAAAATGATGTAATTAGGGTGTCCACAATTCCCTGAATAAAATCAAATGTCCCTGACTAACAGTTTTTTTGTGTGTTTTTTTGCACGTAAAGTTCTGACATCTGTTGGCCTCCCCCTTCCTTACAGCCAACCCTTTCAACCTTTTACTTTACCAACTGTAATTGTATTACTCTTTATACATGTAGTTTTATTATTAATTTTTTTTTCGCTCATACATGCATGTACACGTATTTACAAAAGTAATCTAATCTATACTGTTGGATGTGGTACTTGAAATTAGATGCATGCCAAAATGGACAAAAATACAAGCTAACCTAATAAGATTTATATCTCTTCATAAGTATGCACTTCAAAATGAAATTGATATAAGTCTTTTTAGGCACTTCAAAATTGAATGATACAAGTCTTTTTTATATCATTAAATTTTGAAGTGCCTAAAAAGACATATCAATTTCATTTTGAAGTGCATACTTAGGGAGAGACATATATTATTAGGTTAGCTTGTATTTTGTCCATTTTGACATGCTAATCCACAATGTCCTTATCCACAGAGTTAACTGGGCTACAAATCATAGAATAATTTGTCAGTCATATAAAAGATAGAATGAAATTTAACTAATACAAATAAGAATGTATGTATATGTTGTACAGTAAGTTTGCCTAACATATCTAAATTATTAAGCCATGCATACGATGCTAAATTATATCAGAAATGCTGACTACTAATAATTTGTTCTTTATTTTGCCTTTATTCTTGATGTTTTTATCATTCGTAGACTTGTTATTCCATAATTCCCTGAATTTTCCCCGACTTTTTGCTTAAATTAAAAAAAAAATCCCTGACAAATTCAAAATTCCCTGACAATTCCCTGAACTTGAATAAATATTTTTCCCTGACTTTTTCCCTGACAGTGGACACCCTGATGTTTTCATCTTTTCTTGGAACGACCTTCTTAACGCAAGGTTAAATCGGGTTTTTTTAAATTGGGTTTATTGGAATCGCTTGAAAATTTGATATTCGTTTATTAAATTTACATTCATAAACCAAAGATATGCGACATCACATTAAAAACTCTCTCGGCGCTTTGATTTATACAGAACAGAACCGAAGAACAGAACAGTCCCAATACCTAACCATGCAATGCCCATTGCGGTTGTTATGCATAGGTCGTTGTCCTACAGGCAAAGGGGCTCGTAGCAATTTATCGGTTTGTAAATATAAGGCTATAGTGTAACAATAACACATGGAAAATTCTGGGGTCGATAGTTTGATGTAACTATTAGTATGTTACACGGATTTGTATCGGAACACCATAAAATGACCGAAACCTGCGTGTTAACAACGATCCCCTTTGTATAAAAAAAACAACAACTTTATTCCATCGCATGGTAGTGACAGTTACGCAACATGATAGAAAAATTAGTTCCTTCGAACTTTTATGTCACAGACAATTATTGTGTCCCGTAAATATTTATATTTGACACAAAGTTGACTTATCTCAGCATACATGTGTTGTAGAGTATTTTTTTTTTTAAGAAATTCATTTTAATTTTTCATTCAGACAATACCAAAAGGAACATAAAGTTTTAAAGAAATTTATTTATTTATTTTTTATATTATAATTTATACATTTCCAAAATGAATGGTTTGCTCCAAGATATGCAATATCATTTTTGTGATTCTGTTGTTACATTTTATGCATGGCATGCTAATGCCTTGACAGGCTTGGACATATGAGGGACTGCCGTTTTAAATCACGGTAGTTTTCCGATATGTCACTATTTATAAGCACATATCAAGCATTCGTGGCAAACATTTTCCAGGAACATTATTTTATGATAATAACGAAAAGACCAGACATATATTTTGAGGATTGCATTTACTATCATCGTATACCTCC
>CM037790.1:28466105-28516105 GCA_021229015.1 Solen grandis | reverse complement strand
TAAACAGAGGATTTATTCATTTTGATAATGTATTCACATATCCCGTATATCAGAATTTTTGAATGAAGTCAATAAATTTCCCATTTGATTTTAAATTGAAATAAAAGAAAAGCGTCGTTCTCCCTAAAATGTGTTAAAATGTCCCCATCGCAACGGAAATTGATTCTGTTATTTCTTCGACATAACCTCTGCTCGAGATCTATTTTCTCCTAAGGTAATAAGTTAGGCGAATGACATACATTTACAGAGAAATCTGTTTGTTTGACCCTTACAAACGTGTCAGGAATGACAACTCTGAGATATACATAAGACGTAGACTTGTTGGGTATATATATATATATATATATATATATATATATAATTTTCTCCTGATTTTGTACACGATTTTTTTATCTCTATAATTCGTCACCTGCCTGTTTTATAAGAAAATTTGCAAATCTATATACATGTTCAATTAAGTTGTAACCGACCATGCGTTTTTTAAGAATCATATTATGTAACTAAATAATACCAAAGTCGTTCAAGAAAAAGTACAATAAATTAAAGTCGGCTCAATATAAATAAAACTGAATTTTGATTCATTTTATCAATTATCTATCTAAAAAATCCAGTTACTTTTACAACATTATCTCCCTTTAATTAGTTTAAAACTTAATCAAAGTCCTTTCCAAGCACGCCATTGTATAGCTGTTGAAGTGAAATTGTTTTTCTTCATATTCAAACTGAACTTTAAACCGCTGCATTAGAATCATTTTCTGTCTATGAACACTTTGATTACCACTTAGTATGTGTTTATAGATCTAATTATAATATTGGAGGTTCTTACCTTGTAAAACGAGCGTAATTTCAACAACAAAAAAACACACATTCAAACGTTTATCTTATACATTATCATATTAGGCACAGTTTGTTTTCTAGTTACAGTGACAGAAATGTGTTTTCGCTGCATATGGATTTTGTTGACATTTACTTTTGTTTTCGTAAATCAATTCCTTTGCAGTTAACCATGATTTGTGACTAATACTGTTCATGAGTAGCCTAAAGACGATAAGTCCTACCAAATTTAAGTTCAATGTTCTTTCAGCGATAAGTATCAGAGAATACAACTGGAGCAAATGTAAAAATGTAGATACATAGTACATAAATATCTGTTGTAGGGAACATCATGTTAAAAAAAAACTGAAACTAATCCAAAGATTAAGACAGGGTGACAAACGTTAACTTTTCCTTGAACAGTTTTATTTAGATTTCGTCATGTTGAAGTTCAGCGGTAACATTGTGTATACGAATGTACGGTTCGCACATATGAATACACATGTCATACATGTGTTATATTTGATAAAATTATGAGTATGGATTGAATTAAACTTAGTTTGTTAACTTTAACTGCGACACAACAAATAAACACATTCATATTTATTTACAATGATCTTAAAACACACATTTATGTTAGCTTAGTTTCCCCTGTTGTGCTATTTAAAACCAGTATCAGAGTTTTCCCCTATGTACATTCTGGGACTATTAAACACAGCAATTTGTGAGTAAGCACGAGATTTATTGAATTAATCAATAATTAATGATAGATTGAATCCTGGAAACTCGCATTTATCTTTTAAAAAGTCACACATTTTGTGTAACTGCTGTGCATTTACAGAATTGCATTACCTTTTAAGTACATACCGCGACTGGCAAACATGTAAATTAATTATATCACTTTAATAATAGCTTAAATAATGCAGGCTGATTCTAGCCTTATCATTGTAAATTTCTGGATCCAAAGCTTGTGGCAAACCTTTACGTGAAATCTTTTTGAATAATTGATGGCAAAAATTAAACACACGTGTTATCATCAGGGCAATATAAGTCAGACATTTTACCCACACGGCGGCCTCACATGTCAAATGTTCTGAGCTAAGAAGTAAATCACAAGGACAATCAGAGGAGATAATCTTTGTCTTGAGCTTCAAGAAAAGGCATGATGACGGCTCAGGGGAAAGTTGCCCAAGGTCTTATCTGATAGCCAGCGCAATTTGATGACACTGACACATGGCGTTCTCAGCAATTCTCTACCAAAAGTCACCTCTGATTTTTGGCGACATAATGGAGCTATTTTTTATCAAATGATACTAGTCACTGTAACGGTACTCAATCCGCAAGCTTTTTTTTTTTTTTGGCATACTTTAAAAGAGTTCTATATAGACAAAGAAGAAGAATGAAAACTAGTTCAGAGAATTTTCTTAAACTTTGCATGATTATAGTGAATCACATTAGAAGCCAATTAAAAAAAAATGTGGTCCCTATTCTTATTTTTTTTTTTTTTAATTATCTGCCCTTGAATGTGAATGAAATTTGAAGAAAATTATCTACGCTAGTTTTAAGTTTTCTTCTTTGTCTATTTAGTAAAAACTGTAACTGTAGGTAACTACTTTAAAAATTTACAAAAGAAAGCTTGCGGATTGAGTCCTGTTACAGTGACAAGTATCATCTGATAAAAAATAGTTTTAACCCTTCGATCAAGTTCGTCCCAGAGGCTCGATTTGATTTAAATCGGGACCTTTGGAGCACTATCGCATCACTCGTAAGAAGATTCATCTTGATATGGTAAAAAAAGTTACTACAATATTGCATAAACTAACACAAAAGACCCTGACCGGGGACAGCTCCTGGAATGTGCCACTACATCAGAACACATGTTTATGAGGTAAACGGTAAAAAATGTAGATATTGATACCTATATTGACTAAATTATGTTTATTTGAGATCACTTACCCACTAAGGGCCTTCCAACGTTGGAAGAATGTGCCAGAATCCATTTCTGCTGGTTCAATAAATTTATTTAAAACTACTGGTATTTTTGTTTCTTTTAAATTATGGTAGCACAAAAATGAAGCAAGAAATTTAAGGACTTTAATAGGGCTAAGTTCAATTTAGGCTGACATCGTGTTTTCTCAATTGGGGCAACACGAAGCCGTAATTTAAAAATACGCGCACCTGCTAGACTGACTAAAATGGTCAATAAAATGGCGGATAAATGGCGAAAATCACGTGATAGATATCACACTGATAGTTGATATCACCTGACTTCAGACTGGATCCCGTCTCATCATAAGAATCATGAAGCAGACATAATACTGAGCGGGCAAACATCTCGTCAGGTGCTAATCTTATATCCGGCAAGTAGCGAGGAATGACTATATAGGTTCCTTCCAGTGGAGAGGAACATTAAAAGTTAAGAATTTATGAATTAACAACTATGAATTAATCCTAGCATTCTTTCAAAGTTGCTTTATTTTCTTCTTTTTCACAATCACTGTGAATGGATTTTGTATTATGTTTATATTTTCTTTCATATAGCTGTACATAAAGTTCTCATTATCTCCTCTTTCGTTTGTATTTACCCGGTTTAATGTTTAAAAACTAAAGGGGACTGTTCTCTGTTTACCAATCATGCCCCCCCCCCCTCCTTCGTTTGTAAATTGATTTTGATTTGCTTTCTTCAGTCTTAAATAAATATATTTCGTATATGTATACATAAAAGTTATTATCAACAATTAAACTTTGTTTCTATTTTCAAAAGCTATCAAACCGTCCCCGATGGTCGAGTGGTTAAACGTACGCCTCGGAAACAGGAGGTCTTGGGATCGATCCCCGACAGCGATATACCAAAGTGGTGAAACATGATACTGTTACAGGTCCCCTTGCTTGGCGCTCAGCATATATATAAGGGTAGTTGCAGGACTGGATGACCCGGTGTCAGGATAATGTGACTGGGTGTGGAATCATGCCACTACCTTGGCACTGAGTGTGACACACTATTTCAGCGATCGTTATAACCCTAGAGTCATGCCACTATCTGTCTCAAGAAGATTTCGTCTCCAAATGACTGAAATACTGTCGGTGTAACGTTAAAAACAAAAAACAAACAAGTAAAACAAACAATAACTATCAAATATGTTCCTGAAAAATAAGTTATGATAAAGCACATTCAATTTCAGCGATCGTTATAACCCTAGAGTGCTGCACTTACTTTTATAAATGTTTGTAAAACGCATTTGTATCTCTTAAAATAGGTTTATGATTTTAAACTAGATTTTTTAAATAGCTTCAGAGCCATCTTGACGACTTGACATTTACAAAATAGTTTAACGAAAAGCACAACAAAGCTGCACGATTGCACGAGCACACCGGAGACGTGTCCATTACGGTAAGTTCCGCTGTGAAGAATCCTGCAGGAAATAAGATCTTGGTAACGAATTCCGCCTTCATTTGAACATAATATGTCTGCTCGTGGGCTTGTTCAATTTCTAATAGAATTCAGGGTCGTTCACATCATGGTCCTTTTGAGTTAAAAAAAATCACTATTTTTGATTTCCTTAATGACCTTCATTACACTTCCATTTAGAAATATCGAATGGTTCGAAATAATGGCTTATCATTGACATAAAATCAAAGCAAATGGAGAAATAATTTGGTCTGTAGTGTCCATTATATTCCGTTATCTTTGGAAGAGAAATTAAGCATTCAAAGTGAATAAAATAAGATGTGATTATAGAATGCCATGCATACTTATCATAACTATTTACAGTTGCATCAACTAGGCCTTGACCTTACATAAAGCATGATTGGGATTTTATATATATATAGTAAAAAAAAAAACAACAAACAAAAACAGTAACAGGATATTATGTCTGGGAAAATGCGCCAGATATTTTAAAATAACTCTATTGAAGACATATTTTGTTGATCCCAAAAGGTATTTTGTCTTGATTGGAAGGCGACGTTATTGGTCTCAAATGACCTTGCTTTTGATGTGGTCATCGGGATAAATCTGACATGTATTCATTGATTTTGGATAGACATAGATTCTGCGGAGGATATTCATCAAAAACACGGGATGTAGGAGAGAAATATATAGAGAGAGTGCAGTCTTATCACGAGGAATTTGCGACTTGATGGATGTGTTTAACTTGAAACCATCTTGGCGACTGGTAACCTTAAAGTGTACGATACGGAATTAAGTGCACTTGTCAATTTGTATCTGTATCAGTTTGTGATAAATTACACAAACACTTCCTTAAAATCAATAAAGTAGGTTAGACGGACTGTAAAGACGGAGGAATAGGCACCAATCCTTTTCACAAATGTAGTTCCTGAAAACATGCCTGAATAGAGTCACAGACGGTAAACAGAGGGATCATCTCAAAATCTTAATTGGATAAACGTCTAACTTGTTTTCTGCTAAGTATGAAATAATGGGGGACAGTAGAATGTAATTGAAACGTCAAAGGGAGCTGAAATAAGATAAGTAAGAATAGAGGGTTGAATGTAATTGTTATGTCTCGCAAAACACAGGAGGAAAAAAGGACAGATGCTATAGCGTATTCATAACAGCGAAAAGTAGACGTATTACAGTTAAATCCATTAATTCAAGAGAGGCATTAAATCGGAAGATCAAAAAACGAAACGCCGTCAATGCATAAACGGTTTCGATCATGCTGATGTGTGAAGTTTGCTTACTTTTGATAGATGCAATGTTATATGTTGTTACAGTCTATAGTGTATTTGCATGTAAACCATCTATAAAAATTGATCTACTCTGTCCCTTTCTGCCAGCATATTTACATAATACTATTCCGACCGTTTGTCCGTTTTTCTGCTTGTCCTGAACTAGTCGCATTTGGAAAATATTGGGGTTGCTTATGAAAACCTTATCCACCATTTTTATATGCTGAGGAGAGAAAAAAAAATCATACTGGCAGCAATATTTCTGTCTGACCAGATTTTACTCATAGTTTGACCACCTGAAATCGTTGTAGATGATAAGTAGCCAACACACTTTAAAACCTGATCATCGTTCGAGTTACTCGTAGTTTGATATGTTTTTATACTGACCATTCCTGCATGTGAGGGAAAGGTTTGATTGAGTTACAGATCAGTTCTACAATCATATGAAGGTGTGCAGTGTATAATATTCACCTTTCAATGGTATTATGATGTACCATATATAGATTTACCACATTACATGTAAATGGCGTACGACTGGATGCATCTACATCACTATTTCATCGTGAACTTTATGCAAAAACACGAATTATGCTAATTGTCGTTACCCTTATCATTGTACTGTACAAGAAATAAACTGCTTCAATGCCATTTGCTTCGTGTAGACAACATACACAGGACAGCTGTCTCAAAACCAACACAATATACATGAACGTTTATGTTAAATATTTCATGTAGCAACTATATTGTAATCAACTGTCAGTCAGCTGATTAGCCAGTTTTTTATGCTAAGAGCTTTGAAAAGTTCGACGCAATAAACATTTAAATTTGAAAATTTGAATTAGCCAGTTTCTGATGCTTCTTTGACTGGTAAATTAAGAAAAGTTTGTATAGCTCCTCGCTTTTGACATAATATAAGCTTTTGTTCACAATTTTCATATTTCGAAATCCAATCACAATGTTTTTGTTTATTTTTGTTTTGTTACTAAGGCAGTAAATGGTATCAGTTCCTATTTCATGTTTCGGTTTAGCTACACTCCTGAAAAGATAATGAACGAATGAAGTCTAACTCCTAAATTTAGAATACAGTTAAATGCAATATCGCTAGATTGTATCGTAATAATCAGTATACATACACTGTACGTAATTTGATTTCTTACTGGCTAAAACAGAACCGCAATATGCACCCATACCGTAGGTCAAATTTTATTCGTAAGCTCATTGATCTAGGATATGTTTCAATTCAGTTTATTCCAAAAAGAAAACAAGACATATGCTTAATTTGAAACAACATTAAGGTAGAAATTTCTAATATTTTTTTTACCTCGATCGAAATTTCTACCATTAACTTTATTGTGAGTTTCTCATTAAATGGAATTAGGTTTATTAGGGGCCAATCCATCCTTTTCGTCACTTTAATGACGTTTGAAAATAACGAGGAGAGATGGGGATGAACTCTCCTTTGATAAATGACTTTGGAAATGTTTATGCGTTGAGTCGGTTGTTATCACAGAATTCCAAGATTTTGCAAGCTTAGACCTACAACAAGTTATCGACAAACAATGATCTTTCGTCTTGTTTTGTTTTGCAATTCTCTGGAATGTCTCCTACATTTGACTTTAATGACCACTTCCCTCAGCCTACACCTGCCAATTTTATTCTGTATTTGAACTGGGTTTTTTTTTATTCAAAGTGCATGTTTATCATCAAACTTTCGTTGTCCTTCAGTCCAGTTTGGAAATTATTCCTTTCAGTCGTATGATTAACTTGTGAATCGTCATTCGGTTCAGCTGGGAAATTACTTCTCTCGATATCATGGTTTACATTTCGATTGTCATTCAATTCATTTGGGAACGTATTCTATCCTAGAATCTGTAGATAAACTTGTAGAACACATTTTTAAATTGAAACTGTATAGGATTATATAAATATTTCAATCATAAACAACGGGGTTTAAGATGAAACATCGGAGAACATAATAAAAGCGTATACATTTTAAACTTTATTTATTTTACAACAATTGGATAGAGAGTAATTCCGCTAATGAAAAACTCGTCAACTCTGATGATGTGGACCCGTAGACAACCCACATAGCCATGCCCTTTCTCATACAACTTTAAATAAACTTTGGGTCGAACTCGAGTGCGTCGAAAAAAAGCGTTAGCTACTATGGTATTCAGAATAACATCGATCATGCTTCTTGTCTCAATTGAAAATATAATAAGCTCTGTCTCGTCGTCATCGCGAAATACTTCATAGTCTATCGTCATACGTTTATTCTTATTTTTTTGTAAGTTTCTTTTTCTCGGGGCCAGTTCTCGTAAATGACGTGGCGATATACATGTAGACGGCGTATGTATCCTTTATCCTATAGAGTAGTTGTGTCTGACTTAACAAATGCAACTTGACAAGCAAAAACACCTACCTTTAAATTGTCAAAGATTTACCATACGGAATGTATCTTTGTGTATATAAGAAAATACATCCAACCGCTTTTTAGATGTGAAAATTAGAAAATACAGTACACTATGACATAGGCAGAAAGTAGTTGAAAAATAGAAATCAAGCGTATGAAAAAAAACATTACTTTGAAAATATAAGCTCTAATCGTTCAAAATAAATCCTTTCATCCAACCGGAATCGGGAGGTCGAAGGTTCATTCCCGGCCGCGACATACCAAAGTCTTAAAAGATGTTACTGGTATAGCTCCCTGGTTTCAGGATAATGTGACTGGGTGTGCTATCATGACACATATCTTCGGCGTGATACTGCATTGTGTCAGCACTATATCTGTCTCAGATAGACATAGTCTCAAAATCACTTAAATACTGCCAAACAAACAAACAAATCGTTTGCATAAATACAACCATTAATAAAGGTTTATTACCTTATGTTTGTGTTGATTTGTTGTTTTTTGTTGTGTTAATCATCCAACCTACAGTATTTCTGTCATTTGGAGACAATGTCAACATTAGACTGATATAGTGCTGTCACACCCAGATCGGCCAACCAGTCCTGGAACTAATCTGTTTATATACTGAGCGCCAACCAGGGAGCTTTAGTATGTAGCAGTCGGGTATCGAACCAATGACCTACCGCTCCCGAGGAAGACGCTCTTTCCCATCGGCCTCTAGAGACGGTTTTGTATGTATTTATATGTACAGTTGTCATGCAGTATATCCATACAATGAGCTTTATTTTTTAATTAGCGCTCCTGGTCTTATATAAGGTTTTAAAACACAAGAATTTTTAGATAAATAAGCTAGTTGATAATTACGAAAGCTCTCGATCATTAGGTTGCTTCGAAAAATAAATGTACGTAAAAAAAAGTATGTGTGGCGCGAGTCTTACTCTTTTTATTCTTTTTTCCTTTCGAAACTGGCAGTAACTAAAACTATATCGAAGCATAAAATGTGACTCGATGTTTCCAGGGACGGCAAATATCTATTCACGCCTTCGTGATTTCGCGAAGTCTTTGGCGTTTCTTTGTGAATTCTGGAAGCAACATGGCCTTCGTGAATGAATGATGCCTCATTAAGAGCTTTCCTATCATGAAAGTAAAGGAGAAAAGAAGATGACTTTTCTAAAGACTAATTAAGCAACGGTTTACAACAGTTTCGTTTTGTCATACATACTGCTATTATTAAGTCATTTTGATTCTTCGTGTATGAATATTTTATTGACAAAGAGTAGTAATTTCTGTTTTTCATTTTTTTTTTTTTTTTGTATTCATCGTGAAATAACGAAATAATTAGCAAACCGATAGCTAGAAACCATAAAGCTTCGAATGAAGAAAACTGTAAATGTAGTTTAATATGGTATAGGTAAGATATGAAATCAATCTTGTCCTATCATTTCTTGAATGATCTACAGACCACTAGTTGTACCTTCCACGAGTACATATCTGAACATATCCTTTATTTGTCGCATCACGAAATTACAAAGGTAAAAACACGAACATGCGAAATATAACAGATTGGTGAATAAATAGAACGTATCGATAACAAATAACTAAATTTGCCTTTGATCGATGTTTGTTTAAATAATGCATCGATCTTAACATACTAAGCTCTGAAAGGGGAGCATTTGTCAGGTTAATAATATAAAAAGGTGTCCCAGTCTACCTTAAGTAAGTTCACAATGTGTTTAAAGTAATTACTTCCCCGACACTTTTCATACAAATACCACAAGAAATGAACAGAGAGAGAGAGGATGTTAAAATACGGCGAGATAGAGAGAGAAAAAGAGAAGATGTTAAATACACAGAGAGGAAGTTAAAATACAGAGAGAGAGAGGATGTTGAAATATTGGAAAACATGCGTTGCTTTTTACATCGATAGTTTTGCCAAAAGCAGGAGAATCGCTTTCCTGAAAACCCAGGAGTAAACATTAAAGGATTAACACAATTAACATAAAAACAAAAAAGCTAACAAAAATCATAGTGTCTTATTTTTTTGTTCTGCAGCGCGATTTCATTCTTTCTTGAAAATACGTTGTCTGTTATTGCATGCAATGTAGATTAGAAACCGATTTAGACGGTAAAATGTTAAGAATAACAGTGTTATAATTTCCTTCTGGTGAATTTTTCGAATTAACATTTACTTTCCGAAAGAAGCTTTTTTGCTGGAAATTTGATAATTACCAACTTTAAATCAATCATCTGCGAACAGCATATTCCTATATGCAAAGAAAATTTCCCATTTTCACAATGTTATTTCCGCTTTTTCGGGAGAGGTTTTACTCCTTTATCACATAGCCTCGTAGTATTTCTCCGATTGCTACTTCACAAACACTTTTTTTTTTTTATAAATTTGAACACAGCAATAAAATTAACAATTTTACCATAATATTCTCAGTATCAAACTTAAGAGTAAATTCAAAAGACAAATATAGTACTGTAGGAAATACAGAATTATGTTGCGAAAAGAATATAAACATTAGCGTGAATAAAATGCAATTCCTGCGATCTCTGGATAAATTATTGGAATATGTCATGTTTAATAGTTTAATAAACTATTTTTGGTTATAAGCACAAACAATGTTATTCTAAACAAGACATAAAGTAGGAGTAATGGTTTAGTAAACGTACTTTATTCGAAATACCAGCCAATCTTGTACTATGTATTACTTTTATCTTAAAATGTTATGACTGTGTTTGACGTTTTCCGAATATAATCCTGAGTTATTTAGGTAATCAAATCCTAACGATTCATAATATTGACAATAATTTGATATCAAAGAAAACAAGAAATATCTTGAAAGATATTCGGCGTTGCTAAATAATTGTCAATTGTAACATGTAAAACAGATTAAATCTATTATAAAGTTGGAAACGTTAGCAAAAATGTTTATAAATACCAAGATTACGGGAGGTATTTTGACGACTATGTAACAAAACGGACTTAATTTACAAACTAAAAAAATCTAATCTACCAAATTCCATTAAATATTATGCATTTGCTGTTTGTTTTTTATTTTCTTTTTGGTAAAGACAATATATATATATAACCAAGCGAAACCAAAAGAGCATAAATCGGTATACCCGATTATGGTTTCCGAAGACCGAGTCCACTTTTACAAATTAGGGGAAATTTTGGTCTAAAATTAGACATACGCCTGCTTCTTATTTAGTTGTTTTAAATCATGTTGCCAAAGTAGTATTCCTAAATTGATATGGAAGAATTAAATTTTCATTACTGTGTTATTTTTCATGATTAAACTGATGGCGGCGTATGTGGTCATTATTGTGGGAAGAAACCAGAGAGCCCGGAGAAAAACCCACGTGTCTGGACGGCCGACCACTGTACCCTCTCACGTACGTGACCAGGAATCGAACCCGGAACGCATTGGTGAGTAGCGAGGCGCGATACCACTACGCCATCCAGACACTGAACTGAAAAAGAAACCTGTTATACCGAGGAGAAAGATATATACAACCTGAACTACCATTTTAAATTGGAATATCCTAGTTATCCTTAAATTATACAAGCCAATGATAGCATTGCATTTGTTCTGGCTTCAGTTGCATACCAACATTTAATTGGTTGAAAAAGTAGGTCAAAAATTTTTATACAGCTACGCCGACAAAAAAAAAATGCAAGTAAATCTCCTTTTCCTTGGCATTCATCATAGAAGGGTAGTTTCAGAACTGGATAGCTTGGTATTAGAATTATTAGATTGGAAATGGTATCATGCCACTTGTTTACGGCGTGATAGTGATACAGGAGTTTATCAAACAGAAAGTTGTGATGACGACGACGTCATTGATAAATAACAACACAAGGCTCTGATAAAGAAAAAGACAGTGACGACAGTGACCTTTGACGGCATTTTGTGTATCATTATATAGGAGCATTGTTTCAGAACAAGTTTTTTTCTTTAACTCCGACCATAATACTAATTGGCAACAACGCATTTCAAGGAATGTTTCATTGAAATATACGTTTTTATGTACTTCCTCTCAAGTATAAAACATTAAAACTTGATGTTAAGTTTATTTTTTCTTGTAAAACTTGGCATATAAGATAGAAATGGAAAATGCATTTTAAAGATGAACAAAATCTGCTTTCAAATCGAGTTTCCGCAAAATACTAAGTCACATACTTACAGCATAGGACCAAATCATGTTTTAGTGCTAGTGTATTTCAACACATTTTAGAATTAAAGATCTCTAATTTCATCTATTATAATTTTGATTGGAACAATATCACGTTTGGGAGAAGTTTTCTGGCTCTTTATTGACGTTTCTAGGCAGTAGAATTGTTTTAATTCTAGATCATAATAGTTATTTGGAACAATTAAAACCAGAAATATGTCTTTCGATTTTATTATGGTTTTTATTAGACATATTTACGAATAATGATTGTGTAATGACGACATTACAAACCCTTATCAAATACCAAAATATTTACCCTTTATTAATTATAAAATGGCTTTAAAACAACGTTTGATTATTGGAAAGTAAGACAGAGAACAATATGCAGTCGATAGTGATATTTACACGTTGTTATTCAAGCAGTATTTTCAAAAAAAGGAAGCATTATTTAACCTGATATGACTCAAAAAGTTATCCACGTTGTACCGTGGTACATGTAAGTTTTCATTTGTTAAAAGGTTTATTGAGTGTGCCAATTTTATTATTTCTTTCGTGCAGTATGTTTTCCACTTAGCTACCCTAAGCATAATCCAGACAAACCGATATTTATATCTCCAATTGAGTATGTTCAATGGTTATTTAAGAACAGCGTCAATACAGAAAGTTCGATTTCAAGTTTTTATCATCTTGAATACCTCTTATCGAGATCTGGTCGCGGAAATGCTTTTCTTTTTTCCTCCATGTCATCAAAAATAGTGAAAAGCTTCTGGTAGTCGCTCCTTACTTGTTAAATCAATTAAGATAAAAAGTTTATTCAAATATATTTGGATTCTCTCGATGAGAGATATTCCAATCGTCAAATATTAAGGCTGATGTTCTGTTTACACAGACGCTAAAATTCTATCTTACCCATTACAAAAGAATTGATCTATTAGCCAGATTTGCCGTGAGAAAGCCATTTGTGAAAAAAAATTGTATTTCGCATCGGAAAAAAGAAATCTAGAAAACTTAGTCTAATTGTTGCTTACATCTACCTTATCTAACTTTAATTATTCTCTTCCCTCTTTCTCTCAGAAGATGAAGATGTAATTTTACTAGGTTAATGAAAGGAAAGCACTTGCATTATCAAAACAATAAAAAAAGATTTGTGTGCATCTAGCTCTTTTGTATTTTACACACAATAAAACATGAAGATCCGACTGAAGATTGCCTGTATGTTGCGCCAAAATGTTTATTTTCACTTTATTTGCGTTTTTGAAAGGGAAATTCATTTAAAAGAGAATTCGATTATTTGTCCTATTCAAATATAATTTATTTTATATTTAAATGATTTTGAAACGATTAAGATTTCCTTTCAAAGCGATAAACATTTGTAAGCCATGGTTTCTAAATTCTAATGTCTAGTGCGGTTGGTCAACCTACTGCAAGTAAGCTGGTAGACTTCCTAACATGAAAAATTCACAGTAATTAAAGCAGTGTTGACCCATCAGTGATGAAAGGCCAAGTGTTTGTAAGTCAGCGTATCTGTCCCAAAATGACATATGTCATATAATACGTATGCTGTCTGCACAGCGTACTTTTCTTATATAATAATGTCTCTTATCATATATTTGCTCTTTTTTTAATAGCTCAGTTCTCTAACCTTTGCATGTGTTAATTTCTAGATCTATTCTAGATTGTTGGTAATTAACATATATCATACACATTTTATTTGAAGTGCAACCTTCCCAAATCTGGAAAAAAACATAAGTTTTTTGCAAAGGCGTTGTTTTCTACGCAGGCAATTTTCTTCTTTATGTTTTCCATAAAATATACATAGTAATATGCAACATTTAGATATAGGTGACAGAGGTAAGTAGCGCCAGATAATGCCAATGATATGTTTACTTTGAAAGAGAAAGAAAACGAAACGTACCGATTCTGTAGTAAATTAAAATCATACTTGTATATAATAACAGTAACCTTTACTTTACAATTTTACTTGAAAATATATATCGTTTTTATTGAAACCAGAACCACCTTTTAACACTGATATTTGTAGATTTGTAAAAGAAATAAACACAGAAGAAAAAAAAACACCTTATAAATCATAAAATAGGAATATGCTGTTCAAACTCTGAACATTAACCTGATAGCAGTATTTATGATATTGTTTATCATATTCTGATATACGACACAAACCTGACAAAAGGTGTAACCAATGGAGTTGTTGAGACCTTAAATTGTTTTATTCCTTTCAAATTAAGCCTAGTTTGTACAAATACCATGCTTTCAAGGTTCGTGTATTTAAGAATGCGTAATCGTTTACATCGTATTCAAAGAATAAAGACAGGTGGAGAGATTAACTGCCGATAGATTATTTAAGACATTGCAATTTGAATAGTCCGAAGGATATGTTGCAACTCGGTTTTTAAAGAAACTTCTCGCTTCTTTAATGGGTCTTTTCAAAGCTAGTATAAATGATATTTTAGGAAATATCTGTGATGAAATACATTGTCAAATTTAATAAGATTATTTTCAAGTAGCAAATTTGTCAGTCGAGATTGGATAATGAAGGCGCATTCTGATTTATTGCCTTTTACTTGAAAACTCTTTTATTGTCATTGCATAATAACAATTTGAAATCAAATGGTGAAATTTTTATGTTTTATTGTTACAGTCTGTGATAATTTTCTTAAAATCTGTAACCTACTTTATCAGCATGAAATATAATGAAATGTTCATTAAACGTATAAATATGCCATCAATTGAATTAAATGCCTTGTTGTCTACACATTCATATTCAGAATATTCCAATTATCTTTAGTAATGTTTTAATATTGGGACCGTTCATAATATAACTATAGGAATTTAACACATAATAAACTTGAGTAATTTTGATAATATTGCTTATAAATTCAGTTTGTCTTTTCCACACTTAAATACAGTTTGGTAGTAACTATGATACGGAAATCCGGTGATTATGATGTTAGCGCTTTATTCTAAATCATATAAAAATCAGTATAAGATTAGAATTATGCTCCAGCCTGCATGTATAATCATGAAAACATTTGGGTCCGTATCGTAAATTGGTGGTATAGGATTACCGGCTGTGTTTTAACACTTTTTTTTTTGTATCCGAATGATTTAATTCTAAGAGTTTTGTCAACTATTAATGTATATTACAGTTCTTTGACATAGTGTCATTTGTCTCTATAATACGGACATGCATCAATATTTATATTTATCTCAAATAGCCGACAAATTACTTAACTCAAAAGGAATGAATATACAACTGTTCACAAAGGCAGCAGAAGAAATGTTTACTTGATATCCCTGTTATGCGCGCTTCAATCTAAGTCATGGGCAGTGACTTTGCTAGAATTGGTAGTTTGCAGTACGTACGGACAGACGTACCCATACAAGTCAACTATATGCTCCTTCCCTTTTCAAAGTGTGTGTGCTGGGGGCATAACAAAGCCCAGACTGACCACCTTTACTTACGAACGGTGTATACGACTGGACAATTAAGAGAAAGGATTGACTTTTCAAATGCTTACTGCATGGTCAGGGTGATTCGGTTTCCTGGGCGATGACAGATTCAAAGTCAAAACTTTTCAGACAATTTATTGGCACACGCAAACGATTCTCATTCTAGCAAGGCAACTATCTAAGCAAGTACCAATAAACTGCTTTGGTAAATCACAGAAACAACGTAGTATCAGATTCGTTTCGGTTTTCACTGCGTATCAGTAGATACAAAGCAGCAATACTACGCAGCCTCGCCGCTCGATTTAATTTTTTGCCATCTTTCACACGATTTCCTACTTCCATGCAAGTACGCAAAATAGTGCACTATTTGATAATTGTCGATATATCATATTTACTCAATTGGAATTGTTTTGTAATGTAGCGTTTTTATGTATTTTCTGGGTTTTTTTTTATACGTCAAATCTGTTATGCTTTTGATGTGATGATTCTATCAACTACGTTTTATCAGTACAACAGCAATGTCCTTCGCGTATGAATGCATAATTATCACAAGATTCCACCCGCGAATCTCAACGCATCCAGTATGTCAGTGCCGCACCGCTTTGATAGTTTTTCTTAAGAGATTATCCGGGCAAGTATTATTCTAAGCCTTACTTTAATATGTATAAATGTCAAATAATTTGAATACCGTATGATATATAATAGCAATTTCCCTTATCAGATCAAGTTACACAAATCTATAGAGTAAGCGTGCTTTTAGTTTAAAACAGAAATTACAGATTTCCAACGATAAAGCAACGGTTATTATAGTCATTGTCGTGATATTGTTAGACAGACGTTAAGAATTGGTTTCCCTTTCCTCTTGGCAATTGTGCTGTCGATCTATATCTAAAAATCAAAACATATGTCAATGTAGGTACATTTTATCGCTACACTTAGGGAATTCATATGCTGGTAGTTGTTGTAAAACAAATTTAATATATATTCAAAAAATACTTTTGTGTATAATACGTTCTAAAATTGTATTTTACATGAAAAAAAATCAGGCATTAAGAGTAATATACGCAAATATTTTGAACTGAAACAAGTTACAGTTTAAATAAAATCAAAGACGTTGTCAAAATAGGTTCGACTTCATCTTGATTTTAAAAGATAACACGCTAACAACTAAAATTAATCTTATCGGAAGTCGTGGGTTCGATTGCCGGCCGAGAAATACTAAATAAAACAAAAATGGTATATCCCCATGTGTTACATATACGTAAGCGAATCATATGACTGGGTGAAGTATCATGTCACTTGCCTACTTGTGAATCATATGACTGGGTGTAGTATCATGTCACTTGTCTACTTGTGAATCATATGACTGGGTGTAGTATCATGTCACTTGTCTACTTGTGAATCATATGACTTGGTGTAGTATCATGCCACTTGTCTACTTGTGAATCATATGACTTGGTGAAGTATCATGTCACCTGTCTACTTGTGAATCATATGACTTGGTGTAGTATCATGCCACTTGTCTACTTGTGAATCATATGACTGGATGTAGTATCATGTCACTTGTCTACTTGTGAATCATATGACTTGGTGTAGTATCATGTCACTTGTCTACTTGTGAATCATATGACTGGTGTAGTATCATGCCACTGTCTACTTGTGAATCATATGACTGGTGTAGTATCATGCACTGTCTACTTGTAATCATATGACTGGGTGTAGTATCATGCCCCTTGTCTACTTGTGAACATATGACTTGGTGTAGTATCATGTCCTTGTCTACTTGTGAACCATATGACTTGGTGTAGTATCATGTCACTTGTCTACTTGTAATCATATGACGTGTAGTATCATGTCCATTATTGTGAACTTGATGGTGTAGTATCATGTCACTTGTCTACTTGTGAATCATATGACTTGGTGTAGTATCATGTCACTTGTCTACTTGTGAATCATATGACTTGGTGTAGTATCATGCCACTTGTCTACTTGTGAATCATATGACTTGGTGTAGTATCATGTCACTTGTCTACTTGTGAATCATATGACTTGGTGAAGTATCATGTCACTTGTCTACTTGTGAATCATATGACTTGGTGTAGTATCATGTCACTTGTCTACTTGTGAATCATATGACTTGGTGTAGTATCATGTCACTTGTCTACTTGTGAATCATATGACTGGGTGTAGTATCATGTCACTTGTCTACTTGTGAATCATATGACTTGGTGTAGTATCATGTCACTTGTCTACTTGTGAATCATATGACTTGGTGTAGTATCATGTCACTTGTCTACTTGTGAATCATATGACTTGGTGAAGTATCATGTCACTTGTCTACATGTGAATCATATGACTGGGTGTAGTATCATGTCACCTGTCTACTTGTGAATCATATGACTGGGTGTAGTATCATGTCACCTGTCTACTTGTGAATCATATGACTGGGTGTAGTATCATGTCACCTGTCTACTTGTCAATCATATGACTGGGTGTAGTATCATGCCACCTGTCTACTTGTCAATCATATGACTTGGTGTAGTATCATGTCACCTGTCTACTTGTGAATCATATGACTTGGTGTAGTATCATGCCACCTGTCTACTTGTGAATCATATGACTTGGTGTAGTATCATGCCACTTGTCTACTTGTGAATCATATGACTGGGTGTAGTATCATGTCACTTGTCTACTTCGTGATGCACTAGCCAACATCCCCAAAGGACCGAAATACCGTCGCTGTGACGTCAAATCAAATAAACACACAATTAAAGCGTTTAGTCTAATAAATAGACATTTTAAGAAGGAAAAAAAAACGAATTATAAAATGACGCGATTTCTATTTTTTTTTTAGTTTGAACCTCTTTCAAAATATTCCAAATGTGAACTAAATGCTTGACTGTTTATAAAAACATTAATTAAATTGACAACGGAACAAGGCACTGATAAATTCGTATTTCGTCATTTTCTATTACTATGAACTCATTTTATACAAGCATACTAATTAAGTTGTTTTAATTCGTAATGATACACGTTACCTATAGTTTCAAAAAAAAAAAGTCAACATGAACTTATTTTATCGATTGAACCGTTGTCTAATTTCCAAGCAAGACTCAATTGTACACATAGGATATTTGAGAGACAATGACGAGAGACAAAATCGAATTTCAGCTCGTTATTTATAACTATCTGCTTATGGAAACTGGGTGTATACCACGTGTTACTAAGGCCACTGCAAACAATGTTAATTTCTTTAACTCAAAAATAAGCCAATTATGTAAAACTTCAATTAATCTCTGACTGAAAATGCTAAATATACCGAACTGTTTTAGTGTCGTCACACTTTTATAAATTGATTTTGAAAGTGCATGTTAAATGTCTCATTTAACATGCACTTTTAAAAAAGTACAAATGTGTATGTGTTTGATTTTAAGTGGAATTGAGATTCGTAGTTCGTAGAAAACCCTCCTTTTAGACAAAAAGGTAGAACCAGTAATAAAGTATGTGATAAAATGAAAGGCGCATGTTACGTTAGAGACATGGATAATTCAATTGCGTCTTTCGTCATTATGTCATACAGAAAAAGGACATACGGTTCAATAAACGAATTTTAGATTCTGTAATGAAGATGAAATTTAGATGCTAATACAAGTTTATGACTTCAGAATGACGTCTGGAACTGTTGAGTCTCTTGTTATGCCAATATATTTTCATACCCTAGTTGAAACTTTTCACTCAATACAAAATTAGTAAACATTTGTAAGAGTAATATACAATTTGAGGAAAGGATGGCTTTCCGTTTGTAGATTATGTTAAATCATTTCATAAGAAATAAATTGCACGGTGGCTTCCGTTTTAATATCAGCAGAGCTTCAACAACTTTACCTAAACAAAAATGTGAAGCAAACCGAGTTACCAAACTAGAAAACCTATTAGGAAAGTATTTTTTTAAATTACTTTTGCATATTTTGCATATTTTAAATGAGCAGCAATTCGTATGTGTAAATGTGTGAACGTATGAATTTAAAAATAGAAATTCAGTGTAACACCTGAAACGAAGAAAGTCACATAACCGAAACAAGCAAGGTCACGTGCTAATACGAGACGTTATAACGCTTACAATACATATATATATATAAGACGCAGGAAAAAAAAAGAATATCTCAAAAGCCAAAAAATAAAAAAATGAATTTGGCACACTAGGATTATGTTAGAATGTAAATGTAGCGGAGATATTTATAAATAATGGAACTTAAAGCAATAATGAAATATGTGATTTTCTTTATATTTTTAACATCTTTTTTTTTTTTTTTAAATAAGGAAATTTATGTTCCTCGCTAACTGACCCAATGGACGTAATGTTCAATGAAAATGAAATATCTGTTGATCTATTTCCCGTCGTCATAAATTGCAAATATGCGATCCATACTTAATACATGATTTGATATACAATGTATACGGGCTAGATATATCGTATATTAGTGTACCAAAATATTATAGCGCAAGAACAAGTTTTTAATAACTTTCTTATGAAGTACATTTAATAGATAATGTAAGGAACGCATTATCACATTAATACCGTTCCAATGGTTATGTAATTGCCATGGGTCCGAGTGTTTCTATGCCCTAAACAGGCGCAAAGTACTGATACAACCCAGACATCGCCTACATGATTAGAACAAGATCAATCTAAGTAAAATACTTATTTCAATTTAAACTAATCTGTAATATTCTTTCTAGTATTTAAATAATTTTATGCTTTTCCACATTTTCGTGTAACAAGATCTTTTAAAGTTATTTTATTTTAAGAGTGGATTACTCGACTAGATATTATGTTTGGTATCATTTGGTTATATTAATATTTTATTCTGTTTTAATTTTTTATGTAACTAGTTTTGGGTATAGATTTATTTAAAGAAAAGCTTTGTGAAGATACAGCTGATGATTAAAATGTTATTTTATTATTGTGATCTTGAAAGCGAATGCATTACATTGATTTTGTAATTGCAGTATTTCAGGATGGTTTTTTTTTTACATATTTGTACTAACTTTTACCGATGGGTACAAATTAAAAGATATATAGTTAATGTGTATAATTCAAAAATCTATTCACCAAACTACTTCATGTACCGAGTATTTTGTCTCGTGACTTGCGAAATTGGCTAATTTGATCGAATTATTTTGAGTATATGATATTTTTATTCAAAATAGAAGACATTTAGAATTACATGCAATGATTCACCTACTGTTTCTTGACTTCCAGTATGTTTATCCCATTGAATAAGAGATCAAGAATCTGAAACAAGGATTCATGTCAAAATCAAACGGTAAAGCCTTCGAGATATAGAAACGTGGCAAGAGATTTTATTTGGACGAAACCGATAATATTGTATCAATGTAGACAGCAATGGACATTACAGTATAGCTAAACAGCCTTTTGGGGAAACTACGTAGACATTGCATGCTAAATGTAGCGGCAAATATCACGTATGACTCCTTCCTTGAACCTGTATGCAAAACGTTAAGAGAGAAATGTCGGGAGAGGTAATGCATATTTCAAAATAATTAAATTGATAAACAATGCACTTTACTTTTGAATAAGCATATGCAGCTAATTGAAAATACGCTGTTCAATCATTATAAATTCAAATTTATTGCAAGGGAAGGTTTATGGGGATACGATTTGTGACTAATAAATTGATAAAAAAAAAAGAAAATATCTAAAGCATTAATATAGGAGTATACGGATGTCATGTATTGTTATGCTTTTGGCATACTTAAGATTCATATCTAAATAACGAGGATTAAATTATCTTATCACTTTTCATTCATTTTCATTATTTTCAAGTTATTATTACATTTCATGAATAAGATGTTAAATTTGAAAGTAAACTACTATGAAGAAGTATAAAATTACAATATGTTAAGATTAATCTTATGAAGTTTTGTGAGTATGCTTCCTGGTTCTATCCACGTACTGGATTCTAACTAATGCAAACGGGGTTCGATCCAACGCCAGTCCGAAATTGTTTGTGGAAAAGTGTTGGTCGTCGATAAGGATGCCACGGGTACCGCTCGGTGGACCGTTTTAGGACCGTAGATGTTTTTATATGCAGTATTGCTCACTATATAAACACAGTTCTGTGCGGAAAGGAAACAGTTGAAATATTAATCACAGGCTTGTTGGCCTCGGAGTGTCATTGTGAATCTAAATTTTTTATTATTGTATTTTTGTTTTGCTTAATATTTAATTCACCATGATTCAATCTATTTGTTTGTGGTTTCATATCCCAGTCGTAATTATACCGTAAAAACAGGAATACCGTATTTTTCTGCTTTTCATCCTATATACCCAATATTTTTTTCACAGAGATAGAGAGAGAGAGAGAGGGGGGGGGTCATTATTCTAGTATAATGAACATTTCAACTTTTTAACTGTATTTTATACTTGACAACATAATTATGACTATACATCTTGCATAACCTTATTTTTTCATAAATGGATTAGGACTAATGACCCCGTGGAAAGACTATGGCAAGCTAGTTTGAGACTTGAAACGTCTATTATATCGGCGCTCTCTAGTAATGTTACGTTACATTTTTTTTTTGAAAAAAAGCTACACACTCAGTTTTCATGAACCTAAATTTATTCATTGAAAGATTAAAAGATGCATTTGCTTAAATGAAGTTTAAAAGCTTGTTAATGAGAACTCTGGATAGACATATTAGAAAAGGAGACAATACTGAAAATTTTGAATACGAAAAGGGTTGCTTTTTCCTTTTATTGCAGAAAAGAAAAAAAATAACACCCAACAAAACAAAACAATTGGTAGGAAAAATCGATTTCAGTACGTGTCTTTGTGATAAAATTCATCATGATTAGGTAAAAACATTTGCAGAAAATGTGAAAACGTATTTCCTTTTTTTTACCATTGACTTAAACACAAAATATACTAAGAGCACACAATACAGGAAATGCAAACATGAAAATCACTTTGCCCTTTTAACGCATCTATATACATCAAATACAATTGATATTTAAATGTAATGCTCACTATATATATGATATATATTTATTGAGGATTGATAGCGAAACGAGGCTAAGTACATATATACATAAAAGAACTTAGCCTAATTTCGATCTCACCCCCGAAATAGACACCGTTTCACACCTCCCCCTTGATAATCGAGCTATAGGTCCATGCAATGCGACGGTGTCTTATTAAGTTGATTTTGCCCCTATTGACTATCGTTAAGCAGATAAATTCATGATTCCACAGTGCCTGTGGTCAGAAAAAAAATGTATTTAATAAAAAAACGCATAACCATGATGCTAAAAACAGATCAATGTTGGTGTCATTTATGAGATGTCAACATGTCAGAAGAAAACTACTCATTAAGGGTAAAACACCAGCGGAACTGCACCCTATTACAAATGTCATTGTTTTTATTGTTTCTGCTTAACATCTGTCCAGTATTTTTGAAACGTTTTCCATTTTGGGCCATTGAAAATAAATTGCAAGATGACACTCACAGATTTAAAATTGATTTTTGTATTGAAATACGAGTATAGTGTATTAACCTCTTCGCTCTTGTGACACGACAATAAAATACCATTGAATTGTACTTTTATTTTAGACAAACTCTTCAAAATTGATTTCTGTACATCTCTATAGATGTTATTTTTTTAAATCAACGTGAACTATGTATAAAAAGAGTAAATTAATGATTTAATATGTCAAATATTACATTAAAGGGCAACTTTATAACGCCATGCCCGAGAGAATTACTTAATGAAAATATATTGACCTGTTAATTTCAAACCGGTGTAGGGAGTACGTATACATGCACTTTTAACATAGATCTTTAGTTAAAAGTTTGTAAATAAAATAATTCTAAAGAATATTTTACAGTCAAAGCGTATTTAGCTCTCAAACATCAATACATCGAACAATGAAATCCGATTATGTTTAAACATTTCAAATAAACGAAACTGACAGTTATATTTGTAATTTGTGTACTTCATCACAATTGATATCCATTAAGTCCTTTTTCAAATCCTTTTGATAAAGGTAAAATAATCGATTTTTAAACTCTAGTTGTATTTAAAAAAAAAAAAAAAAAAAAAAAAAAAAAGCAATTATTTAAAAAAACAACAACAAAAAATAAAACAAACCAATAAATGCAGGCTAGTTAATCGTCAAATAAATATTATATAGCATAATGAAATCAATTCCAAGTTTGATATTTAACTATTACTGATTACTGTTAATACTTCCACTGTCAATGATTAACACATACGAATACAACCATTGTTCATTGATATGGGCCAATTTCTCAATTGCATTTGTTCAAACATCGTCCTTCCGGCATTCATGAAACATAGATAAAAAACTTGAAATAAACATTATACTCACCAGTACTAAACACCGATTCCAACGTTACCAGAAGTAGTGAAAGCCCATATAAATGTTTCATTGCAGAAAAATGACGTATCCGTGTAGGTCTGTAAAATGTTAATTGAAAAGAGTCTACGATATTAAGTTTAGTTAGACTTCATGTACCAAAGAGAGTGATAAAGCGTCTTTACAAGTCTGTACCATCAACTATGTGTTCAAGCAGTGTTAGTTTCCAAAGCCTGGTCTACCAGAAGATCCGTCGCTAGGCTGCACTGATGACGTTCTGAGTGGTATTGCAAAAGGTTTCCAGTTTTAATAGGCATGCTTCGCAAGGGTGCTTTCTTTATATTGGTTAACGGACTGGCAATGGTGGCTAGTGGTGTCCGAGGATTCCGACTGAATTACGTACACATTGATTAAAGGTGTGTTTTTGCGGGGGATGGTCCGTGGGTCCTAATGAAGCCAGAGTTTTGTTGAAGAGGAGGACTGGAATCGAGTTATTGGACTACGATTACAAAGCTGTCAAACTCTGGTAAGAATAGTCATTGCCTACATGCTTTAGTAGGATATTCGAACATTGCCTCAAGAAAAGCCGATATGTATATTGTTAATTAGTAGTTGCCTACATATACATATCATTGCTTGCAAGTCAATCAGAGTATTTTACCCTAATACTGTTAGTTCTCTTAAAAAGTAGTACTCTGGTATTATTTCAAATTTGAATGACTGTCGCCCGAATATACACTGGTTATTTATTGGGTTTATCGTTTACACCGACACAATTTCAGTCATTTGAAGACTTTGTCTATAGTGTCTGCCTCACTGCAGTATCACGCCATAGACATGTGACATGATACCACACCCAGTCACATTATCCTGGCACGGGGCCAGCTAGTCCTGGAACTATCATTATATGCTGAGCGCCAAGCAAGGGAGGCAGCAATAGTAATGCTAAGTCAGTTTAACACCATTTTGAATACAATTCAAAACAACAATATTATGTCACTTGTGTTGTACTGAGTACATAATTTTCATGAAGGCTCTTACAAGTAGGCAGAACGAGTTCTCTGCATATTGAAAATGACATTACATCTATTTGCACCAAGAAATGTTCAAATTGACAGGTAATGAGTATGTAGCCGCGCGCTCTACAAATAGACCATGGACTTAGTATAATATTACCTCAATAGGCATTGGATTTTTTTTATGAAACTAGTACCTATATAGTCAGCGTTCAGAATCGATCGCGCCATGATGTCTGTGTGGATTTAGAGATGTCAATTATAACGATTCATACTCCTTGATTATATAAGAACCTGAACTTCGTCTAAGATTGATATTTAATCATGAAGTATGTCAGTAATACGTAGTTACTTTATACTGTTCTGTTAATGAAAATACAAGAGAAACTGCTGAAGAAAACAAGGAGATATATCTTTTGAGCTAATTAAGATGCATATTTATATTTTGAACATGTTTAAAATCATTAATTCATTTTGAGTAAGAAAAGAAGATTTCTTTTTTACACCTTTTCGCAAACTTTTGCGAAGAAAGTACAATAGATATGATGATCATGTAAAAAAATGGAAAAAAGTTTCCCTTTTTCTCAATCCTGTTTCTGTTTAATATTGAGTATTGTTTAGCCAATGGTTGCTAAATGTTTACACATTTCTCAATGAAAATACATTTTAGTAATTTTAATTCTTTGTTCTATCGGCAGCGAGTTGGACAAGGTGGTGAAAAATAAAAATATCTTCAATCACAATACAGATTGTAAAACCCATTAAAACTTAATAAGTATTTGTTTAGAATATTTTACTTTCTTACCATGCATGTGAATTCACAGTGTAGACAAATAAAACCTTGCGCACAATTTGACAACATATTTTAGTAAATATATGTTAAAATTAACATAACATCTTAGAATTCATACTGTACGGAGAAACACTAAAGTTCATAAATTCATTTTGTTGATTAGATTGTAACGTGTCCGAGAAGTCCGAAAATAACATATAATTTATATGACGCAAAGTTTTCTTTAAAACTTTTATAGTCGTATGATATATTAAATATATTAAAGTTAAGCTATGGAATATATCCAGAACCGAATCAAAAAAGAGTAACACAATAAATGACTGTCTCAAATCAGATATGGAAAACAAACTAAATTCTAACTTTTTAACTAATGCTTTATCAAAAAATATCCCAATACCTTAACCGAAATTTGTCACGTCAGCCTAAACTTCAATTTAAAACTAATACTTTCTGTTTGCAGCAGTAACGCCAAATAAAAATTTCAACTTATCGTATTTGTCCAACTTCTACCCTGCCAGCAGGTCTAACAACTCACCAGATAGCGGAATGCAAACTGCGCAAGAATGTAAGGAGCTGACTGGCAATATGTACCTTCAGAAAAAATACCAAAGTAATCCTCTCTACGGTCAAGACCAGAACGAGAAAGCGCATCCAAATATTTCCGGGGTCTCCTAACGAATTCAAAAACCAAACATTAACCGACCGACAGACTGACAACCCCTCCACTTGACTTGAGATTCAAAGAGGTACACATGTAAAAGATTTTAATTTGTATCTTTCCACTGGGTTAAGAATTAATTAAAGGGAGATTATTTAACAAACCACAAATAATAAATAATAATCAACTTGTAGACAACTGAAATAACAAAACTGATGTATTAGATAAATTTCCAGACCAGTTCAACCAGGCTATCATGATATAAAACTTAAATCGTTTTATGATTAGGATTATTTTACATTTATTAACTTGTGGTTAGAGCGTCCACCCCGGAATCGGGAGGGGGGGGGGGGTCGTGGGTTCGATCGCTTGCCGCGGCATACCATAGTCGTGAAAAATGGTACTGGTATAACTCCCTTGCTTGGCGCTCAGCATATAAAGGTAATTCCTGGACTGGTTGGCCCAGTGTCAGGATAATGTGACTTTATGTGTGATATCATGCCGCATGTCTAATGCGTGATACTGCAGTGTGGCAGCACTATATCTGTCTCAAGTAGACATCCAAATGACTGAAATACTGTCGATGGGACGTTAAATCCAACAAACATTTATTACCGATGCTACCTTATGAATGGCAAATCGTTAAGAGAGTAACCCTCTAATCGGAAATTTTAATCTGAAAACTGTTGTATATCAAATACCATGCCAATATTGTACAAACTTAGCACTGCCTATCCGTTTTCTCGCCACATTCAAGTGTTACACCATGCCAAGTTACGCTACCTTGACACATGTCAAACTTGTTCTAGATCTTTTGTATATACTGAATATCAAGTATGTGGGCTATAAACGTGTCATCTATAAAAGGTTTGGTATGCCTCGTCAAGGGCTCGACCCCTCGATAGCCTGATCCATTCTTAACTATCGTACCAAGGTACATTTGTATTTAAATGTGTGAAGGAATATTATAAATATTAAGTGACGTTTCTAAATATATACCAAATATTAAATGGTACTTTAATATTTTTTCTGCAATATATTTTGGGGTCACGTATCATCCTTATCATTGTGAGGATGCAATAAACAGGCTGAACTACATGTTGCCTGTTATTCGGGAAATCCGTATATAGTCCCTACTGCATATTACAACATGATATGTTTTGAGCCAAGTCGAGTTAAATAATTTACTCTCTGAGGTCATGATCTCACCCGATCCGCGTAGGTAAAGCGAATGATCCAAAATTATATTTTGGGCTGTACATGGTCCTAAGCAGGTAATCCACGTTCAGTACGTAAGTAATTAATTGTACAAGCAAGCTGACCCTCGCTTGGCCTTTTTTTTTTTTAAGTCCGCAATGATTTGTCGTTGCTACCTTACAAATCTTCTCTATTATTAACATAGTGTAAGTGTGAGAATAGGATTTGTGCACCATTCTTTGCACCCAAGTAGCATCTTTACACTACCCACATAGCACCCTTGTTCTACGCACGCACTGTCCACTTGATTACCACTGCCCTCACGTCCTGTCAGCGTCACGCATGCGCGCCACGAACGTAGCACCCACCTATTCCAAACGCACCACCTACTCACCGGCAACGCAGTGGCCGTGATAAATCCTCGCAAACCAAAATTTGTACATGGCTGGGGCCATTGTGCTTGAAGTAGTGCATGTGGACCAACCACGGATGGCCACGTACAACCGAACACCTACGCTTGTCGGATGAGACCATGACTTAAACTTCCAACGTCGTCCTTGAAGAATAACATCGTCATTACTTACAAATAAAAATTAACAAGGTTGCTATAACAATTTAATTTTGTTTCGATACTGTCAGAAATCCGAATACACTGCCATCCCAGTTTTACATATGTTCAGTGATACACTTGGTGCCCGGTGTTTTAGAGGGCGGACTGCTATAAGCAAAACTAATGTAAACGCATTATACGTGTGAGGTAACCGAGCAATTACTTCCAGTTGATAATTCTAAATTTTATCTGCCAGATCTTAATGCACAAATGTGTCGAAAATGTATTAGATTTCTTCACAAATATTCAAATGCCAGTCACATAAAGTGTTTTCATAAGGAGTTCGTTGCGTATTGAAACAAAAGAACAAAACTAACAAATAGCAAGCACAATATTTAAAGCAAAGTACCTTTCATACCTAGAGACCGGAATTTTTGTTTGTATTTATTATACGAATGCACGTACACTTCTTAAAATGCATTGACAACTTTTCTCCGATCGAGGTGTACACATCTCATAGTATTGATTGTGTTGGTGGTGTTTAACTACGGGTTCGCATTTTCGGAGAGTGCGATATCCCCAAAGTCCTAACAATGCACAAAATATTATACAGAACATGTGGTAGAAGTTTACTTGAAAATTTTCAAGCTGGCTTAGGCTCGAAACAACGAGTTCTGTTAATACATTTTCTGTTTTACGATTTATTCGTTTATATAACAAGAGCAAAGCACATCGCTGTTTCAGGTATTTGATTAGGACAAACCTGGTTTATAGAAATTTCTTAAAAAATATTTATTATTTTATATGGAGACAATAAACATGTTTATTCCGAAAGGAACTGGTATAAAAATGTTCTTATTTAAGATCCTTTTAACACCTTGTTTAAAGGAAACTATGTCAGGTACTGACAGACAGTGGTTGGTTTCATGATGTATTGAATGATAAATAATACAAAAAAGTCAAGGTCACAGTTATGTTGGTGAATGAGAATATAATGGCTAATTGTTATGAGTAGATAAAAACTAAACGTAAGGCGTTATATAGTCATTTAAAAAGAGCAAATAAGTTAGGCACTTCCAATATAGCCCTCATACTAAAACCTTTTGTTTTGGTGTAATAAATAACTAAATTCAGTCTAAAATGGTAATTGCAAAATAAATTCCATGATATATACATCGAACAGGATTTTGCGTCCTTAACCAAATTTGAGTATCAATTGCTACATTGTTTTAACAAATCTAAAACAAAATTATCATAGTGGAAACAAGAAATATCTTTAAAAAAGATTCCCAGCCGTGGTAACCAACTTGATGATTAGTGTCTGAATGGTTTAACATGTAATAGATTTTGTTGTTGGTTTAATAGCTGTGTAATTCCTGTGTCAGTGCAGCTCATTGAAATACCACAGATCCAAATAATTTGTACAACCTTAGTAGACACCTACAGCCTTAAGACATCTGCGCATTAGACTTCGTTTCGCGGGCTACAAAACGAAACCGGATGTTACGTTTTTGTTGAATATAGAATCTGTCATGGTCGAACAATCAATTCCGAAATCTATGTGATACATATTTTTTAGCGTTCTACTCTTTCAGTTTACCTTAAAAAGGTGCAGTGTCTTACTATTCGGGACAAAGCGTTCGCAGGGGAAGAAAACTTCAACTTTTAAAACAAACATTTAGCAAAATATATAATAACCAATAAAAAGCCTAATTTTATTCCGCTTCATTATTGTGTGTTTCACAGGAAGTCAGGGTGAAAATAAACGGCCTAGCGACCGAAAAAGCAACAAATCTTATTTAGAATATAAATTCCAGTAATACTTATCTCGTAGGTTGACTGGCTTGAGGAAGCCGCCTGTCTACAGTAAAACAGGATTTTGCGTCCTTTACCAGATTTGAGTATCAATTGCTACATTGTTTTTGACAAATCTAAAACAAAACTATCACAGTGGAAAAAAAGCAACAAATCCTATTTAGATTATAAATTCCAGTGATACTTATCTCGTAGGTTGACTGGCTTGAGAAAGTCTCCTGTCTACAGCAAAACATCTTGTTCTAAATGTTCTGAATTCCACCCTCTCAACTATCCCTGGTAGTAACCTAATTATAAACTGTATATAGCAGACATTTGTATGAATATGTGAATTCCAAATGATGTACTGTCTATAAATAATACAGTATTTACTCTAGAACGCCGATTTGGGCTTAAGGGTTTTAAAGCACAAATGCATAAATACTCTAACACAGTCTAAACACAGTTTCTAAAGAAAGAAATACAAATTTGTATTTATATTTAACCATTTGCTATTAAAATGTGTTTTGAAGCTCCAAGCTATTCGAATATAAGGTTTTCTATCGTTAGTCGGTCAGTTGATCTGGTCTTTCGTAAATTTCTCCTAGACTCATAGTGTCTAACTAAATGCTTATCATTATATACATCTGGACAATCCCTCTACGGACATTGTCACCATCAATATGATAAACACCATGCCGGAGAAATGTCCCGACACGAAATAGGCTCGTTTTTCCCATAACATACAGACTCATTATATTATTGTGTAGGCACTTTAGGTCCGGGCCTGCACATCATTACGAGAAATTGCGTTTTCCAAAAGTCAAAGGATGCACTAAAAACGTGTGATATTATTGAACTTCTGGTCCAAGATATTCCGGATTAGACACCTTCGCGCATCCTATAAAAATGTTACGGGGAATTTGTGCCCGGACCTGCTGACCCAGGACTGCACATCAATTTAGGCCTAGCTAGGCGAATGCTATCGACAACATAATAAGACTTGACTATTTGAGTTTACCGTCGCTTCGACAGTATTTCAGTCATATATAGCGACGTCCAGCTAATTACAAGTGGAGGAAGACTCCGAATGCACAGAAGCACCGACCTACCGCAAGCCAGCTTGAAGGCTTCCTCACATGAAAATCCGAATGACCCTGCCGGGATTCGAACCCACGCGGTGAGGGGCTGAGTGAGTGTTAAAGTCAGCGACTTTACCCTGTCGGTAACGGAGGCCCCCAACATAGTAAGAAGGCGACCGGCCTGACTACAATAAGGTTAACGTTAACAATGTAACAATGACACATTTGAACAAATTGACCCATTGAAACATCCAGCGTGTATATGGAACACAATGCGTGTGGACCTGTATAAGACAAATGCCCATAATTACAGCCGTAGCGACAACAACAATAACTCTCTCTCACTTGGACAACAACAACAACAACAACAAAAAAAAAAAAAAAAAAAGAACTGACGTCCAGGGCCTTGATACACATAATAATACATATGCATGTACAAACTGCTGTTCCAGGGGATAGCTTGTCTATTAGTTTTTTGTGTACGGCACATGTTTGTCAGTCTTTACAATCAGCCATACTATCCGCCCGGCATAAATGATTCGCTATATAAACATGCAGCTAGTAGCAGTATTTACAAGTATATCTGATAGTTACTTACTACACGACAACATATATCAAATCTTAAGAAATAAATAAGTACATCCTCCATATACAACTCTATTTTGTGGAAATAGAAATAACAAGCATCTTAATTGGACAAACAGGACATAGGAACGATACATCCTGCAGACAAAAACAACAAACTAAACCTGTTGTGTTATCTAAACTTAGGGAAGTCGTATATCCTACATCTTTGTAATGTGCCGCAAATAGAACTGTTGTACAAACTGTTTGGCAAAATTCGAAAGATTTAATTCAGGAAAAAATATCATTCTCAATCTTAACCTCGGTCACATTAAACCCAGATCAGTTAACAATCAGTTTCCGGTGTATTCTAAGTGCATTCGGTCATCTGCCTGTCGATCGCCAGCCTTACTTTCGGATGTATGATCGCAGAACTCTTTGAAATTACACATAAAATCCCTTTGTCTGGATGGGATAGATTTCAAATGACAAGGTGCCCGCTGAACTTTGGCCATTAAGAATACTCGTCACTGCATCGTGCGGGCACCGAGTATGGGGTTAAACATGGCCATAATATTACCTTAACCAGAGGCAAAGTATTAATATATTTAATTGAATATAACACATGACTTTTTAAACCGTAAAACTATTGAAATTATTGTATAGGGGAAGGGCAGTAACTTATGTTGCTACGACTTGTGGCCCGACCCCATTTTAATTCAAAATTTGAAATAGAATGTTTAAACTTCTATCTATACAGAGAAGGAAAATTAAATCTAGCTCAGAGAATTTTCTTAAACTGTGCATGATTGTAGAGAATCGCACTAGAAACAAATTAATTATAAAAAAAAACGTGGTTTCAGTTCTACTTTTGAGGGTTTTTTTGCACCTGAAAGTGAGTTTTTTAGCTCACCTGAGCACAACGTGCTCATGGTGAGCTTTAGTGATTTGCCTTTTGTCCGTCGTCCGTGCGTCTGTCCGTGCGTCCGGCGTCAACAATTTCCTTTAAACAACATCTCCTCCTAAACCGTTGAATGGATTTTGACTAAACTTCACATGTATCATCCTTATGATGCTCTCTATCAAGATTGTTCAAACTGTTTTGATTGGTTGAAAAAGTAGGTCACATGAGCTAAAAATAGATTTAAAAAAATTCAAACTGAAAATCTTCTTCTTCTGCAAAATTGCAAGGCCTAGAGCTTAGATATTTGGTGTGTAGCATTTTCTTGTGCACCTCTACCAAGTTTATTCAAATCATGACCCTGAGGTCAAAATTTGCCCCGCCCCAGGGGTCACTTGATTTTATATAGGCTTATATAGGACAAAACTAGAAAATTCTTCTTCTCAGAAACCACAAGGCCTGGAGTTTAGATATTTGGTGTGGATTCAAAATTGGCCCCGTCCAAGGGGTCACTTGATTTAACATAGACTTACATAAATTATGAAAGATTTTTAAAAGATACCCTTGTCAGAAACCACAAGATCATGGGTTTAGATATTTGGTATGTAACCTGGCCTTGTGAACCTGAACCAAGTTTTCAAATCATGGCCCTGGGGTCAAAATTGGTCCCATGCCAGGATTAACATGTAAACTTTTTGCGCGGAATTAAAATTATATTGCTTTTCTTCTGTATGGATTTTGTATTCTGTATCACTATGTTGTAAAAGGCAATAAAAGCAAAATTTCTCAGGTGAGCGATTCAGGGCCATCTTGTCCCTTTTGTTTTTGGTTATAACTGCTTTATGACACGATGAAATTTCAAGTTACCAGTTGCTGTGTACCTTTCCAGCTGTTAGCATTTAAATCCCTCATTACCTATAAACTGTATCTCATACAAAAACATATTTTGTGTAAACAAGGTCAGCCATTCACTATTACCTTCCTGTCGCTTTTTGATACACCATTCTCTAAACACTGAAAATGTACATATGACAGTATTTTTGATATCTAAGAAATGAAAGGGTCATTGGCTGTATTTTGGTATCATCTTTTGATAGATCCCTGCATGTTCAATGATTCGTTATAAGGGAATACATATAAATAAAGCTTTAAAAGTTTCATTCATTTTGATTTCGTGTCCAGCTACTCCGCCGACACAATCGCAGTCATATGGAACCTTTTTAAGAAGAGAAAAAATATGTCTTCAACGCGAATTTTAGTCTTAGATTTCAAGTATAATGGAACCACTTGCATTGCAATGGCTCCTCATAATTTGATGGCATCCAGCTGGTGTAGATTAGAGCTATAATAACACAAGTAATTTTCAAATATAGTTTGAATACATAATCATCAATATTCCAAAGAGGGTGGACGCTTTGACCATTCCACTTCCGGTCACTTTCGTATGCCTTTAACCATTGACGTCATGAAGATTGGCAAACAGAGCAGACCTTAGCCAGTGTCTCATGCAGAACTGTAACCCCGATTAAACACAGGCAAAGAAATATGGACTCTTTCATATGTCATTTAAATTTGAATGAATTAACAATAATCAAGTAAGGCATTTGTCTTCACGGTAATAACGCATAAAAGTATCATTGCTAATAACTTCAACGTCGCCATCTATTAAGAATGCTAGGTAACATCAAGTCAAAGGATTTAAAAGTTAATCGCTTACGCTGTATTGCTGAATTCTAAAAGTCTTCATATACTGCAGGTAAATTTGTCAAAGGTATATGCAATGTCTTAAAATTTCATAGCTTTACTACCGTATTAACAACATTGCCAACATTTCGGCCAAAATATCCTTATCAGATCATGCTATTCGTTTGAGGATTCATACACTTGGATTTCCCATTTAGCGAATACAATTACAGATGTTATTATAGTATGTTTTCAGATTGTTCTTTGTTCTTAGCGCTATAAATCTAGAAATACATTTTTAAATGTCTTGATGTCTTCGATTAACCCTTTAGTCAACAATGATGTTCTTCAATAAATTATATCTCTAATCTAAATCGACCCTATCCCCATATGTAAACTCATACATTTCAGCACACTCCACATAGTGATTACGTCACGCCGCGCTACTACAGTCACTGCCACCAAATAAAAACATGTGCCGATAGTTAAACCATGTGATCAAAACATGGCGACCCGTTGCACTGTCTTTCAAAACTCCGAAGAAGACAGTCGGTGAAAACTACTTTTGCTGCGGGCATTGAAAAAGTCATTTCAGTGCCCGAGATTGCAGATATGGGATCATTGTCAGTAAAGAAACAGGTGGGGACAGTTTAACCTCATCTTTGAAAAACTGAAAGTTGTCTGCCGTTGTGACGTCATAGTCCTAATATTTTCACCATTTTTTTCCCCATTTATTTCTATTATTGATACATGTGTACACATGAATTAACTAGAATAAACCTTAATTGAAACGTTTTACTAAAATCAAAAGTGAAAAAAATCGTCAAGCAACTTGTGGTGGCAGTGGTTGACTACTTATCACGGGAAGTATCTGCTGCAGGGAGTTTGATATTTCAGTTCTAAAAATACTTTTGGATGTTACCTTTAATTAAACGACGTCATTTCCTTTGCTTATGATTTATTGGGATGTTGATGACGGCGTTAACCCAAGGGTTGATACTTTATAGATGTAAAACATTTCGATTTGTAGCTGACTGATTCCCCGCTTCTATAGCGGACTTTCCTTGTGTGGAAAGTTTAAGTTGTATCTCCCTACTAGAAAATACTCGCGAAACACCCTTAACTATTGAAAGAGTTGGGCAAATGTGTGCCTTTTCGTGATCACTGTTTGTGAATCTAGATTGTTATGTCACTGTTAGCTACATCTTATTTCTCTAGAGACTATATTCCTTGGCTTATTTTGAAACGGTTATCTCAAAATATACTTTCAGTTGTTACACTGTTTCTATATTTAAGACTTGTTCATTCTCTAGCAAGTTAATTCAGAAACCTAATCAGCTAATATGAACCACTTCACCGTGAGGGTAATAGCGTATCCTTTATTTATATACCATATTAAATGGTTACATCGTTGACCTTATCACCCGAATTCTTAGTGTGGGTAAATCAATCAATAAGGCGGACGTTGTAACAAATCTAAACATAGTAAACCGATGAGAGAGCTTTTCAGGCTCTATATATTCAAACAGAGACAAAGCACTTCCACTAGGAGTGACAATCTAAATAAATAGCCAAATGTTTTAAAGGTACTCAAAGATTACCTAGGGCCGTTTGATTGTGCTTTGATTTATTTTGCGTCAGATGATCAAAGGGAAGAATTAAAGAATAGAGTTAAAATTGGATAATCCTAACAAATCTTTGACGTAATACAGAAAAAAATGAAAGGTAAACACTGCGATAGAACATGAAAATAAAGAACTGAGATTTATGTTTATCATCCCGGTATAGTAAAAATTATGTCTGAATGAATACATCGAGCTATTTGTGTTTGGAAAACAAAACAACTCTCAAAGCATATTTTTTTTCTATTAAGTAACGGTCTATATAACGGTGAATATAACAGACAACGATAATTTTTGTGATGATGATGATGATGATGATGAGTATAATGATTATCGTTGTGATAATAAAACTTGCGATACTGACGGTAACATTCTTGATCAGAATTATGATGATAATTGTGTGATAATAGTTTTGTGTTTATAATGATCATGATGATGAATTTTTTGTGGTGATGATGATACTGATGATGATAATTGTGTGATAATAGTTTTGTGTTTATAATGATCATGATGATGATTTTTTTGTGGTGATGATGATACTGATGATGATAATTGTGTGATAATAGTTTTGTGTTTATAATGATCATGATGATGAATTTTTTGTGGTGATGATGATACTGATGATGATAATGGTGTTTTTAATGCTGCTGATGATGGTTGAAAAGATAATGATGATATGTTAATGGATCCTTGTCCTTAATAAAGTATTAAAGTACACATTTATGGCGTCTTTGTTATATTTTAGGCGGTAGTCCTAAACGTTTGATTTTATTTCTTATGTTTGCGACAATTAGTGTTTGTTTACAAACATTGAATATTCAAATACAACAATACAAGACAGGACATTAACCCTAAATAGACGGTCAATATTTAAAGTTTGTTTTTAATGAATGCTGACTAAAAATGCAAATTATAAATGATATGAAACTAACTGGTGATTTTTTTAAAAAATATTTTCCTTGAATTCACTCTCAGATAATCGATGCCAGATATGGTTAACATTTAATGTACAATTCAGAAGTCAAATATCATTTATAATTGAAGCTAAGATGTGTATGATTATGTTATTTGTATAATTGGTATCCCCTCCGGCTATATCATTTCATTACCATATTTGTTTGATTGCGTGTGTTCAACGTTCCGGAGGTATGTCTACATGAGACATATGTAGTGCTGCTATATTGCCATATCGCGCCGCAGCCAAGTGGCAAGGTACCACACCAAGTCATTATCACTACCCTGACTCTGGAACAAAGATTCATTGAACTTTCCATGTGTGCTAACCTCAGAGCAAAGGAGTTTTATATACGATTTTGATATGTTGCTTTCAATTAAGTGGACAGTTTATAGTTAGATATAACAATCTTTTGAATTAGTAATGAAGGACGTGCTATGTATCATTTGGACTTATGAAAATTGTTATGTATACAAAGTTTCAAAGTTTCAAAGTTTTATTTCATATATACCAGAAGGTCATAAGACCCATATGGTTATTACAGCATGGCGACAGTACAAATAGACATAAATATAATAAAAAATATATAAACAGCATTTAAATAGCATTATAGCTGTCTAGGTATATTTAAACATTTACTATTGCACTGCTTTTGTCAATATTGCATCTTCACTTGCCGAAAAAAATTAAATAAAGTGAAGTAATTGACATATATATATAAATAAATACGAACTTATCACTATCCATGAAAATAACAGCACAGAGAGAGAGAGAGAGAGAAGGTGAGTGAGGGAGGGTGAGAAAACAATTACAGACAGAAAAACCCAAAGGTTCTATTTAAATGTACACCTATTAATCGTGTTCATCTATCAAAATGATAGAATATAATTAACCTGTTTTACTTTACATAATACAAAACACGCATGTAACATTTGTCTATGTTGGAACATGTTATTATAATTATTATTATTCCTTGTTAACACACACACACACACACACTGTTGGCAATATTAAGAAATAAGAAAAATAAGTTTGTTTTTTTGCAGTATAAATGGCACGAGAAAAAAAATGTAACAAATTACATGTAATATATAATATAAATATGATTTGTGTTGCATAGCTAAAATGCTCCAAAACGTTTCAATTTTTTTTCTCAATATTTTGTTGTAAGAAAAACCTTGAAATGTTTCGGCTATTTGTCTGACATATGTTTAATATTACAATTTTGCTTGAGATACTGTATGATATTACATGTTTATGGAATTGTAATGTGTTGTTGTTTCCTGTACCCTTGCATTTCGTTTCGTCAAGGGGACGGAAATTTTATATGAAATTTTACAGGGAATTTAAAAGGAATTTTATACTGATTAAGATATTATTTGATGAAAAAGTTTGTTGCTCTCTTTCCCCCTCTCTCTCTGGATTATGTAATGGAGTATAATGTAGTATGTCATGGTTCATTGATTTCTCTCTCTCTATTGTACATGAAGCAGTTACAGTAAGTTTGAATAATAACATGTATACAATGTCATGAGCATGTATGTGTAATTTATTATTATGTGATTTATGTGAATATTTCATTGTTAACTATTTATTTTGTAAACAATTGTTATACTGCCGCCTTGCTGTATGTACCACATGGGTCTTATGACCTTCTGGTTTAATCAAATAAAATCTTAAACCTTAATCTTAAATCTATGTTAAGTTGTAATCTCTTAATTGTTTAATACTTTTTTAAAATATTTTGCAGATAAAAGGATTGACATGCATATATTCAGGAAAACTCTTATACGAGTATGATTTAGATTGTATCGAAAGATATACCTTTCATAAGATTATCTAAAGAGGCGGCATAGTTACAAGACATAGGAAACATGATACATTATGACAACATAGCGTAACCTGGACAGGTAACGAAAAAATTCGCCTATAACCCTTTACCCTATGAATATTCATGTACAAATTTATGACTTGATGAAAATATATTAAAATAATGGAATTTTCTTTGTCACAGACGTTTGATCTAGGTCTGTTCTGTTTGTATATGTATCACAATGAGTGTTTATGACGTAAAAACTTCGATGCTAGCATGGATTGACTATAATTGTTGTAAATAGTTTCATTGTTGTTCTTTTGGATGGAAGCGGATATCTCATGTGTAGCCGCTGCTTCTCATCTTCTGTGATTCATCTTCAAGTTACCACGTGTTCCCAAGTGTTATCAAACTTTGGCAAAGTTGACGCTATGAATGTAATATAAATGTTTGTAGCCGGTGATTCTTGTTTTTATTGTGTGTGTGTGGAATACCGCTAATTACAGATGGATGAAGTGCACTTTGGATTAGTATAGGTTAGAAAGGTGTGTTAATAAATCGTGTATTCTACTTGAAAAGCCTAGTGACCCTGCCGGGAATCGAACTGATGAAGGGCTAAGTTAGCAAATTTACCTGATCCCCGATCCGTTCCTCGATCCCCATTCTGGATGGACACGTAACTATTCATAGTGTTAAATTACAAGATCGCGTCGTAACAAGGTTGTCATGAATTACTATAATGAAACTTCCGGGCTCACCCGAAGATCCGTTCAAACAAAACGTCTATTCGCAGTCTAGGAAAATTATTATGGGACACGATTAAGCGCACGAATACATGTTTTTGTTTTATTTAAAAATTCAAGCTTTTTAATCTGGCCAAATAATTATGATACAAATAAATAAGTTGATTATTCGATGATGATGATGATGATGATGATGATGATGATTGGAGATGATTTTATACCATTGTTGATGGTAACGATGGTGACAATTTTGAGGAGTTCGTTTGATTGTAAATATTTGTAGGGGTATTAGATTGCGTAATGATCAGAAAGATAAGTTGTCAATGTAATGTTAAACTATATCCCGATTGTAAGTTTTAATTGTCAGCCAAGTGAGTTTCAGCAAAACTACATGCAGGTCTATCTGTAGCGATTTTGCAAGATATCTTTGCTTCAATATTCACTCAAACCCCAAATGTATCAAGCACAAGGCTGTATCCTATACAAAAAGTGTGCTGTTTTGTTTTCTGGTTTCAGTTTTTGGCTTTAATGTCAAATAGAAAACCAAGAGATCATTTTACAAATCTGATTATTTTAGGGAAATACATAAATACAAAAAGTGTATACGTGTATATTCGGATAAATTTAGTGATAAGTAAATTTCAAAATTAAAGGTACACGTGTACAGGTCCGTATAGTCGAGTGGTGTGCAGTCTGCCCTGTAACTAGTGGTCTTGACTGGTTGGAACGTCAGGATGTCGCGTGACATGGCGTTGTTTCGGCGAGACATCGCTTTATTTTAAGTCCCGAAATGACTGAAACACTATCGTCGCAATGTAAAAATAATAATTATAATAATAATAAAGAAACACGTGTCGCACAAGAAAATTAACGCGTGGAATGTCTTTAAAAGAGGTCCGTAAGGAGATCAATGATATAAAACCGGTGTTCTTTGTAAAATCTAATTCAAATCAATCTACATAGTGGGTGGTTGATTGTGATATAAATATACTGCTAAACGAACTTCAAGAGGTCGTATAATTGATAAAAGACCGGGTCTGCTTTTTAAAGAAGCCCCAGATTAAACACATAGAATTAAACATTGTTCTAATAGCAATCTAAACTATCCACATGAGAATAACAGCTGTGAATGATAGTTACCGTTTCAGCATTAAAAGAAATGGAATTAGATACTTTTAAGATCTATGTAATTTTATAATCAAACAATATTGACTGTACTTGACAAACGGTATGAATATTTGAAATGTCTATTTTGTGACGAGGAAGCAATTGTTATAAAACGATGTGTCGACATGACCATAATTTTACAAAGGAGTAAGCGTATTCTTTAAACCAATTGCCGTAGAACGCTATTTACATTGAAAAATAATTCCTCCAAATACATACTTGCTTGGTCTTAATTTATACATATGTGTATAATAAAATATAGAACAAGATCTGGAAGTCTATTTTAGAAGAAAGGTTAGCATTTCTGACAAGTATAATAAGGATAGCTTTTCAGAATAGTTGCGTCATATTATATTTTTCTTTTTCTTTTTCTAATCCACAGGCAGAAAACATAGCAAGAATAAAATATACCATTTATTTTATGCTAACTGAAGATGAAAAACTGTGTTCTGTCAGTGAGATAAAATCCATATCCTACAATGTGAGTGATAGATCTACCGGAACTACTTTTTATACGCCGCCAGAGGCGTTCGTATATAGGCGTCATCTTCTCCGTCTGTCCGTCCGTCCGTCCGCCCGTCCGTCCGTACGTCCATTTCTTGTGAACGCAACTCCTCCTTTGTTTCTGAATGATTTTTTTCAAAACTTGGTCAATGTCATAACTATAATGGGTAGATGTGCATGAAGTGGCGATTTTACCGTTCATTGATTTTTACAAGATTTGTGTCCCTTGAAACTTAGTCTCTGTAGCTGATTGATATTGCAGCCTTGTGAACGCAACTCCTCCTACATTTCTGAAGAATCTTTTCAAAACTTGTCAATATCATTACTATAATGGGTAGATGTGCATGAAGTGGTGATTTTCCGGTTCATTGATTTTTACAAGATTTGTGCCCCTTGAAAATTAGTCTCTGTAGCTGATTGATATTGCAGCCTTGTGAACGCAACTCCTCCTTTGCTTCTGAACGAATCTTTTCAAAACTTGATCAGTGACATTACTATAATGGGTAGATGTGCATGAAGTGGCGATTTTCCGGTTCATCTATTTTACAAGATTTGTGTCCCTTGAAACTTAGTCTCTGTAGCTGATTGATAATTCAGCCTTGTGAACGCAACTCCTCCTAATTTCTGAATGAATCTTTTCAACTAGATCAGTGGCATTACTATAATGGGTAGATGTGCATGAAGTGGCGATTTTCCGGTTCATTGATTTTACAAGATTTGTGTCCCTTGAAACTTAGTCTCTGTAGTAAATTGATAATGCAGCCTTGTGAACGCAACTCCTCCTATGTTTCTAAACAAATCTTTTCAAAACTTGATCAGTGGCATTAATATAATGGGTAGATGTGCATGAAGTGGCGATTTTCCGGTTCATTGATTTTTACAAGATTTGTGTCCCTTGAAACTTAGTCTCTGTAGCTGATTGATATTTCAGCCTTGTGAACGCAACTCCTCCTACATTTCTTAACGAATCTTTTCAAAACTTAATCAGTGGCATTACTATAATGGGTAGATGTGCATGAAGTGGTGATTTTCCGGTTCATTGATTTTACAAGATTTGTGTCCCTTGAAACTTAGTCTCGGTAGCCGATTGATATTGCAGCCTTGTGAATGCCATTCCTTGTATGTTTCTAACCTAATCTTTTCAAAATTTGGGCAATGTCATTATTATACTGGGTAGATATGCACAAAGCAGGGTTTTTGATGTTCATCAATATTTGTAATAGTTATGCCTTTCTAAACATTGCCTCTTGAAAACACAACTCAAGTTTTTAAACAGGTAAAAGTGCATAAAGCAGGGATTTGCTGGTACAGTGATTCTTGCAAGAGTTATGTGGAAAAAGAAAAAAGGATTCATATTGATACTACTTTTTGACCTACAGTACTTTCATATTGGAAAGCCTTTTTAGGGTTCTATCTATGTTCAGCAAAATTAATTGGTCTCACAGACTTCATTATGAGTTTATGCTTACAGAAATGTTAAAAGCAATAATTAAAAGGACCCTCTTGGTCTTTATATTTTGTGGCGGCGTATATTGTGGCAGCACTGGCACTCTTGTTTTACTTACAAAGTATGTGTATATGCGAAGCAAAGAAAAAATAATGTGTGTTTTAGAGTGAATATGGAATATATCTCACCTCGAAGAGATACTATTTTCATATTTTCACTTGCTCTACGCGTTCGTGAAAATATTACATTGTATCACTTCTATATCAACTCATAACAAGCAAATATCCTCTATGTATTAGGTATTATCTGTTTGCTCAAATAGTGTAGTTATAGTTGTGCAAAATATATGTCACATTGAGTTAATCAGTCGGAAAATCACACTTTTAAAGATATCAGTTTTAGTTCGATCCAATGTTATGCTGGTAACTGTCACAAAATTCAGGTCAGTTTTTACCCATTGGTTACCGCCCTTTCTGTAAGATTCGTGTTTGTTGTGAGATAAATCCTGTCAGCCATCCCTTGAATGTTTCTTGCACAGACTGCCAGCTCACGTGACGTATGAACATGACGGATCGTGTTGCTCACGATAAAATGGCAGCATAAAAATACATTGTTATCTTTTGTTGCACTTATTTGGATATTTTCGAATTAAAATTGTGAGGAATATCTCAAAAATGAATCCGGGTGATGGGACAATGCCACAAATATTGGATTTGCCTCAGCATATGGAGTATGAAGACTTATTTATTGAGTCACATTCGCAACTCCAAAGTGACAATATGGCGGACATAGCAGGGGCCCCGGGGACTCGCGTGTCACGAGTTTACAGTGGACAAAAGTTTTACCTGACCGAAAGAGACCAAGGCATAATACAGGTAGCGTGGACTTAGATCAATTTGAACATTAGAACATAGATGACAAGTTGAGTGCTCTATTATTAAGATACAAAATATCGAAAGGGTTCAGGCGACAGTGGCCAGTGTACAAAATATGGCAGAAAATACAAAATCAAGGGTAGATTTGCACGCTCAAAAGTTTAAAAATCTAAAATATGAAATGTTAAATTTAGAGATGAAATATAAAAGTACAAATTTTATTGTTTACGGAGATGGTGGATATAGAAATTGCTCTTCATACGTTGAAGTGGCTTAGATCTTGTCGGAGAAAATGGACATTGATACGGACCAGTTATATATTGAAAATGCTGAAAGATTAGGCCCCCAAAGCCGGAACTGTTTTATTGTACAAAGGAGGCCAATTCTGGTCACAAGCATGAAGTGGATCACGTTATGAGATATGCCAGGAGCCTAGCGGGGTCAAGGCTGGCCGTTGATATGATATGGATAACCAAGATGATATAAGGGCGGCAAGGAAACGATGCTGGGTCCAACTGAAACCTTATATCCAAAATTCTAATAATCGTGTCCAATTTCGCTATCCAGCATCACTTTATTTGAAAGACCGTCTTGTAATGGACGAATTTCCAGGATGGCAAGAAATCGTACACGGAGTGAGAGGCAAAATACCGTTCCATACCCAACAACCCCAGATGTTTAACCAGCCCCAGACGACTAACCAACCGACGGAAAATCGCAGTACCCACGGTGCACCCCAATACATAGAAAACATGCTTCCGTCTTTTTCCAGTGCTATGAGTAATAACGGTCCCGTTCGATCTGGTAAAAGTCAAACTGGACAACGGGTACCACTTTCAAATATCAACAGTCAAAATAGCAGTATTACAAGAAACCAAGTGTCAGATATTCAAACAACGGGTGACATTACAATGGTTCAACGTTCACACCCCCGCAGCCAAAAAATAAAAATAAATAAATAAATAAAAAAACAATCGCAGCGTGGTAGGTCCAAGGCAAGGACATCACATCCAGCCAATCAGAAAAAAGCAAGACCGGTCAGCGCTCGTGGCTCACGGGCAGTAAACAACTCTTAGCCCAGTGAAGTCACTCAGTCACAGTACGTGACCAATGACGGTAGTAAATAGGGGAGTTGTAGCAGCTTTTGTATAAATAATGACATTGGTAATCGAGTTGCTATGTTGGATATTTAAGGGCTTATAAGCAAAGTTGTAAATAATCACAAGACATCTCAGTTTTTGAAAATAATGGTTATATATTTCACAGAAACATGGGGAAGTGATGATTTTGATTACGATTTTGATAATTTTCAATATTTTGCATTACATAGGTCTGAAAAGTTGAAAGGCACAAAACGAAATTCTGGTGGTATTATCATTTATATTAGAGATCTATTCATGAAATACGATACCTTTATTTTGAAACATAGCGATTCACATTTGTGGATTAAAATAGATAAGTCTTTTATCAATTTAGACGTAGATTTGTTTATTTGTCTTTGATACATAGTACCTTCATACTCAAGTCAAGTCGAAATCTACTTGCTGATGATAACATTTATTATATTATGTCAGACAATATGATACAAATCAGGAATGATTTTGGTGAGAGTAGTGTACTTATGTTGTTTGATGACTTAAACTCTAGAGTTGGAACATTACCAGATTATGTTGCAAATGATAACTTAACTTTGGGGAATAATGGTTTGTTGCTGGATGATAATGAACTTGATAATATATTATTACGTAAAACAAAGGATGTTACCTTTAGTGCAAACGGTCGTATATTGCTTGATTTCCTAATTCAAACAGGGTTAAGGATAGCGAATGGTTGTGTTGGTTCTGATGCGAACTGTGGAGATTATACTTTTGTATGTAATATTGGCATAAGCGTTATAGATTACTGTTTAGTTAATGAAATTCCTTCATCTTTTAATTCATTTATTGTTCACAGTCCGAATTTACTATCTGATCACTGTCTGATAGAATTTTCGCTGAAGGGTAGATTTGATATAAGAAATAAATATATCCCTTGTCAAAAAGAAAGTCATACATTGGAGTATAAATATGTTTGAAACAATGAGAATAAGGATGAATATTAAAAGTCAATAAATAGTGAAAACTTTATAATATACATTAATCAGTTAGAATCCGGGACAGAATAAGCAACAAACGCTGGAGATATAAATAAAAACATTAATGATTTTTAACAGGAGTAGAAGATGTATGTTTTCCACTGTTTTCTAAGACAATGAATTGTAAAATTCAACGTGTAAATAGATCTGATAGGAGCAATAAATGATTTAAAGAAGTTTGTGGTGATGAGCGACAATGCTTCTACAGGGGACTTAACAAATTTAGGATTAACAAATCGGATCATAACCGTCAAATATTAGTTCAGGCTAGAAGTAAATAAAAAAGTAAGGAGTTTTAATTATGAACAAAAGAAGGAAAATACTACCAAACTATTGAAATCAAGATTTAAATATGCTTAACAATACTGGAAATTACTAAAAGAAAGTCCGTCGAAAATAATCCCCAAAACAGAAAAATTGATGCATTCACAGAGTATTTTAAAGCTATTAATAACCCAGATGATAGATTTTTTTTCAACCAGATGATGATGTTTTGTAATTTAATAACACATTATTAAAAGAGGAACTTAACTGTATGTTTTCGGAAGTAGATAATTTATTTTCCGTAGAAGAAATTCTTAAAGGAATTTCAAAACTTAATTTAGGTAAAAGTGCTGGTCCTGATATGATATTGAATTAATTTTTAATTCATTGAAAAGATAGATTTGTTCCATTTTTATTTAAGTTATTTATTAAAATATTATCAGTCGGATGTTTTCCTGAGAAGTGGGCAGAAGGTTTCATTATACCATTTGTAAAAAGGGCAGTTTAAATGATGTACATAATTTTAGAGGTATCACTATTTTAAGTGTGGTATGCAAACTTTTACTAATATTATAAATAATAGATTATCGTCATGGGCAGAAAAGTATAATGTTGAGTCTAAGGCGGGCTTTAGGGCCAAAATGGGCACAATTGATAATATATTCGTACTTCATGGTTTAATTAATCATTTCACTAATCAAAATAAACAACTGTTTTTAGGAGAGGTGGGAGACTTCGAAATAATATTGAATTTTACTTAGATGGACAAAAAATTTAAGTTAATAATAAATTTACTTATCTTTGGATTGTTTTTAAAAACTGGTGGTTCTTTCACTCGCGGGAGGAAATTAAAAAATATTTAAAAAAAAAACATAAATATATTAACATAATAAAGGTTATGTTAGAAGATATGGAAAGATATCCATCAATACAATGCTGGGCAACGCATGTTAAAAATATTCTCAGCAGATTAGGTTTTTTATGAAGTATGGATCTCACAAGGTGTAGGTAGTAATGAAGTTTTTATATCTTTGTTGAAACAGAGAGTTGAGATTTCATACAAAATGTAGAAAGCAGAATAAGTGAATCAACAAGATTTTTTAAAATTTTTTAAAGTGTATTAATTTCGCAAAATACAGAAAATTTTAATATTTTAGAAGATGAATATCACTTCATGTTTGAATGTCCACTTTATTCTAGAATAAGACAAATGTATATTCCAAGACTTTATCGAATTCGATCAGATATGTTTAAAACTATCCAACTGTGTAAATGCAGAAATGTTTTAGTATTAAGAAAGTTGCTATCACCGTATTTATAGCATTTGAAATAAGAGCAAATTATGTTAGACTATAATCAGAGCCATAATATTGATTTATAATAGAATGCACTGTATGAAAAATTAACCATATATAAAATTTATGTGTATGTATGTATGTATGTATGTATGTGTGTGTATGTATATAAATATGTGTGTGTGTATATGTATGTATGTATATATAATACAAAGTGGAAACATTGGGTTATATGTTATATGTTTATTACTAGATTTCCTTTTAAATATAAACATGTCTGTTCGTATATATGCTTACTAATTATTTCCGGCATGATAAAAAATATGTCCGCCATGTTTATGCATGTATTTATTTGAAAATGATCATGGACTATTTCAGTCTATTTCATTTGTATTCTGATCTGTATTTGTAAATGCATTAACCATAAACTTGATAACTTGGAGAAAAAAGAAGTGAAATACATCCTCTTGCTCCAGCAGCTAAAGTCATAATTGCTATACTGCATGTCTCTGTGCGTTCGCCTGTCTCCCTCCACCTGTCATTATGACTGGACGTTGCTATATTCCTGAAATATTGCCGAAGCGACGGACACAACAAAAATCCCTCAATTCTCTATAACATGCATTTATCCTTCGTCTACTTCAGAAACCCTTTTTAGTTAATAATTGATTTATTAGCTCAGCTAAACAAAGCTCAGGGTGAGCTTTTGTGATCCCATGAGTGTCCGTCGTGCGGTGTGCGTCGTCCGTCGTCAACAATTTAATGTTTACACTCTGTAACCTTCATTTTTAACCAATCATCTTCAAACTTTAAGACAATGTCTATGACCATAATGTCTCGATTGAGTTCGAATATGGCTGAGATCGGCCAATTAGATCAGGAGTTATGCCCCTTTTAATATTAAAAAAAGCCAGATTTCATATACTTTACACCCTTGCCTCTTCATTTTTTTTAACAATCATCTTCAATTTAAGATGATGTTTATAACCATAATCTTGCGATTTGGTTTGATTATGGCTGATATCTGTCAATTTGGTCAGGAGTTATGCCCCTTTCAATATATAAAAATGCCAGACTTTACTTTGTTTATACTCTAACATCTTCATTTCATGAACAATATCTTTAAACATTATTACAATGTATCTCTCCAACAAGTTTGATAATGGCTAATATCTGCCATTAAGGTCAAGAGTTATGCCCCTTTTAATATAATTTTTTTTTTTAAAAAAAATGTCAGATTTCACTTTGTTTACACTGTAGAATTTTTATTTCTTAGGCTTTCATCTTCAAACTTTATGACAATGTTAATCACCATAATGCGTGGGACAGTGTCAAACAGTAGGTCATTAGGTCAAACCTTAGTAATACTTTTTTCAACACAGGAATTAACTTGTTTAGCCAACAATTTGTCAAACTTGTTGGAAGAGTGTGTTGATGATATCTCAATCAAGTTAAATCACTGGTCAGACATAGTCATAAAATAGGTCACTAGGTGAAATTTTAGTATAATCCTGGCCACATTATTAGCCAATTTTTTTTAACTAGATCTGTCTTGATGATATCTTTGTCATGTTAGATCATGGTTTAGGTATGGTCAGTAATCAGATGAACGATTAAGGGCCATTATGGCCCTCTTGTTAATCAATTATTAAACGATATGCTGTAAAATAGGAAATGTTTGGTACTGAGTGCTATTCCACAGAACAATGCTCTGTGTCGAGTTCAGATAAGGATATAGACCCGATTAATTAATTACAAAGCACATGAACGCAAAACCGTACATCATTCTGCGACATAGCACGAAAAACTAAACAATCTTTCTTACATTTTAATTTGACAACAAAGTTTTAAAAATATACAAATGTGTTGGTTTATTTTAATTTGCTTTACTTTAGAACTCATGTGTGGGCATATAATATACATTATTTTTTAACCGTGCATATATCGGAAAATAAAGCACGCCACAAGTCTTCTGTGTTTATATGACATTTTTATAGTATTAGAATTATGGATACATATCAATTTAAATGTTTCATAAATTGTCTAGGTTTGGCTTTTTATTGGGCTTAACCCCCCCCCCCCCCCCCCCCCCCCCCCCCCTCGACAGCATTTAAGTCATTTAGACACTAAGTCTACCTGAGAAAGCTATAGTGCCGCCACACTGCCGTAGACTGTGTCATAATGCCACACCCAGTCACAGTATCGTGATATTAGTCCTTGAACTGTTCTTAAATGCACAGATGGTTTAACTAAAATCATTATCTTCATAATATTTCAACAGCCTTGAATTTCAACAACAAAAAGTTAAATAAATAATACTTCAAATATTGAATTGGGTAGAAACGCCCCCACTACTCCTGTTTAATGAGATATTGACGTACATAACAAAATCTTTACCAATTAATAATAATTATTAAGAATGAAATTGTTTTTTATGATGAAAAATGAATGATGAAAGAAGATAAAACTACATTTGAAAAATCAATAAGGTGTCATTTTTTTTCTTTTAAAAAAATCCGCTCGGAAATAATAACGACAAATATACATACATGTATACAAGAGAGAGAGAGAGAGAGAGAGAGAGAGAGAGAGCAGAATAGTATTTCATTTCAGCGTGGTGTTACAGATTTTTTTTTCGCTCGTGTTTGTTTTAATAATGGACCGTTTTTACATCTGGCATTTGTTAATTCAATTTAATTTAAACACAGACTGTTTGTTTATAAGAGAATATGCAACAATTAAAGTATTGACCAGTGACATAAACAACCAAGATGCAGAGGTAAGTTAGGCATGAACTGTCATAAATGCGCAAGATTAATTCAGGCATAAACTGTCCCAAATACAGGGGTAAATCAGGCATGAACTGCCGTATATGTAGGATCAATCAAGATAAAATCAAGATGAGGGTAACAATGTGAAATAGATGGAGGTGAAAGTAATTCAGGTATGAATTGATTTAGAGATGCAAAG
>CM037790.1:28416005-28466005 GCA_021229015.1 Solen grandis | reverse complement strand
ATCATTATAAATCATGCAAGTTCAGCACAAGCTTTTGTTTTTTCAGGTTTTTTATTATGTTTCAGTTAAGTATATGACTATTATGCAAAAACAGCCATGCAAGTTCAGCACAAGGCTGCTTATCATTTTGTCAAAGGTTTAGTAACCTGTTTATATTGTCATAATTTCCATTGCAAGTTTAGCACAAGGCTGCTTGTTATTATGTTTCATGTTTACTTTTTTGTTAATATTGACATTATGTAACATGCAAATTCAGCACAAGACTGCTTGTCATCATGTTTTCCGGTTTATTGTTTTTATTTTAATTTTCAGTCATTTTCAAAATAGAAGATGCAAGTACAGATAAAGGCTGCTTATCATTTTGCCTCAGGTTTAATATTTTGTTATTATCAACAGCTTGTTATTATTCTTCAGGTTTAGTATTTTGTTATAATATTGTATATACTATGCAAGTTTAGCACAAGCTCTTTCTCATTATGATTCAATTATTTTTGTATTGTAATTTAAAATACATAATTGCTTTTATGAAGGTTTTTCAAGTTAACCTTTTTTATTATGAAGTTATTTTCATAAAGGCTGCCTGTCATTATTTTTAGGCTACTTTTTTGTTAATGTTATTATATAACATGCAAGCTCGGCACAATGCTGCTTGTCCTTAGGTTTCAGGTTTCATTTTTTAAGATAGAAGTTCAGCAAAAGGCTGCATACCATTTTGTCTCAGGTTAATATTTCGTTATTATTGTCAGATTGATATTATTCTTCAGTTTTAGTTTTTTGTTATAATATTGTATATAAATGTATACCATGCATGTTTTGCACAGAGCGGTTTTAGTTTTATTTATTTATTTATTTAGTTCTCATCGGCATTTTTGTCATGCAAGTTCAGCAAAAGGCCGCGTATCATATTATTAAGGTTAATATGGTTTTTTTATTTTTATTCAACTAAGTTTTGAAATTGTTTATTGTTGCTTATTGAACTATTGTATACCATGTCGTACAGCGATTACTGTTGTTATTATGTTAAAACGTTTGAGTATATATTAATATTGGTATATTATGTTGTTTGTATGTATATATAAACCATTCAATTTCAATTTATGATATGTGAGGAAACTTGAAATTTCCTTAGTACAACACTTCCGATGTTCGGATTGGTTACGCATCACATGATGCTTATGATTGTTTTTACACCACATGGAGCTTATGGCGTTTTTTTTATTAGCCTTGATTATATGATTTGTGTTATGTTAATTATTGTTTTCTCTTTTTTATCCGCCTTTCGTCATTTAAAATAAATGGCATGTCCACAATACTGTGTTAGTGGTATATATAAGCAGATACAGGCTCCAACATATAAACTTAACCTCGGAGTGATTACACTGAGTGCTTTAAAGGAAGATTCAAATGATCTTGCTGCATTACCTCATGAATTATAAATTAATTAGACTTTGCAATAATATAGTGTTTTGTACAGCAATGAATGCAATTCTTCTCAAGAGAGCGACTTCATGTCCATCTTGGCCCCCGTGTTTTAGGAAATATTGGATAGTTTGAGGCGTTTCTATCACATAAAACTTTTTCCATTTGCTATATATTTGAAATCACAAAATAAGCTTGAGGAATTACAGGCATAAATGCGTCCTTTTGTTAAGGTAATAAACATTGCCTAAGAAGAGCGAGTGTAACAGGAACTCTGCGTGGCTTTCTAATGTTCCGAGCGTTTCCGAATAAGAAAATCTTCTTGGGAACCTGTCAGTCCGGAAATATTAATATCACACAGTGTTTCAACATACATGTACACGTGATTTTGTTCGAAATATTATTCCAAATTTACATGATATTATTTTGGAAAAAAAAAATCTCATAAGTATAAACATAATCTGTCTTGTAACATTTCGTGATTAAAAACGTATATAATTTCAGTTATATGAGAAAGTATGAAAACTTTCTAAATAATGATTGTGAATATGACATATTTAGGGATTTCGAGGACGATTTGCATTTTATTTTCATGTTTTATTGATATTTTACTGTAACACTAGGCGCTTGCACATAATGATTGTAAGGTTATAATATCGTGTTGAACAAATTTATGCTGTTCTTGCACGATGCACATATTTGTATGATTTTAGTAGTATAGTAGAATATGTAACTGTGTATTATACTCTTGAATTTGATATTTGCTACCAATTTTAGCCTTCATTTCGTCATTTTCCAAAAGGAAGGATCTAGTATTGGAATATATTTTGATACATCACATTGGAGCGTGCATAATTGGAATCCACAAATCAATCAATGTCTTGCATGATTTAATCAATTTTTGATTTTACTTGAATATTGAACTATTATTTACTTTCATCACGAATCTTTGAAGTTGCTTTTTATATCTAATATTTATTCCATTGCACGTGCATTAAAAGAAACGTCTTCTATAATTATGAAGAGTTGTCATCCTAAAGACGAATGTGCAGATTTGATAAAGATTTCATATCTAAAGAGAATATAAACATTTTACAAAATTTCCTTATAGTTCTTTCTTCTAAGATGTAATTCTACATTATGTCTCGGAGGGCATTTAGAAGGATTTCGAATTTTTTCTTTTGTGTTGAATTTAAGGTCACGTGTTGCACCATGTGACATGAGAAAGAATCATCTTGATTATGTTTAATATGAATACGCCTAAAATCTTCAAAGGCTTGACATTTATAAAATAATTGTTGTTTATCGTCTATATCATTTAATTCATTATATACACACAAACGTACATACAGTGGCAACACCTTTATAACAAATTAGACAGCCAAATTTTTTTTTGGAATGTGCAAGGCTCCAATGCATTGCATGACATAACACTTAGTGTCTGAGCCCCATAATAGCCATATCTTGTCACTGGATGGTAATATTTCTATGGAACTTTGTCACTTTGAAGACATTAAAATAAATGTTTCACCGAGAGTTTTTCCAGGTTTTATTACATGTAGGGGAGATATCTGTATTTAAGTTAACATTAAAGTCTCTGGAAAGTATTCAATTTGTGTGAATATGAAAAACTGAATTCGATTTTCGAGAAAAAACTAACAGTAAAAAGATACATTATATAATTCTGTTACAAATTTCATGAAACCAAGTCTAAACTTAACCGTGCGAAATTGGAGAAAGTCACATTTTTTTAGTTTTCAAGGGAAATAACTCATGACAATAACTTTATCAAGGAGAGGTAATTAAAGAATTTCTGTCACATGTCAATATATGTCAGATTGCCCCTAAGATTTTCATTGTTTGATATTTTGAAAGCTTATATTGTGAAGTTTTATGCATGGCTTTGATGGAATTGATAGCTATTGTGGGGCTTAAACCTTAATGATTAAATATAATGGGTATGAAACCACGGATATTTAAAATCCTGTCTTAAGTAATATTAAATGTATTGCATTGTAGGTGAAGCGACACAGGATGACGGAAGAGAACAAAGCCACGCAATACGGCGCCCATATTTCGAATATGCTAAATAAAAACAGTACAAATTGGATTTCTTTTTTCTTTTTCATTAAACACACACATAAAAATATTTCCCTCTGTAAATTTGGGGTAGTAAAATTATCAACTCTGTTGTGGATTAAACTCTTAAATAGCATTTACTTCAAATGGATTTAAGTGTAGAATGACCCAAATTTAAACTTATTTCTTTTAACAACAAATTGACAGAAAGCGTCATCGCTTATGATGCACTGCTGATGAAGTTCGTGTGGTCCCTTGTGTAGGAGGATACCAAAGGTTTTAAAGTCTTGATTTTATTGGCTAACAAAAACATACACCATCGGTTCTGCGTGGGATCGAACCCGGTTTGAAAATGTGAAAAGCCGTTGCTTTAACCACTACGTTATCCCGAAATCCTCTTGATACATTCGCAAACTTTTGTCATTTAGAGACTTTACAAGTTGGGTATCTCAGAACATATTCATTTTAAAGTACGTGAATTATCTAATAATTGTATCACCCTGCCAATTAACATTGAAAAAAAAAAAGAATGGTACATAATTCATTTTTGTATGTAATTGAAGATTATCTTTTTTAATTTAAAGGAAATTTAATTTAACCTCACATTTTTATCATTTTCATTTTCATAATGATTTTTTACTTATTTCTTTTTATTAAATACAGCAATTAAGTTTTATTGGTAGAGAAACAAACACAATATACATCTCATCCAAGCTTGAGCAAGAGTTCTTAAGAAATCATGATGCTTTAGTAAAACGCAGATGTTGGACAACAGATGGATCCTCAATGGTCCAAATAGCTCACGTGACCAGTGTGTGCTCTATGGGAACTTCGTTTTTCCTGGTGAAAAATACCAATCGGTTTACTTGAGTGAAATCTATATTAAAGTCATAGCCAGAAGATATATGGATCCTTTAGTACAAACACATTTAAAAGTATACGTACAACAATTTAGATTTATCTCCTTGAAATTCTGTCCTGTCACAAGAAATGCTTTGATTTTTGAAAATACCACATGCAAAGTGATTTAAAGGGGAACAAGCTTCTCAAGTGTGTACTTTACCTCGGTTTCTTAAGATCTGTATGAAATGCATTGCAAATATATTAAGAAGGTGTTTTAGGATTCTGGTTCACATGTCGCGCTTTAGGTCACATGCTGTACCATGGGATGTGAAAAAGAATGAGTTGCTGACTGCAATGGCGTCCGCATGTTATCGTAAATTTCAGAGAAATATGAATAATGTGGAATTCGCACGCGAAAATGTACTTGGTTACATTTGGATGCACGAGTGTTTCACATATATTTCTTCACTGTGTCGGAGAAAGGGTCAGTGGCAATATCTTTGATGGAAGAAGTTGAGCTCAAAGTTAATTTCTAAGTTTGTCATAATTATTACAATTATCATCAGTTAAAACATAATTTCTCCTGTAGAAAGGAAAGGGCAAAATATCAGATTATCATGACATGTAAGATCAAGTAGGTTGACCCGACTATCTTTCAAGGCCGTTTGAGTATTATTATTTTCCTGGAGGAATCGCTTACTGCTTAACGGATTTTCAGAGGTTTTAATTAAACAGGGACGTGTCTTCACAATTGCTCTTTCCAAAATAAATGCATAAGTAATTTCTTATCAAACATCGCTTTATCAGTAAAGATATTTCTTAGTAATCTAGATATTTATATTTCGCAAAGCAGTCCTAGTGAAATGTATCCAATAATTCAAATTATTAGCTCTGTTTTTGAACTTGTTATCATGAAGAACCACGTATATATACCTCATGGATAAAGCAATGTGTTTATCTTTTAATAGAATCGGCAAGTTCTCAATAACAACATCAAAAATGCTTGTAGACAATTATTAACAAAAAGAAAACAGATTCGACACGGACTCAATTCATATTTCGTTTAAATTTTTGTACTCTTTGTTTTAAACTCAGATAAACAACTCTTTTTTAACTACGCCATATTGTTTTTAGTCAAAATGCAAAAAAAATGTAGTGCTATAGTACTTCTTCGTGATTTTTTACAAAGACCTGTGGGCGAAAATTAAAAAAAGTGTTGCTCATCTGTGAATTTAACCTTGCTCCCTATGATATATATCTATAGTCTTTGTTAAAGTTAAGCACTCATTTAGCATAAATTTATTTTCTAACAATGCAGTTCTATAAAAGGTAAACGGACTTTAATCCTTTGTATTTTTTTTATTTTCGGATTCAAAATAAATTTCATGTTAAAAACCCATGTTTATAATTGTATTTTTTTTTGTATACGTCAAATGGGAGATTAAATGGTTTCAGCTAATTCTTGATGGTTTCTAGCTTTCTATTATAAAATATCTGCGTAGGTCATCTTTTTCCCACTGGGGACCAAACACCTACTCGTTCCAACTGTTGTAATGTACAAATTTTGGACTATGGCTCTCCTACGTATGAGAAATCTATAGCTGCCAGTCTGGCGAATAAATATGTACTTTGTGTCTATATATATGTTTTACACATAACACGCAAGTCAAAAGCTGTGCTGTGTGAGAAATCCCTTAAACAAACAAAACAAAACCAAACGTAAATAAATTCGTAATCAAAAAAGAGAAAGAAAGAGCGAAATAAAGAATGAAAATAACAAGAAATATCTTTTAAAAAATGTGCAGCGTTGATATGGATTAAAGCAATTCGAGATGTACAAATCATTATCTGTGAAGCAGTCAAAACACTCGGAAATCGGCAGATTAAACATTGTAATAAAGCGCAGCGTCTTTCATTCATACTGAGACAGTGAAACTGCGGGAATAGAGAACGTTCGGCCAGAAATAAGACTCATGATGCATCAAATAGAAGTGCATTGATAAAATAATTATATATTTATCAAAGAGACCGCAATTCAATCAGAATACTTTATTCAAATTTCTTGAAAACGACGTATATGTTTCAGCATAACAAACAATGGTTCGTAACTTTTTTCAGTGAGAATAGGAATATCTACCAATGGAAATCGTTAACATACTCAATCTGCACTGTCTTAGATCATCAGATCAAAAGTGAGATTAGACAGCTACGCCGAAAGTAAAAGAAAAACGCAATTTTTATAGAATATAACGATGTGCTAAGCAAGCCAACCTTCAATGGCAACATCGTGCAAATGAATACCCGAAATTCTGAGCGGCACTTAGTTATGATGCTACATGCCTAAAGGCTCCTGGCTGTTACTAATATCCAAAGACACTGGGCGATTCCTTGCAATTCTAAGACTTATATAACTCACACCCACAAAAGCAATAGTGAAAAGCGGGGGAAATAACTTAAATAAGTTGAATTGTAAAACTGATAGTGTTGTCATTAAATGGGCATCAATATATTTTACCGCTATTGTTCCAGTTAAGAAAGCATAAGAAATATGATTTCTGCTTTGTGAAATGTAAATTTACATTTGTATTGATTCTCAAAGTTACGTCCATACCAGCAAAAAAGCAAACTGAGTAAATCATACTGCCACGTGCAAAATCTTTGATTCTGATTAAAATGAAAACTTTGCTTCATATCAGTATTTTAAGTAAAACGGTCAAAAGACTCCTAGTATTATACATTTAACAAATGATGTTGGTGTGTTGAACCATACGATCACACATCAAATTATTCCATCTGTGCTTTAAATTATGCGCATTTCTGACACGATAACAATGCATTCCTTTAAAAAGGAACATTTTTACTGACAACATCCAACCCTAACTCACAATCGAAAAAAGAGAGTGTAGTGTACCATTGATTAATCATATGCTTGAAAATAAACCGGTAACTATGTTTTATAATGTAAGACTAAATTGTAGATATTACTTGTATTTATGTGCATTCATCTAATTCAAATACGATGTATCCTTCATTACAAACTTGTTTTGTACACTTGGCAAATAATATCATTCATTCAAATCGAAACAAGCAAAATCAGATAAGACGAGACGGTTCCGGTCATGCTAGGCATATATGATTGGCACTCCTCCATAATTTTCAGACAATCACTGTCTTTTGCGAAAATCGACTTGGCAACCGAAAAATTTCATATTCATTCAACATGACGTAGGTTCAGAAATCAAAAGCAGTAAAAATACTTCGGTCCCAAAAGTTATATCGCAGCAGAAATATACAGTTGGGTTGTCTTAAGTTTGCGGTTAACACGCAATGGAACAACGTGATTTAATGCTTATTTACAGCAGTTAAACTATCTATGGGATAGTTTTTACGTCATTGAAATGTTAACGTCCTTTACAAGAAAAACATATTCTATGAAACAGCGTTTTGGTGTTATTTTAGGATTAAGCAGGTGATGATTTATAATTAACCTCACATCATTCAATACATGTTATAACACACTATATAAGTGTATTGCGTATGAATCTGAAACATATTCTAATTGTAATAAAAAAAAATATTTGTTTCGTTTAAACGTGCGGTCAACAGTATTTTAGTCAAATGAGGATTATCTCTTCTTGAGACAAACATAATCACAGTAATGCTATGCTGCAGTATCACGCTATGAACGTGTGACAGTCATATCAACCTGACACCAGTCCTGTAACTATCCTTTTACTGAGTGCCAAAGGAGGAGAAGATTGAACCCGAAACTTCCATTCGGTCACATGAGACAGTTGCAGATTTGATCCATATTGTTCGTTTAATTAAAAATGTACATGTATTTTATTTCATATGATACATGAAATGGGGATGGACAACTTCTACCAACTTAGAGTCAGACCTTTCCCTACAGTTTACTGTTAAACAGTGGTGTCCACAAAGAGACTGAAAAAACAACAACAATAATCAACAACAACAAAGAATATGCACTGTAGAGAGAAGGAGAGAAAGAGAGAGAGAGAGGGGGGGGGGGGGGTGACTTAAGCTGCTCTGAGCGGATCCATGTGATTACCACTATAACGTGACATGTTTGCAGCATTAACATGACGATGATATAAATGATACAAAACCTTTTGTCGACTTGTCAGTATACTACGTGACATAAATAACAAGGTTAAAATAATAATAATAAAAGAAAAGGATCACACTAACAACAGCAGAGCATCAGATCAAAATCAGGTTGTTAGCTGAATGAAATACTTCACATCTACTACCAGAGGGATACATTTTTATCAGAATGTTTTCTCTTTGTCTATACCAAGAGGATGGCACTGAATATTCAAAGGTACATTTTCTAGAGAAAAAACATACAATCTCAAGTATAAACAACCTGATTAAGTTATAATATGTTTAAAAAAGGGCGTTATATTAACGGAGGTATAAACAGCTTCAAACAGTTTAATATTTCTTTCAAAAGTAAGGAGGTTAGTACTCCCAGAAAGCAACATATCGATATTAAGAAGATGGAAAGGCCTTGTTACCTGAAAGAGAGCAATTCCTATGTCAGAATCTGACACATTGGAAAAAATAATGTTCAGCTCTTTTAATTCCGACAACCACATAAAGGATCTTTACTTAGATGATTTTTTAAAAAAGGTCTTCATTTAAGTTGTTTCATTTGTTTCTTAATCTTGCATGGAGAATAGATAAGTAATTATTACCTATAGTATACAGAAAAAAAATCTGGAACTTTTCAGGCTTTGTCTTGGAATTAATTTTTCTTTTAAATGAGCTAAATGTAGAGCTATTTCTTATGTCTTAATCAACATTGTTCCATAGTGAAATTGAAGAAGATCTGCAAGCTTTCTGATACAGTGATGTTTTAACTGGTAAGCTTTCAAAATCTTGATCATTTCTTAATGAATAGTTAGACCTTTCACCAACCAAAGAAGGCATTAGATATGTATTATGGAACAAGGATTATTTGACACTTATGCAAATACAATTAACCCTTCTGCATGAAAGAGTTTCCCAACCACATTCTTTTTCGAGATTTTCAAGAGATGCTGATCTGGTAAGTCCAGTTACAATTCGGGCGGCCTCGTTTTGTATTTTACCAAAGAATCTGAATGAGAAATAGTACAACCCTCCCAAACAAAAGAAAAATATTAAAGAATAGGCCTTTTATATGGTAGATAAATTTGATTCAGAGCAGAGCGAGTAAGGGTGAATTGCAATTTTCGCATGATATTTATAACTTTTTGGAGCTTCTAAATTAGCGTTTACATGAGCATTCCACTGCCCAAGAGCTACTTAGAGTTTCACCGAGGGGCTTGTGTTTATTAGTTCTTACTCCATCGAAATGTAGACAAGGTTCTTGGTATTCTTTTCTTGGTGAAAATAAAACAGCTTCAGTTTTGTTTGGATAGAAATCCACCAATCACTGTTTAGCCGATGCTGCTATAATATTAAGGTCATGACTAAATATACCCTCTATATCTTGTATTGAAGTGACTGATTAATAAAAAGAACTGTCATCGACGTAGAACCTAGTAAGACTAAGTAAAGATTTAGTGATATCTTTAACATAATAAAGAAATAAAAATTGGCCAAAGATTGATCCTTGGGGCGCCCCAGCGTTAATGGGTAAACATTTTGATTCAGAAGATTGGATTCCAGTTTTTTGTTTTCTATGTTTAAGGTAATTTGTTAACCATAAAAAAAAAAATTTCCACTTATACCGTTTTCTATAAGTTTGAATAAGAGACCTTTACGCCATACTCGATCAAATGCTTTTAGATGACACAGAAAACAATATAGGAAACTTATCCATGGTCAAAAGCTTGACAAATATGGTGATAGATATCTATAAGCTGATAGGTTGTTGAATGATTTGGAAGAAAGCCAGACTGATATTTGTAAAGAAAATTATTGCTATATAAATCGTTATAAATATGTTTAAAACAAATCTTTCAAGGACTTTGCTCCAGCACTGGTCTGAAGTTGAATGGTAAAGGCTAATCACCTTTTTTGAAGATTTGTGTAACAACAGCTTTTTTCCAGGTATTTGGAAATATACCCTCTGAAATAGAACGGTTAAACAAAATGTATAATGGTTAAGATACTGTTTTCAAACACCCCTTTAACATTTTGTGACTTATACCATCATGTCCATTTGCTTTATTGATATTAAGAGCTAGAATGATGTCTTCTATTTAAGAAATATTAATTTCATTGTTAGTTTATTCGTGGCTTTTAGATTTGGTTTAGGGAGTGAAATATTAGAATCACCTACATTAATTATTGATACAAAATAATTATTTAAGCAGTCTGCCTTTTCCTGTGAAGATGTATATCAGTTATTTTCACATTGGGAAGAGTTTCATATAGTGGTGGGAAACATACTATTGAAGACGTGTCTTTGACGAAATATCTGATATTTTTCCAAAAACCCTTTTATCGTTACAATTGAGATAAGTTAAATTGGTTTCTAAGTTTTGGAAAAATATTCATTGGCATATTTCTTCATATTATTCACTTTATTTCTAAAATGCTTATATTTTAACCGATCATTTAATTTTCCTGATAATTTAGCAATGTTTTAATTCTATTTCTTTTCAAGTTTTTTCTAATTTCACTGTCATACCAAGGAGGATCAATACTTTTTTATAAGGGATACAATGTTTGATTAGTTCTATTAAAGTAGAAGTAAAAAAAAAGTCATTTGATTCATGGACAGAGCCATTATACAAATAATCCCAGTTAATATCTTCAATTTTCATATTAAGCATATCAAAATTTGCTTTACGATATAACCATAGTGTTCATTCATAGCATGGTTGAATCTGATTGGAATTGTATAGATATATTTATATGTTGCACAGTGGTCACTAATGGCAGGAGGTAATGATATAACTCCAGAATCAGAATTTTCCATGTCATCAGGAATTAAGATAGAATCCAAAATTGCAATTTGACGAGTAGGTCAAAATCATGACATCTTTAAAATTATGAAATGATGTATTTGACAAAACTTCATTAAAATCCCGTAAGATGACTATATTGCTAGATATTTGTAACTTAAAGGCTGTTTCAAGATTAAGGTTAAAATTTCTGAAAAAGTACTATCATTTATTTTAGGGCTATAGATTACACCAATAAGAAATACCCCTGTTTTATTAAAACATTCACCCATATGGATTTAATGCAATGGACCTCAAGATCAGCAACCCTTGAATGAGCCAGGTCATATTGTTCGTGTTTGTATCAACTTAAGCCTGTATGATTATAAGGGGCTTTTCTTGTTCACACAGAAACTGGTCTTACTACTTCAACCTGAAGAATGGTTTGTACATCGCTTGGTATGCACTTGGGTGATTAAATTTTGAAACCACTCAACACAAACACTGAGCCTTTTTTCTCCTGCTGGCTTCAAACGTTAAACACGTCTTTCCAAATATGTTTATTTTCTTCCGATTTTGATTCAACAGTATGAAACTGATCGTTGTTGTAGGTTCATTGACTTAATCTTAATTCAACTTTATATCAAGACAGTTGTGTGGTTTTATTTTCCCTCAGATTTTATTGATACAAACGTTTCATATGGCAATTATTATTCGTGTAAAATCGATAGAAGCAATCCCTACAAGAGATGCAAAACTTGTTAAACAGTGTAATATCTTGAAATTCGTAAATTCTCTATTTAGTCACAAATTGACGGTAAATTTGCCGATTTTGCTTGTCAAGATAAGTTAGGACTATCCGTAACGGGGATTAATATCCTAGCAAAACCACCTTGCCCAAACACTACGAAAATTGTTGATTTTTTTTGTTGAAAACGGGACCGCTACATGATAACTTCCAGTCAACCCCACCCCACTTGCTGAATCGAATGTGTGAGATACCACTTGCATTAATCTCCGTTCCATATGCTTGATTATTAATGTTATCTACTATATGGTAACATTCCCCCATGCAAGTCCTTATTGACCGTTGGCACCTCGACCTTAATTTCGAAAAATGTTCTGCGCAGGCTCAACAAGCTCATAAAGATATCGATATCATCCAACAATAGGTAATTAGCTCCCACCAGATTTCTACTGAAATCATATTGCTGCAACAATAAAATGCAATGAAAGTCTTCGTTCACCAATTAAGTTAATTGGAGGGGAATGAAGAACTATTAAATATCAAGATGGTAATTGGGTTAAGAACGCCAACTAGGTCAACTTACACCTTGAACTCGTAAGTTCAGAAAATACGTACGTATGAGGCAAAAAAGCAACTTCATAATTTCTCAATAAAGATCATACACAATTATAATAACCTAATGTCATCATTTGATACAAATAAACAATGAAGACACTTTGTCATTGCATGTTGAAGCAAAGGTACTGTTTTTCACTTTGCCTTTTTGTTTTTGTTTTTTTTTCTGTTAATTATCGGTTTGCTTATCTAGGGCAATTAAACAGTTTCCTTTCTCGATTTTCCAGATTATATTGAAATTTGATAAAAAAAAATCGCAACGCATCACGAGGGATGCAGGTTCTAGATGATATCAGATCAGCCACTTTTCCAAGATTTTAACAATACAAACAAGCAACCAAATATATCCTGCTGAATTCTGTTTCAGCAAAAGTTTCAAAGAAAGAAAGAGAACAAAGAGATATGAAACTCAGTTATGCTTGTGGTATATGTAGTAGAGGTGGATTTACCGAGGGGTGGGGCGGGCAATAGCACACGTGTCCCTTTCCACTAGCAGCCATTTTGACCGGCAAGTACAATTTATACAGAATGAGGCGGGGGCATTTAGCCTTATTTATCTCTCTGTCTCTCTCTCTTCCACCCCCGCCCCTGTGGAAAATGCACTTTAAATAGACATATAACCGATTTCAATATAAGTGTATGGGATTTACATTTAAGTAGTTCTGTCTATTCATAGCCGATTAAAATGACACCTTTGATACGGCAGTTACTAGTTTTGTACCTTGAAATATTCTCTGCAAATACACATTTCATGAATAACACCAAAGGTTGTCTCTAATGATTTTGTTAACCTTGGAATTCTGAATTCGCCACTAGATGAATTTCTGCAATTCACCTTTGAAAACAATCGACACGATTTTATACTTCAGTCATTGTGTGAACATTCACGTAGTTGCATAATTATTAGAAAATTCAACATTTTGTCGATATGTCGGAAAGTGAGTTTGATATTTATTACTCTCTAGAAATGTCATCATCCCTGTACCGAACACTTTATAGCCACGTGGCATCTGATACATGGAAATATTGGTGTACATTTAAACACTACTGAGTTTATATAAGCTTTTTCGAAAAGTAACAAACTATCATGAGCATATGTATATATATATATATATATATATATATATATATATAGGTATAACTTTGAAATGAAAAAATATATACAAAGTAGAATTTAAATACCATATATCTTTTTTCATTTAGGGAAGTTTACAAAATTAGTATCTACTGAACTGGAATGATTCAATTCAAATTTAGTTCAGCCGATGCAAATTTTATATACAGAACAGCGTTTCATACTGACAAAGTGCTTAACCTTTTTTTATAAGATACAAAAGGTAAAAATATGCTTGATGCTTAAGCATGTATTAAGTCTTTGAATCATAATTAAAGAAGAGAAGTGTGTAACAATAGTAATTGCTATATATGGGGAATATAACTATACATATATTTCATATTTTCTTATTCTAATTTTGTGTAGATAGAACGATGATGAAGGTGGTGATTTAGTGTGATACAAGTGTCTTTTTCTGTAATAAGTTTTACAGTTTGTCCGACTTATTCGTCCTATTAAATCTTTGCATTCCGTTTAAAATTTGAAAATATATAAAATTATCCGTGAGGTCTTGATACGGAGAAAATATGAGTGTATGCTGCCCACGTGACCTTTGGACTTAAGGGGCGGAGCTTGTTGCGGCGGCGTGTGATTACGTCATGTTTGCATGTAGCCTTATCAAATTTATCTAGTGATACCGACTCTGAACAATCACGTGTACTGTCAATCAAATGTGAGTGGGTTCCATAACGCGAGGTCAAAAGGCAAAGCTTTATTGCGTACGTTACAAACTATAAATATGTTATCGCGTCGCTTGCGATAAATTCCATAACGTTTAAAATTTAACAATAACTAATACATAACATAAACAAATGCTGTATATTTTGGGTCGGCAATCTATATAACTATGAGCAATCTCGGTGTGTGTTGACAATCTTATTAATTAGACCATATTTAGTCCAATAATCAGACCAGCCTATTTTCATGACCAGTAAACAACGGTTCTGAAAATGGTGGTATTGCTTAAAGCTATCTGTGTCTGTTTCTGTTGAGTAAATAGAAATCAGAAGACGATAATGATGATGATAATTATAAGATTTATCTTATATAGAATACATTTTTATTCAACATAATTGTATTCAACATAATCGTATTCAACATAATTGTATTCAACATAATTGTTATAATGGTATTCACTTTTATTCACCGTCTTAAAAAGAGAATTAACCGTAGACAAAGTGGTTCGAACGGCCGCCTCGAGATCGAAATGACGTGCTACTTTTATTTATATATATTATCAAAATATACATCTATGTATTTTCGCATAAAAAAGTTCTCATTAATTATTCAAATATTATTCTTTCAAACTTAGATAATATCTGTATATCTAGTGAGTTATTTAAAATTTGAAAATCCAACTAAAAGCGTAGGTCTTATGAACTGTGTCACTCTTAATTTTGCCAGTATTTTTCGCGCTCAGGCGTATTGCGCATGGTGCTGCGGTTTTTGACAGGGAACGCCTATAAGGCCCAGCGCCTCTGACTTCGGTTCTTTTGGACTTTTTCTGTCAGGATTGTCCTCCCTTAGCACCTCTAGACAGGTGCGCCTACACAGAGAGACTGATGCGGATACCGAAAGACTCCCTTCTTCTTTAACGTGCCCAGTGTATAGCACCGATGCCCGCGAAGCATCTTAACCCGCTGGGCCTCTTGTTAGGCGGGAACAAATATTTATTTTTTTATCATATAGTCATTTTGTATGTGTTGTTCTGTTGTTTTCTTACGTGTTTGCCGTTGTTTGTTGTGAGATCCTCTTACGGAGCAATGACTATTTGAAATAAACTCTAAACATTTATCCCCGGCCACCATTACATAACAAACTCGTTATCATGGCATCGATATTTCTTTTGGCGCTCAACAATTAAGTGTTGTTCTAGGGCGGTTAGCTCAGTGTTATGATAATGTGATCGGATGTGACATCATGCCACATGGCTACGATGGGGTATCACAGTGAGGTCATCCTATATATGTCTCTTGTTGAGAAAGCGTCTGAGGTATTGTTGGTTGGGTATTACGCCTGTTAAACCTGTTTAAACAAACCAGCGAACAAAACGAAGTGAAGACTATATAAGAACCACTGTAAAAGCTAAAACTATCTTGTTAATAAGTTGACGTTATGCATTCCACGGGATTAACTAGTGGTCACGTACCGGGCACAGTGGTCTCTTGCCAAAATATGTTGGCTTTATTTGGTTACATCGGTTTCCTTAGATTGTTTTAGTAATATGTTTAATTACATATCTCTATTTATCACGAAAGTTATTTATGGTGTAACTTATCGCATATTAAATTTAACGTCTTAATACTTTCAATTTCCTAATCATTTACATTTATTTATTATTTGTTGCGTTTTGCTTATTAATATTATCGGAAAAGAATGCTAATTTGACCAGTGTATTATTTTACAGCGATAACCTCAACGAATACAAAACAGAAAAAAATACAAGGTAAAAAGACACAAAATTCGTGCATCTCGTGCTTAGAAGAATCAATCTCTGGATTAAAATCTCCGTTTGTAATTGTCCAACCGCAGCACTGCAGACGTTTTGAATAAGTCATCTAACGTAATTTAAAACTTTATTTTTCCTCTCTCCGTTGTTCGGTTTTTGCAAGATTGTCTCCATGTGACCACGCGTCCCGATAGCGTGATCAAATAACCAATGTCTCAAACAATAATTATTTCTATTTTCCTGCGTATTTATTCTAGGACTGTTTTTCGTGGTTCCAGTGGTTGATATGTTTCTGTCACGTTATACCGCGGTAAGCCAACACCACACTCAATTGACGACAAATCACGCCCCTCTATAAGAAAGATGAGCTAAATCTTATTCTGTATCATAAACTTACGTTGTCAGAAGCACATTAGGTATTCTTTCTGTCTAAAATCGAGCACTTATAGGGAAGGTGATTTTGCCATCTTTCGCTTCTCATTGTCTTGTTTTATATTTGTTCCCCTGCACGCCATTTAAACGTGTTTGGACATAATCCAGCATGCAAAATGAAGTTTTACCGATGCATGTAATTAGAAATGGTAAATGAACTTCGAGAATGTAAAAATAAAACGAAATAAGAAATACTGATTTAGTAGTGGAAGAGATTTGTTTAAAACTTGTTCAATTTATTTTTATGGGGTGAATACTTGCGTTGCTGGTACATTAAGGACATAGTTTTCTTGTGACTAAAATTCAGTTAAGGCAGTTTAACGTCTCAACCGTTTTCCAAATCCAGAAGTACGCCAAACATAACTCTGGTGGCCTGGCCCAAGATGGAGTTTAGGTAGAGGCATCATTTTTCTCGATAACGACATTGTCATGTCCCAGGAGAATGTCATCTACATCCCTAAATGGCGTTGAAATCGATATGCAATGGTAATTATATTTGAGATGTTTATTAGCGAATTATAGTTACATTTTTTTCTACAAACATAAACAGAAACACTTTGTAGTGACAGTATTAATGTCTGAAAAAGAAAGTAAAAGATGTTTCAGAATATAGAACTGAGAAAAACTATACGTTCACGCCGTCAGAGCCATTCTGAGTGTTTTGAGAAGCTATTTGTTTATCTAAAAATGTATGGAACACAATCCTGTTTTATTTACAATTGCTTGCAGCTAGACAATTAGTTGTATTTTTTTATTTAATGAAAATGTGTATTAATGGAAATCTTTTCTTTATTCTTTTCGTAACGCGGCTTCTTGAATGTGCATACTTTTTACATCGTCGAATAACCCCTGCTGACTTATTCCGTTTCACTACTTGATATCATGCAGGCAAACCGTCGTAATACAGTAGTTATTGATAAATTAAAACACGACTTTAAAATGCAACACTCTGGGGCATGGAGGCTTGAAAGTCATGTAAACAATACAAAAACTCACTGCGTCCGGCAGCTGTATAAAAACGGCATATATGATTGGTTTTAAACACGTGATGAGATCAAGGAACTAGAGTTATTTGACACACCTTAAAACGACCAAATTCAACCGTAATATCCCACGGCCTCTAGATGATCTATCTATCGGCCGTGGGTATTCGACGATGACTTCTTAATGCAGTTGGAAATTTGAGTATTTAGAGCGAAGGACGATCAAATATCCTTTCGTTAGATTTACTTAAAAACCGAATTTTATAACATCATCTTTGTTTGAGACCTATCCAATCTTATTTTTACAAATGAATATATTGTATAAAATAAAATTTCTCAAAAACAAACTCAAAACAATCTAGATTCACGATGTCCATAAGCGAATAGGTTTTCCTACGATAAGGCATTCAACGTGTATATGAGTTAAAATTATAGTCGTTTTTCAAGAATTTAACATATGAACAGTTTGTCGAGTGACAGGCCTTCGTAATTCATTCGTCTAGTTCAGTGGTACCCTGAACCGCTACCGTGTCTTTGTTTAAACCAAACCGAGAGCTGACGATAATCGAGAATAAGTCGAAACGCATCAAAAGTCAAATAAATGCTTTCAATAATACTCGGTTTGAAGAACCGATGGGGTCTAGTTCAGCCTCCAATCACGTGAGGAGTCTGATTGGTGACCGAAGGTATAAGTCATGTGACATTTGATACTTTCCCAGAGGCTCTTGGCAGATTAACTTTCCAAGTAAATATGTCATGGGACATTCAGATCTCTATGCTATGACGTCCGACAGGAATCGCTTCACCAAATTTAAAGAGATTTGCATACAAATGGCTGCCAAATTGTATAAGGCGTCTCAAAGTTCGAGGCTTGAAATCCCTGTAGGGTTCTCCCGCTACGTGGCATTTTAACATCTATACCGTCGCATAGACTGCATAATTAGACAATCTTGAATATGACTGTAAACACAGTTATTTATGGTATCAACTGTTGTTCCATTGCGTCAGAAATTGAAATACTAATCTGTTCATATCATTTGTAATTGGTAAAACGAGAAGTCATAACTAGGCTATGATACACCGACAATAGAAATTCATTTGCATCGGTGATATATATCGAGCACGAATCTTTTTTCCTCGTGCTTAATCTCTGATTATAAATTGACATTAGGCGAAGTTTCGTATTCATAACATCTTCACTAGTTTTATTGAACTTTAACAGATATCCGATATTCATCCATTCATCGTCATTCAAAAGTAAGTGATACAATACATTCTAGCCTATTACAAAAGAAAGAAACATGTAAGATTTAAAAATAAGTATATTATTTTCTTTTTTTTATATATTAATTTATACGTTGTGAAGTAACAGTCATTAACAATTTTACAAGAACTACACTGAGAGCTTTAAAGCAACTCGTTCACAGGTAATTGGTAGATCTCTCCCTTGTTAATGTTTGTTTTCTGACAAACAAACTCGGCAAGTGTAGGTTACATTACATAGGAAAACGCTATTTTCGTGAATGCATCTTCTGCGGAATCGGTTACATAGAATACGGTATCCCCGGAACAGGTGCTTCTGGTATCACGTGACACGTTCCACAACATGGCGTTTTCATCAATTCGTTGTAGCGATTTCATATGTTCAGTCTATGAAGTTAGCGCATTTGCGAAGAGTAGTACAGTTGTTTCAATACCGTCTTTGAGGGTATTCCCTGTGACGGAGAAACCACCCATATTCTAATTTGTTTGTTGGGTTTAACGTCCCAGCGACTGTATTTCAGACATATGGAGACGATGTCTACTTGAGACAGATATAGTGCTGCCACACTGCAGTATCGTAAATATGTGACGTGATACCACACCCAGTCACATTATCCTGACACCGGGCCAACCAGTCCTGCAACTACATGTTGTACCCTTATATGCTGAGCGCTAAGCTAGGGATCTTTAACAGTACGATTTTTTTACCATTTTTTTTACAATCACGGATGGTTGCATTGGATGACATGCGCCTGTAGATGGGTATTGATTGACGAAATACACACATATATTATAAAATCAAATTCTTAGTCAAGGACCATCAAAACGAACTGATTAAAATATAGTGTAAAGTGGTTTTCAATGAATATCAAACATGGTCAGAAAATATCATGCTGTATCTTCAGCTGAACAAGATAAATACGTTTAACTCTACAAATTTTACAAACTACAAAATAACATACAAATATATATATATATATATTTATATATATTTATATATGTTTATTTCCATGTTTATTTCCGTGTTTATTTCCATGTTTATTTCCTTTTTCCTTTTCTTTTTGCTTATACCAATGACACACCTTTTGCAACCTTTTGTATTTGTGAAAATCACACACACACACACACACACAACACACACACACACACACACATATATATATATATATATATATAGTACAAACATTCCCTTTGTGTTTAAGTATAGTAATATATGTAAGTAAAAACTAAGTATGTTAAGTCTGTTCATAAATCATTATTTTATGTGCCGTGTTAATAGTTGTTGAAGGTTCCCCGACTCCTGTTATAACGATATATTAAAAGAAAAAACCAATGTAAGGGCACCAAAACTACCCGAACCAAACTCTTACTTAAAAATCATCGTTCTTTTCGTCTTTATACTAAATGCCACCCCCATCATTACTTCCTTAAATAATTCTTCCATCAGTATAATAGAGATAGACCTATTGGACAACCTCACTATCCTGCTGTCATATATTATGACAACGAAGACTATATCAGATAATATATATTATCAATCATGCATAAGATATAGTTCTGCAACTTTGTATGAATTTTATCTACCATCTTTTCGACAAAACTGCTGATATCAATCGTCTATAAGATCTCTTCTTGCTTCTACGTTAAGATGCACTGGGTTTTCGCTCCGTAATCCTTGACAGACAAGTTTATCACTTACACTTGATATGTTACGATATTTTATCATGGCATCGTTAATATCATTACACGACCGGACTGATGGTAGGCCGGACTGCCAGACGCCATGTATGTTCGACCAGAAAAGTGGAAGGGCTATTGCATTAGCTGTAGCAATCTGAGGGGACCGTGTCTGTCTGCATTGTTTTCCGCAGCAACCCAAAGTGATTCCCGAAGGTTAAGTATTGTTATAGCTGTAATAAATTTGATTCATCAAAAGGACGCTCCTATTGTAACAGTTTACGAACGTTGTCAAGAACTGACCACAGCAGCGTATTTTGGGATGTTTTGTATGCATAATATATTCTTTGACCGTCATGTTTTATTTAGAGCTGTTATTTACGTTCCCTGGGTAAGAGAAACGGTGTTTTCAACAAACAAACGAACGTGACAACTTTTGAAATTATTGTTTTTATGTTTGCACGCAAAATAATATGCAGCGCAGACATAAACTTTAAAAATGAATAAAAGAAGAAGGAAATAAAAAAAGTGACATTGGACCAGAATAACATACATTAATATCATGTAACTAGGTTTTTAGTGTGTGAAATAATTACATTATTTACGAAAAAAGTGTGAGGCCACAGTTTGGAGTTCAGGTACATACTATTATAGCCTGTGTGATATAATTATCCGCACGTAAACAAGAAACCTGTGGTTAAATACACAATAAAACCCAGATAGACATTGATTATTTCGATTAGAGCCCGATATTCGTCAGTTTCTCCGTACTGTCTTCTTGAAATTCCAAGCCTATAAGTATATATATTGTTTACATTTATTTTCAGTTTTTTTTATTTATTTTTTAATCTCTTAATCTATTTTAAGCTATTTATCTTTATTTCTTTTTGCGGGTTCGATTCCAGACCGAGGATTATCTATATGTAAACAAGAGAAATTCGGAGAATAAGATTGTCAATGTGCTAATTGTTAGCAGTCCATTGCAGAAAATGGTGCGTTCATCTTTTCTAGTAAAGACCGTGTTTATGCAAGGTTAAAGCAAGGTTTATAACATTGAGTTTATTGACATCGCTTGAAAAACCTGATCCTCGTTTATGAAATGTATCTCAATGAAAAAAAAGCGACATCATAACATTAAAACAGTGTTCTCTCAGCGCTATCAATGCGCTTTGATTACAACGTTAATCACTTTGATGTCGTAAACTAGTTAAGAAATTAAATGCACGTTTATCATGTACATCTGTAAACGAACACTCTACGACTTGGGAACCGTTTTGGTATTAAAATTCCGCCAATGTTTTAAACAAATGTGGGACAATATAAACGCACCAATTTCATCGATATATATGACTACGGCGGAATAATTGCAAGGCAATTGTACCATCTAGCTGTTTCAAAAAGTCCAACACCCTTTATCCCTTCCTCCCACGCTACCAGAAAATGAATCTCAAAGTTACAGCAATAGTGCTATGTTAAAGGATATCAGACTAGATGTGTTTAGACGATACTTGGAACTTAGCCTAGTAACTCTTTGATATAAGGTTTCTTCGATTAGAATGTACTGTAAACCTATTTCCAAATGGATTTAAGCAAACAAATTTAAATCTGAACCAGCTCTGTCCTAGCCCGTTTACATGATTGTATGTTACGAAAATGAAAACGCCGTTTTATATCTTTCCTATTACTTGAAAGTCTCCATTTAGGACGATTGGTTTTCTTTGTTATATTAGAAGAAGTTTTCTTTCCAATATATTTTAAGTTCTTTGTACATTACAGTAATACATGTTAGCAATTCAACTCCATGGTATTTTATTTTTATGAGTTAATTAAAGTTTGCAAGTTTTAAGAACCACCGAAATATTATCCATAGTTTCCGATAGTGACTTTAATGGTATTCCTTAAGTTGAGGTTTGTTCATTATTCGTTACAATGAATTAGATTTTATAGTGCTTATTTTCCACAGATTAATTGTTTAAATGTACTGTAATGCACTATCAGGTTCGAAATGATCAGGTAAGTAGTAATTAAGTCAGTTAAGAGATTCATTACTCTTGGTGTAAGTTCACAGCTGATACAACTCATGTACTTTCTACATACATGTAACTTGCGTTTCACGTTAATCTCTGTATTACTATCATATTCATTTTTCTAAGAAGTAAAATATACATTAAAATGTGTACATCATTATTACCCTCTACGCCTCTAAAAGAAATGGCGTTTTGAATCTGAAAACGTATTACAAGAAGGCCCATGAAAGGAGCCGTCTGTTCTGGGTCTAATATGCTTGCTAAAGTCTCAAAGGTTAAGACATGAAATGCAGGTTTCCCGCAGTGAAATAACCAGATGTTGGAAATATTAAACATTTATCTAACTTAGCAATATTCAATCTTATGAGTATCTAAATGCAGCGCTTTTACCATACCATGTGGTATATGACGTCATTTTACGCTAGCACAAGTAGCATAATTTACCTCGATTAGGAGGAGAAAACTGCTGTATTTTATTACTTCATCAATTTAATGTGATATATAGCGCATTGCGTAGCGGAATATTGTGCTCTACACAAATTCCCTTATGATTCTTTTTCAGCTTTACACCACTAACTAGTATTTCCTAACATAAGTGACGAACTTTTCGTAATAGCGAACAAATAATCACAAAGTTTTCCCGAATGTTTGAAAACCACATACTTCTGGCAAAAGTATCATATTTTTAATGGCCTATGTGTAGAGTACAATGTTCGCTTCGCATGCGCTATACCCCATTAAAATTGACGAAGAAATAAATACTTACAGCAGTTTCTTTTCTGAATCTAGGCAAACTATGCTGGTAACGAACATTGAAATAACAATAGATACATTTGCATACCAGTACGTTCTCTTAATATTTGTTTAGAAGTACATGTATTCAGAAGAGTTAATATCGCTTACATAAAAAATAACATCGGAAAGGCAGATTCCAGAGTTAAAACGATGTTATCATCGCGATCCGAGTTTATGTGTTTTATTTATCTCTGAACAAATGTATTCTTAAGAATCAAATAGGGATGATCAGAGAAAGATGTAGAAACCGTGAATATCCATTTATGATGATGCCGAATCGACATAAAACATGTAAGCGCAAATTTACATTTGTACATAGTCCTTTGCTTTCGATTTCGAAGCTTTTATCCATTCTGCAATAAAAGTTTCAAATTAATTTATCAACACAGTTAAAAAACTATATACCCGAGAACTGGGGAAAAGGGTATCAGTTTTAGGAAATTGTATGAGTTAGCTGTTGGAATAGTTGTTAAAGGGAGCTAGCTAATATAGGGAGCTGGTGGTTGAAGGGAGCTGCCCGTTATATGTAGCTGGTTGTTGAAGGGAGCCAGCTGTTATATGGAGTTTGCTGTTGAAGGAAGGTAGCTGTTATATGAAGCTGGTTGTTAAAGAGAGCCAGCTGTTATAGGATTCTGGTTGTTAGAGAAAGCAAGCTGTTATAGGGAGCTGACTCTTAATGTTATAGGGAGCTGAATGATGAAGGGAGCAAGCTGATATAGAGAAGTGGTTATTGAAGGGTGCTAACTGGTTAGGGAATCGGATGGTAAAGAGAACTCGCTGTAATATGGAGCTGGCTGTTGAAGGGAGCCAGCTGTTATGGTGAACTGGTTGTTAAAGGGAGCTGGCTGTTGTATGGAGCTGGCTGTTGAAAAGAGCCAGCTGTTATATTGAGCTGGTTGTTGAAGGGAGCTAACTGTTATATGTAGCTAGTTGTTAAAGAGAGCCAACTGTTATAGGGAGCTGGTTGTTTTAAAGAGCTAGCTGTTATAGCAAGAAGGTTGTTGTACAGAGGTGGTGAGAGATGGTTGCTGTAGGTAGGTGGTAATTTCAGTGTGAAGTCAGAAGTGGCTGTATTAGGGAGATGACTGTTGTATAGAGATGGCTGTTGTATGGAGAAAACTGTTATAGAAAAGTGGCCGTTGTAGGGAGATGACTGTTGTATAGAGATGGTTGTTGTATAGAGATGGCTGTTGTTTCAAGATGGCTGTTGTAGGGAAATAGCTGTTGTATAGAGATGCCTGTTGTAGGGAGATGACTGTTGTATTGAAATGGCTGTTGTAGGGAGATAGCTGTTGTATAGAGATGGTTGTTGTAGGGAGATGACTGTTGTATAGAGATGGCTGTTGAAGGGAGATGACTGTTGTATAGAGATGGCTGTTGTAGGGAGATGACTGTTGTATAGAGATGGCTGTTGTAGGGAGATGACTGTTGTATAGAGATAGCTGTTGTATAGAGATGGCTGTTGTAGGGAGATGACTGTTGTATAAAAATAGCTATTACAGAAAAGTGCCCGTTTAAGGGAGATGACTGTTGCATAAAGATGGCTATTTTAGGGAGATACTGTTGTAGGGAGAAAGTTGTTATAGAAAAGTGCCTGTTGTAGGGAGATGACTGTTGTATCGAGATGGCTGTTGTAGGGAGATGACTGTTGTATAGAGATTGCTGTTGAAGGGAGATGACTGTTGTATAGAGATGGCTGTAGTAGGGAGATAGCTGTTTTAGAAAAGTGCCTGTTGTAGGGAGATGACTGTTGTAGGGAGATGGCTTTCAAAGGGAGATAGCTGTTATAGAAAAGTGCCCGTTGTAGGGAGATGACTGTTGTATGGAGATAACTGTTATAGGAAAGTGCCTGTTGCAGAAAGATGGCTGTTGTAGGGATATAGCTGTTGAGGACAGGTTGTTGTTTTCGAGAGATGACTGTTGTAGGGAGGTTACTGTTGTAGAGAGTCGGCTGTTATTATGATGTTAGCTATATGTTGAAAGGCCTGCCAAGTGGAACGTGTTAGGTTTTAAACTGATTATGATGTATGATTTATCCAGACGTTGTGTCAGGTAGAGCTCACTAGAGACAAGTCTATTTTAGTCAATTGAGAATCTTGAAAATGACCATTTAGACATTTAGAGGTTAATGGTCGGTTTGGGAACGGAATAACTGACCGATAGCTGGACGTAGAAGGTGTCGTCCCCGGGGAATTTTCTCTTTAAACCATCGGACAAACTTTAGAGGAGATCAGTGCAAAAAGGTAAGAGTTGCCGTAGCGTTTACAATATGTTTTCTCTTAGAAGAGTTTTGCTCAAAGCAAGCTATGCCATCAGACAATTTTAAGATTGAGTGGCCTTTGGGTAAAACCACCCTGTCAAATTTACTTAAACGCTTCTTTGAGTTTCGCTTGTACATTATAGATTTAAATAAAATGAGTAAAATTAGATGGTCTATTTTTAAACATTATCTAATATCGCCATAAGATATTACCCAGTACATTTTCACCAAAAAAAGATCGAATAGGCAGTATGTCTGATTTAAGGCTCGTGTTGCGACATTACTCACTGTGCCACCCGTTTATATATTCCTTTTATGAAACGAAAATAAAAAAAAAAATTAACTTACTTAAACCCTATAATATTTCTTATACGGAATAATATTCCGTACAACCAAATGATGAAATAATGTATTGTTGGAACGAAACAATAACAATTACATATAAGACCAAAATAAAAATAATTAACAAAGAGAGGGTGTTTATTGCCGTCGAGGGGGCTCCGTAGCATGACAAATGGTTATCAACATATTTCTTCCTTACGCAGCTGATGTTTTTTTCTTAATTTTGTAGAAAAGAAATGGAGATTAATTGATTCATTTATTGATTATGAGAAAGTGCATGTTTTCCGACTCAATAAAGTCCCTATTACGTCGCTATAAACGCCTAAGTAACTGAGCAACGGAGCATTGATGTAGCATTTGTATTGCAGACCTATGTCAATGGGATCAATTAGCTATTTTTCTACTGAAAAAACTTCTTTTATTCAACCGGCTCTGGCGGTGGAGTGTGAAAGGGTCCGACCCTTATCGATGAGGTCGTGGGTTCGGTTCTCGTTCCCGACATACACATTGCTTTGGAAGAAGTTGATAATAATCACCCTTGCATGATGCTTTGTAGGACTGTTAGACCCGGTGTTAAGATATCGTGGCTGGATGTGGTATCATGCCACTTTTCAGCGTCGTAATATCGTCAAATGAAATATACGATAAGAGAAGCGTGTACATTTACAAAAAAAAAACAACAAGAGGCCCATGATGGCCCTAAATCGCTCACCTGAGATAAATAGGTTGACTTAAGGAACATTTGTACCAATTTATTTTAAAATCTGGCCAATAGTTTTGAAGAAGATGATTTTTAAAGTTTTCATATTTTTTTTCTTTTTGTTGCCATGGCAACCAGAGTTCTATATTGATCAAGTTTATTTTAGGAACTTTTGTGAAGGTTGACCCAAGGATCATTCCTGCCATGTTTAATCAAATTCTGTCCAGTGGTTTCAGAGGAAATGTTGATTAAAGTTTTCACAATATACATATAAGGCAAATAAGCCCCGCCCCTGGCGGCCATGTTTTTTTACGGATCGGAAAAAATTTAGCAACTTTGGTAGAGGTTGACCCAAGGAACATCTGTACCAATTTATCTTAAAATCTGGCCAGTAGTTTTGAAGAAGATGATTTTTAAAGTTTTCATTTTTTTTCTTTTTGTTGCCATGGCAACCAGAGTTCTACATGGATCAAGTTTATTTTAGGAACTTTTGTGAAGGTTGACCCAAGGATCATCCCTGCCAAGTTTAATCAAATTCTGTCCAGTGGTTTCAGAGGAGATGTTATTTAAAGGTTTCTCTATATACACATAAGGCAAATAAGCCCCGCCCCTGGCGGCCATGTTTTTTTACGGATCGGAATAATTTTAGCAACTTTGGTAGAGGTTGACCCAAGGAACATCTGTACCGATTTATTTTGAAATCTGGCCAGTAGTTTTGAAGAAGATGATTTTTAAAGTTTTCATTTTTTTTCTTTTTGTTGCCATGGCAACCAGAGTTCTACATGGATCAAGTTTATTTTAGCAACTTTTGTGAAGGTTGACCCAAGGATCATTCCTGCCAAGTTTAATCAAATTCTATCCAGTGGTTTCAGAGGAGATGTTATTTAAAGGATTCTCAATATACATATAAGGCAAATAAGCCCCGCCCCTGGCGACCATGTTTTTTTACGGATCGGAATAATTTTAGCAACTTTGGTAGAGGTTGACCCAAGGAACATCTGTACCGATTTATTTTAAAATCTGGCCAGTAGTTTTGAAGAAGATGATTTTTAAAGTTTTCATTTTTTTTTCTTTTTGTAGCCATGGCAACCAGAGTTCTTCATGGATCAAGTTTATTTTAGCAACTTTTGTAGAGCCTCACCCAAGGAACATACCTGCCAAGTTTCATTAAATTCTGTCCAGCGGTTTTAGAGGAGATGTCGTTTAAAGCAAATTGTTGACGACGGACGACGCACGACGGACGACGCACGACGCACGGACGCCGGACGAAGGGCGATCACAAAAGCTCACCTTGAGCACTTTGTGCTCAGGTGAGCTAAAAAAAAAATCATTTACACATTGTCTTGCTTTAATTAAAAAAAAAACTCGGGATAATGTATGTAATTACGTATATATGGAAATAGTTCTATTGTTATAAGCGTTTGTCCTAGTAACATTTTTTTTATAAAAAAAAATACAGTTCCGTTGATAGGTGTCCGTGCATCTGATTTTATTATTATTATTATTGTTATTATTATTATTATTATTATATTATTATTATTATTATTATTATTATTATTTGATATAAAGCCATTTTAAGTCTTCACATCATAACATTAAATTATATCATCCCTGATTTTGTATAATTTTCCTTCATGTTGGTTGTTCTATCCGGGTTTTCTGTGCACTTGTGGTTTTCCTCCACGTCGCTATATGACTCAAACAATTTCCTCGAACAACAACAACAACAACAACAACAACAACAACACCTTGAACAATAATATATCATCATTAATAACCCAACCACGAAACTCCACTTTCTTTCTTACTGTAAAGACGGTGGCAGATAATTAGTTCTCAAAATCAGTTCTTACACTTTGCATTAGAATGATCTCATTTTTGATAATCTTCTGACAGACGAGGTTATCCGTGGTTGAAGGTCGGGTCCCATTGTGGTTTTGACAAAAGCAGGATCTAGATATATTATAGCGGCATCGCCTGGTGCAACGCTATTAAAGGAATTTCGAGTGCCAGGATTATACGAAACTGCGTTGTGTCACGTGACTGGTCTTCAATGTAGCATCTGTATGAGATTATGTAGCTTAAGATAATGGAAAAGCAAATGTAAAGTTACACCAGAACCAATATTCGAGAAAAAAGAAAACTTGAGCGTAATCTGAGACTCAAATTTTAATCCATGCAAAATTTTATGGCCACATTTTCAGACCGAGCTTGAGGTTCATTCTAAAATACAGTTGTTTTTGTTGTTGTTGTTGTTGCTGTTTGTTGCTTTGTTTTATCTTTTTTAATTTTATTTAAGAAAACGGGAACATCTCCATAAATGCAAATAGTTGACTGTCATACAGTGGTGTTAAGTTATAAATTAACCGTTACGGTAGATGTTATGTATAGTTTCGTGTAGGTTTTCATCTGTCATGTACTACCATAATGTCAAACAACAACGGCAATTTCAGTGATGTGAATACGCCGAGCATTTGATTTGTATTCTCAAAAATCATACAAATAACTCTTCTTGTGAAATAAAGAAAATTTACAATTACAATAACTATCAAATTCAGATTTATTTCACAATCAAAATAATTGCCAAGAAAATTTATCGTTTTTCTTGTGGTGTAACCGTTAATAAATCCGATTCCACTTTTGTTGTATCGTATTTCGTTACAATACCGTGTCTTCCTCCTTCAATCTTCATCTGACGTTACGTAATTTCCTAACGAATGATGTTATTATTGATAGAATTACCAATCAAGGGTCATTAACAGTATAAACACAGTTCAGGCATTTAAACGGGAGATATAACCGACGCACGTAATTTTTATGACTTTTTTATCAATACTCATGTCGGTTACAGTGACCAATATCATCCAATGATTCTTATGATCCTAGGAGTTTCCTACAGCTAGAGGATCAAGTTAGGATCAAATTCTCATATCTCCATACCGCTTATTTATAGCTCATATTTTGATACGGCAGCTGCTTGCGAATGAGATACGGTAATGACTTTACATTCATCCACTGCCTGATAAATTTTGATGTCTTTTCTAGTGACAGTCATACCATGTAAAGCGACCCCCGTGCTATAAACAATCAGCAGTTAATATGTCTCATCTTTACGCGACAAATAAAACTCTTATTGATTGCATGGATCCTGTTATACAGGATATAACCTATCAATATCGAGAAGAAACACGATGGTCTGTTAGAAATGACAATATCATCAAATCTGTGCACTTGTATTTGTCTCTTAAACAGAATGATATATTTAACGTAACTTATAGCACGTTGACTTATTTGCTTTAATTTTGTGCTTAATTGACAGACTGAGTTATCAGTTATGAATGCCTAAAAAATTTTACTTATAACTTTCAGGCGGTCCCGAAGAAGTTTATTCAGTATATTTAAGAAAAACCCTCATGTACACGAAATATTTCAAATATTCATAGCAATCATTTCAGAGAAACTATCGACAGCCTTCTAGATCTAAACCGTATTGAAGTTCTCTTGAAATCCTATAGATTTTTTATCTTTGAAGTGTCAACCAGGTCAATGTTGTTATCTAAATTTTAATTGATCTTTGGAGCGTTAGACTTACCTTTTGCTATTCAAATTTCAGTTTTGTCATTTTACACAACGCGTTTCTACTATCAACATTTTTAGAAGAAACTGATTTTGACTGAGCACTTGAGTAGCCATAAATGATTCCAAACGACTCATTAATCATTTAGGCATGAAATTCACGCCTTAAACTTGACACGCGTCAACTATTTATGATACTAATTAAAGATTAATCGTGTCTTTTGAAAATATGGATTCATTTTCGACAGGACACATGCCAGTTTGCGACCACTACATACAAAAAGTCGTAAAAAAACATCATATTGGAGAAATTTCAGAGCCGGCTTTTCCGGTGTCAGCAGTATTTCTCCATTTGGTGGTTAATTGCCGTCAAGTAAACAAACAAACAAATTTGTTTGTCTGTTGGGTTTAACGTCCCACCGACAGTATTTCAGTAATTTGGAGACGATGTCTACTTGAGACAGATATATTGCTGCCACACTGCAGTATCAAGCCGTAGACATGTGGCATGATACCACACCCAGTCACATTATCCTAACACCGGGCCGACCAGTCCTGCAACTACCATTATATGCTAAGCGCCAAGCAAGGGAGCTATAACAGTACCATTTTTTACGACTTTGGTATGTCGCAACCGGGGATCGAACCCACGACCTCCCGCTCCCGAGGCGGACGCTTTAACCACTCGGCCACCGGGAACGGTCAAAAGAAATTGATTTTAGCATAGTTTAATATATTATCTTGTTTGATACATTAAGTCGTGAAACTCCAGCTATTATGTACGTAGTTTACTTAACATTTTATGAACAAAATAAATTATCACTTTATATTACAAACGTATTTATTTACTTTTAGCTTTAAGAGAAAAAGGGAAAAAAAAACCATTTTTTAAAAAAAAAAAAAAAAAAAAAACGGCAATTTCTTATACACGTAGTCATCTTGATCTATGTCTGATATCATTTGGTATGTATATCACAATATTTCCCGTCATTGTTCGATAATGACAATGGGTGTATGATATGATAAAATAAACTTTCATTACCGTTTCTTGTTTTATAAAAGTATAAACTGCATAAATCAATATGTATTTTACGCAAAATAAATGCCCAGTTCAACTGGTCTATAAGTCAATTTAAGCTTAACTATTTAATAAATTGTGTTTTTAATTTTCCCGTAACAGTAACAAAACGATTAATGCTTCTTTAAAGTTTTAGAAAAACGCACTTCGGGTATAAGCCTCCACACAGTAACATCCATTATTATACTTGCCAATACAATATCTAAATAACGAGTTATGTACGAACATACCACGGAGACAACTGAGTGACTGTGGGTGGAAAACATTTTGATTTGCAAAAACAACTCACGTTAGGAATTCACTGTATACACAAATTATTCATATATTACAGACGTGATTTGTAAACCACAACAGCGCTATTATACCTACCAAATGTATGCACGCAGTATTTCACCCTCGAAACTTATTGCTGATGTTGAAAAAGAGACATATTGAATCAGAGGTGCTGATATCGTTTGCGTGTTTCTGCGTCTCCCGCGACCAAGCGCGTTCATCTAGGGAAGCCATTTGTCAATAATTACGATTCCGACTTTTCCTATATTGCCAAAGTCTTATTATTTTATAAGTGTGTGCATCATGCCAAAATAACCCACAGGGAAACAAATTACTGCGTGACGCGTCCATCGTCGCACGCATGCGTTTGGACGACTGAAATAATTATGTACATTTTAAATAACGTAGGTGGATTCTATCGAAGCTAATTCCGGAAATGTCCGATAATGTCAATTGTGTCACGTGACTCGAATATACTTAAAGGCATTAGAAGTTTAAAGTAGCAGATAGAAAGGTTTATTGCGATAGAAACAAGAGGGGAAGTTGTATCCATCTCAGACAGGACTCTATATAGAAAGTTGCAACAAGAAACTGTGCCATACGGCTTCAAAACATCACAATACACGGTGAGTCTTCGATTTGATTTCTAAATTTTGTTCTTAGTCTTTATGCTTGTCAGGTATTTAGAAAACTTATTTTGAATTTGAAAGAGTAAATTGTTATTTTAGAATACTTCTCTGCAACTAAATTTGAAAGGTTATTTCCTGTTTTCTATGATAAAATTTTGCTTTGAATATTTACAAAATGGAATTGTGTTTTACTTTTTAGTGACGTTATTTGTACTATTGTTTTTATTTTTTGTTATTACAATTATTTATTTTTCGAATCAAGACTTTACAAAACATTGTAAATATTGTTTCGTTATTTACGTAAATACTAGCGTGTTTCTTATAAGAAATAAATATGACGCGGGTGACTGAAAATTGAATAGTTCAACTAACGATAGTTGTATTTCATACACATTTAATTATAAATATTGGAAAAAAACCCTTTTTTAAAAAACTAATTTAATGTGGTAAATCTTAATTTACTTTCAACAATTTGATATCATCTCCTTACCATTAATACTGTGACACCGTATAAATTATGATTGAATATCAATGTATGGTTCTAAGATTGATGTAGTAATTAGTAACATTTTTAACAATACTGTGAATTATTAGAAGGACACAGCGATTGATCAACCGCTAAGTCTTCGATGTTTTCGCCTGAAACAAAAAGTACGTGCATGGAACAATTTTAGAAGTCGCTGAAAACGAAAAAGGACGCAGGTGTAGAAATGAACAGCAGCACTTAAAACTTGATAAAGTCAATTCTCACTGGCTCGCTTTTATACAGACAAAAAGCGTTTAGTACTGAATTGTATTCAAATGTTTTAAATACCTAGATACCCGAAGACCCAATTTAGATCGATACTTCTTCTCGCCATTATGACAAAAATTAAACTAAGTAAATAAATTCTAAAGATATCTAGTCAGACATTCTAAAATGAGTTATTTTTTATCTAGATTTTTATTTGATAAATTATTGAAATCAATGATGTGTTTGAATAATTACATATGTAGGGCTTTATTTTATTTCTCATAATGATTGTTGATAAACGTTCCAATGATCCCCCGAAGCCATGGGCAACCATCTGGTAAAACAATCAAGCTATTTAAGGATAGCTTAATTATAGCTTTAACCTTTAACTTTATGAATATTATAGCTATGTGTGGGGGGTAATTGTCTCGGGTCTCCTTGGATATAAAACAATTATGAATAATCTTTGGCAAATAAAATTTTCACTGTAGAAAAAGAGACTGCTTTGAAAAACAAACTGGATTTGACGGAAATTGTTTAAACTGATAAGCGTGCAAGATTTAAATGTTTTCCATGTGATGGGAGGTCAGGATAATGTCATACATCGGAGTTATACAAAATGACTGATCTGTTTTGAATTTAGAGAAGTGTCGGTTCTAGATGAAAAAAAGTTTGATTAATTTTTCAAAGTACGAGGTTTACTCACATCAGAGGTTAATTATATACACCCAGGAAATCAGTTTCCACAGAATCGTAACTCGATAGAAGTAGACGTTAAAACATTTAGCTCTCTCCAACTATAGCAATGTCGGATTACAGGAGACAGTAGAAAATAATAAGCGACAAAATTAATTTTCTTGGGATTGCGTGTAATTGCTTACAGGATAAGTTGATATATTAAACAAGACATCCTTTTATATGAATAACGTGTGATATATAATAAATTATTTTTTCAAACTGGAGGGCTGATTTATTAATTCAATACTAATATTTAATAAAGAAAGTATAAAATTAGGAAGGAAATCGTGGTTGATAATAATCTTTTTAAAACGTTAATAAAAATCATTCATGTTTGTAACAATTCATGTTTATCAGGTTGAAGTAAATTAAATGTTTAGAACATTTTTTTTGTTTCCGTTTATTTCTTATTGCGTGGTTATGATTTGCCGATTTATGACAAATGCTAAATATCGGGAATATTCAGAATTCAATCGCGCCATAGGCTATTAAGTGATCATCAGATTTGTATCGCAAGGTAGGAGTCGAAACATTGCCCCGTGGATAAAAAGATGTCAATACATTATTATCGTATTTCTATTATATCGATTGAACAATTAGAAACAGTGGTTCTTAGCATAATTGGTTTAATATGTCAAACAGGATGGATTACCAATGGTATCAATATTTACAAAAATGATGATAAGATATCATTATTTTTATCGTTATATTTATTTTTATATATTATTTTTGACCATAAATTAAATTATTGTTTTAATAATAGATCAACACTATAGATGAGATAAAGAGAACAGCATCAGAAATAACATAACAATGTTAATTCAATTTACTAAGAAACCAAAATCATTTTTAATACAGTAATCCAAATATTCCATCCCCTGAAAAAATAAAACACTCGAATATTTATAATAAGACTTATTAGTATGAACATACTAAATTATAACATATAGAAATTTAAGAATCATGCTATACTTTAATATCTGTAAATGACTACTATATCATCGACTAATACTAATACTCTATATTCTGTAAATGACTAAACTATTTTTTTTATCATCCAATCAAAGTGCTTGAAAACTGGCAACATTCCAATTATATGGACAGACTATACAAAAACCACAGAGATACTAAAAACTGGTTTGTTTGAAAATGGGAAATAAAGACTCGAGTATGGATTCTCGCAATGTTGAAGTGTGTGCAGATCTTCTCCCAAGAGGAGGTCTGTTATAGCCATACAAGTGATCTGTTTCTAGCCAACCATTAAAACATTTACATACGGCTCGTTATTGAATTAGAGAAAAAAAAAGTTCACAGCACCAGCTGGGTAAACAGAAAGCGCAACTTCATCATGATGGTGGTGCATTTCTGTGATAATAAATCAGTAAGTGTAAAGTTAAGACGGAACAGGACTCTTGAAACCTTTTACAATACATCCCGATATTAAAATTCGATAAAAACTGAAATCTTTTACAATACATCTTGATATTGAACTGCGATTTTTACAATACATCCTGATATTGAAATGCGATAAAAACTGAAACCTTTTACAATACATCCCGATATTGAAATGCGATAAAAACTGAAACTTTTTACAATACATCCCGATATTGAAATGCGATAAAAACTAACTGGAACCGTAAGTCGTTTTCACCGTTTTGTTTTTGATTAATCTTGTTTGTTTAAGATACAGTTTAGGGTCATACACTTGATTTGAATTCAGAATAAATATAACCAATGTATATCAACAAAAATACAATATGTTCAGCGGTAGCTTTAGACGTTGCTACAGATTGAGAAGTGGCCAAGTTGCATTATGTTTACAACTTTAGCCAATTTTCCATTAACGTGGAAATTTTGTAAAATAAACATTTTCCGTTTTGTCCAGTATTATTCTGTTTATCTACAAAACACAAAAATAATTACATTGACAGTAATCAACCATTCAAATTATTTGAAAAATCATAAATGAGAAAAGGGGATGGAACAGACGAAAACAACAGAAAGGAGAAAAAGAAAAAAAGATAAGTAAAGAAGTTAATGCACTGAGACAGGTGTCAGTAACTCTCAAATAAGCATATATGAACATCCTGTTACTTTACGACATTACGGTAACACGCAAATGGATCTTTTCTAATTCAATTTGCACCAGTTCTTCTTAATCTACTCGGTTTGAGGTCACCGGTTGGTCACAAATTATAATCTACCAGCTGATTTGTGTGCCAATACCTAGTAAATTTCGGTGCAAACACGTGGTTTCCAAAACAACAGCATTAAGAATGCCATTATCACATAAAACAAGTCTGTTAGTGAGATCGAATTGAGAGAAACATGCGCCCGGGTGTTGTTTCAGCTACATTTGTTTATTTCAGAAATACGTCAACGGAGAAATGATGTGCAATGCAGATATTTGATTTTCTATAAAAGCAATTTACTTCGGTTCTTGCTGGTTAAATAAATCCTATTTCGGTGGCATGTGACTGATACATGATAACGATCAATATGAATAGCCAACTAACCGTGCCATATCACGAAAGATATAATCAAATTCCGTTACGGTGCAGGATTCATGTTTACCATATTCTGACAAGCAAAATGCTCTTTTAGGGACCAAATTTGATTTTGAACATTCGGTATTCTCTTTAAAAAGTAATTTTGTTTTGAGTTTTCATGTAGGTAAAGTTGCATATGAATATTGAAGATGAAATCGTATTATAATATTTGTTTATAATCAATCTATCAGTTTCTGGTACATGTAAATCTATCGTCATATTATACAAATGATTTATATACGCTGCAACATATTCGATATGTGTCAATACTTATCAGGTTACTTTTTATCTTCTATTCTTATCTTTTTTTACAATTACTGTAATTGCCTCATATAGGATTATCTATAATTAAATAAAAAACCACAGTAGTATACTGTTTTATTAAAAACATAGAAAGTTACAGCCATTTCAAGTTCATCAGAGTTGTTCTGTGCTTAAATTGCTTTCGAAACTAAAGAATGTGGAACAAAGAAGAGCGTAACAAATTCGACCAAAATAGCAAATGAAGAGGAGCATCATATTCAAAGTTATAATCATCTTAATGCAACGAAAATTCTAATGCTTTGTCAAAATAAATGGATATTGCATCGAATTCCTGGATCAGACCTTCCGTCTTGACATATAATCGTTGATCTGTTAGTTTTTAGGAAAGAAAAACAATTAATTCTAACGTTTACTTAACGATGAATAATGGCTATTACTAGTATTATCAAAGTTGTATTAAGCATTACAAGTTTACATCAGTTTATGTTCAAATTACAATGTGAAACAAGTCCAATTGGCATTTCACCAAATGTTTATAGGAAAAATGTATGTTTTGCTTTTTTTTGGCATCGTTGATAAGTGTGCGAGACGTCAATGAAGCTTACCTCCTCCTTTTTCGAAGCCTCTTTTTGCAAAATTCCGTTGTGTATAAATTAATCGAAAACTACATTTAAATCTTCATAACTATTTGTCATGACTCATTTTTTATGCATTTGTTATGCATTTATGATAATACCATGTCACAAGAATTTTATAGTGTTTTTTTTCTTAATTTGAAGACGATTTCACGCCTTAAATGCAATCAATCATATGATGTTATGCTCGGATAAAGCCCTCGTATGTAGAATTCCCATCAGTCTGCCGAACACGCAAAGCGAGCGTAGAATGACCAGAGATTCAGACAAGTTGGTTGCATCGGGATGTTGTTGCTTTCAGTTTACCTTCGCCGCGACATAATTTCAGTTATACATATTGTGGCTATTCCATGTGGTATATGACGTCATTTTAAGCTATTGCAAGCAGCATAACTTGTTACGATTCCGAAAGAAATCTGCTGTATTTTATTTCTTCACAACGTTTGGTGAGATATAGGGCATGCGAAGTGGAATAGTGTGTTCTCTAAACAATATTTCTTACATTGGGAAAACATTATATGTGATGTGATTTTCCTGTTTACAAACAAAATTAGCTTTCCAAATAATTAGGAATCACGTACATCTGGCAAAAGAATGACTAGGGCCTTTTCATAGAGCACACTGTTTCACCTGGTATGCGCTAGATCCCATTAAAGCTGATGAAGAAATAACATACAGTAGTTTTCTTTTTTGAATCGAGTAAATACTGCTTGAGATAATTTAAAACCATGTCATATACCACGTGGTATAGCCACATCCAGGTAATTACATGTCGTTTAGGAGAGGGAGGTGGGTTGGGGTTGGAGAGACAAAGATTACACATCGATTTCCGTAAACCAACTGGAATGATTCCTCATATGAAAAATCCGAGTTACCAGGCCGATTCTTGGACCGATGGCGGTGAGAGGATAGGTGACTGTAATATAATATTATGACGACTTCAACCACTCAGCCACAGAGAGCCCAGATGTTTCATTGGAATGACAGCATGCCCATGTACCGATAACGAGGGGCATCTGTTGTCAGAACTTGTCCCCCAAATGAATTGTTTCAACTAATGAGACTGCATACACACTTAAAATTATATGAGGCAAATGAAAAGTATGCTATTCCCTTATATAGAGTGCTTCGTATTTTTCTAAATAATGTACGTTCGTAATATTGAAGAGACATTGGTCAACACTGCGTACACATTTTGTACACCATATTTAAATGAAAATGATAAAAAAATCAGTCTCAATATTCCTGTAACCTTGAACCAAGACATATTTACGACAGATGTATTCGTGTGCATTATGATATTTAACGGCAAACGAATGTTTTCCACGACTCTTTATAACGATCAATTATACAAAAATAATGCGCAACTGAGTATATTGAATATGGTGGCATTTTGAACATTCCATATATCGACCTATATGTCTGCATTCAAGGTCATAGCTACTTGACTACTCAATATTATGACAGTATTTCATGTCCTGTGTTTAAAGTTCTTAGCATCATATCTCGAAAATAACATCATTACAATACTTTATTGTTATAACCTGATTTTTAGGTGAAGAAATGCTTGTACTTTTAGAATAATTCATCGTTGATGTTTCATTGTTTTTATGCTGTATTCAAGGAATTTTCGAGAGTATATATTATTCTTTCATCTATGTATCCAAAAGAGGCTCGCACTGCATTCATATATTTTTATTACAATTCGCGATATTAACACCCACGAAAAATTATGATGTTTTAAGTAAAGCATATGATTAAGTCAATAAACACAATTATTTTACGGTTAGATGACCTCTTTGTGAACCTCTACTGTAAGCCAATAACTTAAAATCAGTAATAAGTCGCTCAATCCATTACTACGGTCCTTTTTGAAGGATAAATACTTTATATAACTGAAATAGGAGGGGCGGTTTTAACTCAATTCAATTTATCTTTCTCTCGTCTTCTACAAATGCATTTATATCTCTAAGAACTTTTCCTCTGGCCATAGAATTATGAAAACGATCGCATTAGGCATAGAGAATTAAGCTTTGACCCAAGGCTAAAACCGTTCAAGACTTTTGTCGTGAAAATATACTAACATATACAGGGATTTTCAGGCGCAGACTTGCCCTTTGTAATTTCGTTTTGTGACAGATTTTATGACTAAGTATGAAAGGCAGTTTCCAACACACGAGCCGAGCAGGGAAATAGAAGAGTTAAGATCATTTTCAGCTAATGCGATTATATCTTTAATTGAAAAAAATGGGAACAACACACAGTCTGTGGGGCACATAGCGGTGACAACAAGTGATGTCCTGGTATGTTATATTTCTTTTGAAAACCCTTTAAGCGCGTGTTTGGAATTTCAGTATGCTATTTACGTTTAATTTTGTCAAATAGAAAATTTATAGACTGTACAGACAATTTACGCGGTTATCTGATTACGAGAATTTATAATACTTTATAGCGTTGTTCCAAAACAAAATGATTAAAACATTGATAAATCTGGTTAGAAATGTTTTAAATAAGTTTTTTTTATTCATATATTATCACCTTTTTATTCAACTTATTATATTGTAATGTGACTTTCAAACATGCAAATATTGAAAAGATGCATTATTTCTGAACATTAACGTTCTAGGAACAGTTAAAGAACCCTCTGGTTTGAAAACTTTAGCTATATTATCAGATGAAAAAATAAACAATATGTCTACCTTTTCAAATCTTTCGTACCATTTGTCTGTTACATTGTATATGGAAATAAATTTAAAATCTAAAATAATAGAATGTTAGTAATATAATATATGACAAAATACGCTGATCATGTTGATAACATTTGTGCGATGAAAACAGGTTGCGTCAGTTTTATGCCTACTAAGCCAGCCATTTGCTACTGATAATAGATCGGGACACAAATAACACCTGGAAAGAAAACAAGCTTTGACAATGTTCCTCCCACACGGGAGATAAACGTATCACGGAGCCTCGTAAAAGTTGGACAACGCAACGTTATTTTGTCTATGGCTATTCGGAGAATCATAAATAATTGTAAAATTCAATACCTATGCAACGAGCACAGCTGATCCAAAATAGATTGAAGTTATATCTACCATTTCACCATTTATTAAGATACTTGAGATGAAATGTATGTCGCAATCCAAAAACGTGGCTTTCTGTTTATGGCTACCCATAGACAATTGTATCAATGGATGGCACGCTTAAATAGTTGCACTTGTCCATATTTTTTATTATCCCTGCATCTTCGGTTGACATGTATAAATGGCTGCACAAGTCCATTTGGTCAATAAGGAAATAAGAATATAGTTTTCCACTGGACGCTTCGGCTGGCATACCTAAAATGGTCCTCAGTTACATAATGTAAAATAATGTTGTTTTTTTATTTATATCTGCATATTCTGTTGACATATCTGGGAAAAGTTGCGCTTTTTCATATCATCCAAGTAGTGTTCATGTCTGCTTAATTAGAAGTTTGGTAGACATTTTAAATAGTAAAATTCGATTTTTGAAGTAAGTTCGATCACTTCTGCTTGCTGCGATTAAGAAGTTCGATAAATCCAATTCATTTGGAAGAATGGAAAATTGATAAGATCAAGGGATGGTTAGCCTTTTGCAGTTTGATCTTATCTCATTATATCCGCCATGGGAGGTGGCCTGGAATTTTCGTTGCAAGTTTTCAACATAGAACTTGATTCAATTGCTAAACTTGATTCAAATCTTTAGATATGTGTTGGCCAATGTCAGTGTAATTTATCACTTACTTGATGGGTAAATCTATGGCTAGTCAGCATTACGACTGAATCAATCTTATTTGTATTCGTTTGTCGAGAAAAGGGCGATTGTGAATCGGAATTTAAAGTTTCGTCTTTGTCCTAAAGTTTCTTTTTAACGTTTACTGAGACAGACTATTTTGTGTTTATTCATACGCATAAATAAATGGCAATCGGAAAGTACAATTGTATTATACCTGTACATCTCCCTTTGTTATTTCATCAGATATGGTCTGTCCGGTCGATATTTTTTATCAAGGATTTGAAGATAAATAGGTTATCCGGCGCGCTTTTCCATTCACCAGTATCTGAAGAAGTTGTAGCCTCTTCACACCAGACGATTTTGTTCTCTCTGGGTACTCTGATTTTCCCCTCGTGCAAATGTTCTCAAAAGCCGACCTCCACGGCATTTTAACCCTTTCCCTCATATAGACTCATTTTGACGCACTCAATAGGTACCACATAAAGCCTGATCTGCAGAAAACCAAACTCAAACCTAACCAAATTTAATTGTAAAATCCTCATTACCAGACCACTGAGGAGCAGCGAACAGCATAAAACCTGATCAGCCTGCGAGTTACTCACAGGCTGATCTGGTTTTATGCTGTTCGCATAGGTCTTTTCATGGTATCCTCTATGAGGGAAAGGGTTAATTTTATCTTGCAATGCAATGTTGTAAGGCCTTGTTCCTTAATCGATGAAAAATGTTTAAAACAATCAAGGTGCTTAAATCTATATTTGTATGTCCCCTGATAGTTAATTGTTTTGATTTAGGATAAGGATTTAAGTGTGGCATCCAAATATCAACGGCGGTCTACATAATGTAGTACTGATTGATCCAATACAAGTTTTGAACAATGAACAGAGCTATGGAGCAAAGACTGCTGTATGCAGACGAGACTCTATGGAACAAGTTCTATTTATACGCAACAAATAAAAAAGATCAAAATGAACATTTCTCCTTCCCCTACAATTTTGAAAACAGGAAAAGATGCTTAATATGTTCCTAATACACATGCGTTTTTTGTCTTTGTTTTATTTAGTTTAATACTGTATTAATTGTATTCTTTTCTCTGTCCTTCTTTTCCCACTACACCCGAACACTCTATTATCCATTTAAGCACAGCGTGGGCTAGTATTTAACGACGTTGACGATAAGATTTATCTGTGTTTCTTCCTGCTTTTAACGTGTCGTTATCAAGTTAAGTTGGTATATGTGGATCGAACAAGCAGTCTTGTAATTTTACTCTTCTTTCACCTATTGTTTTTCTTGGAATTTTCAGAGATAGAAACTAACTGTTGTGTATATTTGCATGAATTTTCGTCTACTCTTTCATCAAAATAAATTAATCAAATGTCCCGTGCCTGACATTTGCTCCTCCATTAAAATATTGTTTTCTGAAAATGTATAAGTATGCGCAACTCTCTCTTTGAATGTGAAAGGGAAATACGGAGTAGATTTACATCTGTATAACACGAACATTTCTTCTACTCATACCATCAACTATCTAAACAGCAATTTCTTTAGGATGAAGCGTTACGGCCTTTTACTACATTCACGACCACTGCTAATGATACTAATGATGATAACTACCGACAATTGTCATGATTTACATTATTATTATTATCATTATTATTATTATTATTATTTTATTATTATTATTGTTTTTATATTCAAAATGACGAATAATCAGTGTGCATAGCGTTATGAAAATAGAAAACTTTTTTTTTATTTGCCACAGTCTTCTCTACTTAAGGACTTTGTAAACGCCCGCTTTGGATAAGTGTATTTTTACAATGACATCACTTATTATATATGATTATGTACGTACATTTTTCATCATATTTGAATATTTTCATTTGTTAGGTTTATGCTTTATAAAATTAATGTATGATATACATTTGATGGAATCATACGTATTTCGTTTTCGTATAAAAAAAGGGGGTTTAAGAGAGGCGTGCGTTTTTTTCAGTAATATTACACAATACAATAATTTTTCAACGCCTGACTCTAAAAAAAGTAGGTTATTTATCATTCATATATATATGTATTTTGTTGTTGTTTGACGGTCGGAAGGGAAAATAAGGAACTGGTTTGATGTAGATGTGAAATGTGCGAAGGTAAAATTTCCTGAATAGCAGAGAAGAGAAGAAAACAGTAAGAGATGAATGCAGTTTCCAATGAAAAATTAAAGACCCATGTTTAGAACAAACGTCGTTACATCCAAACACTTCCATCAAAAAAAGGTTTCTTGACAAAGCGTTTATGTTTTTATCCACAAACAGAAAAAAATAGTGTTTATGCTATATGCAACGTACTTTTATGATTTTCTGGGAAGAAAATTAGGACAATACTCTCGGAAAAAGGCCTGCTCGATAGTGTTATCGCGATGATCTTGTTTTATTCATTACGAAGAAACTCAGATGATGTACGATGAAACTTGATTAATTTTAAACATCTTTGAAATTATAAAATTATTTCGAACAAGGTTAATTGCACGAACAGTAATGAGAAAAATGGATTTTGAGATTTTTATCATTTACATACCAAATTGTCAGTTATAGAATGTGATGTTTTGACATAGCGGACAGTTCTCTCATTTTTGGTATTCATATGCATTAATTAATTTCAATAGAATAAAGGTATGAAATTTAATATTTTCTTTTTTTTTTTTTGGGACAAAAAAATTTAAAAACTTCCGGAATTTCCTGTTACTGCAGCACAAAGAAACTTTCATGAGAAAGTGTACATACTTAGAATGAAAATCTAGCCACATGTAATATATCTTTTGCGATATTGCAGCTTCAAAGCAAACATACAGGCAACTTCATACTTTTACCACATCAAAAGTTTTGTTTAAATAGTACAAAACTTATTCCCAAATGTATATTGATGCATACTTCCATGGTATGGCTTGGATAAAAGCCAGACCTTTTTGGCGATCATATAAGTTTCTATATAGCAAAGAACAAAACGTACACTCGGTACATATGAATATATTGGCCACAGCAGGCATTGATATACGCGCTGGGACAGTTTGGTCGCTTCCAGATCCTCTATATCAATGGAAAAGTATTAGAGAAAGATTATTGGATGAGTAAGGCCGTTCCTCACATCATAAAACAATTCAGCGTCTTCGTTTGCAATGCGCCATACTTAAGTGGCAGCGTACATTCACCATGAAGCCAAAAGTTGTGGAATCGAGCCCCGCTTGTCACAAAATTCTGTCATTGTCTTCTTAGGTCCAGTGTATTGGTCAAACACAGGAACCACCGAAAGAAGCTTACTATGTTTTATGTTTTAATCCTTTTACTATTATGCATTGCATTTGAAACTGTATTGGGTGTTAGAAATCAATCCCGTTTATTAAAGCTCATAGTCTAAATTGCAACAATTCTTTTCCGACTAAAATCAGATGAATATTTTAGGTAATCGAAAAGTCAGCTTTTCATTTATTTAGAAATGCAAAAACAACTTATTTTAACTGCTGCGGGCTTAAAGTCTCTGGAGTTGTCAAAGAAACGAGAACCACTCGTCATAATTAAATTCAATTTAAACGGATTAAAACGCAATTCCGTCAGTTATAATTTTAGTGCTCTACATTTAAACACTATCTAAGCTGTTTGTGATCAATATAAAATGCCTGCAGAATCGTATTGGCTTAATAAACATTTACATGTTGGTATGCGAAGATAGTGATAAAAATATTGAGGCTAACGGATAAGTCTATCATTTACCATTATGATTAATACATGCAATATGTCTTTTGACTTGTGCGCGTCTTCTGCATCTTCTGCATCTTCTCATGTAATATATATATATATAACGATTTAGCTTTTAAAATTTGAAATGTTAATTATTTTTTCTGTGTATATAAACTGTTTTCTGTAAACACTGTAGCGAACCCTTCTCCTTCCTGCGTATGTGATGAATCAAATACTCGTCAGAACCTTCCAAAAGCGCAGAATAATATTTGAACTTTACTTAAGAACTAGATCGATAGAGGATTTGATTGCAAACATCATCTGTTACAGTTTTTATATGCTAGAAGTTATTCTAAAAGAAAAGAAATGTCACAACTGTTAATATACACGTCCGTGTTAAGTATCCGTTGATTAGGTTACTAAAGTTATATTTTATTGAAAGTTTGATAATTTGGTAGATTTGTTTTAACGTCCTACTAGTACTTTTATTATGCAAGTTGCATCTACCACGGAGTGACTTGCGGTAAAATAAAGCTTTCTGTAGACCTCTTTGATAGCTGTTCAAGACGAGATTGATATCGGTTTTGTTAAGTTATATTTTCCGTACCTTTTGACTTAAACGGCGAGTAGAAAATTGTTAATACTGTGGTTTCTTTTCATTTTATATATGATATACTGAACCATGCCTGACTGTATTAGATGAAGTTATAATAGTACAGCCAAATAAAACAACAACAACAAAAAAAAACAACAGGTGTTGGAGTAAAAATCTGAACAGAGAAATCAAACTCTTCATCCTTGTAAAATGTCAATTTGTTAATACTACACGGAATCGTATCATTATTTCAATCTTGCATCATGACAATATCTGTTTCAGTAACATTAATTAACTGTTTTACAATGCGTGGTTTTTTAATTTGATTTCATTTTCCCTTTTGAAATCCTAAGACAAAAAGTGTTGTCCTGTTTGGAAATAAGCACCGATTTACAGTTTAACAATACTGCAGCACGCTCTTTCTGACACCGATCATAATTAAGAGCACAGCTCTGGAATTAACCTTTGATTTCGTTCGCAAAAAGAAAAAAAAAACTTCTTAGCAGAAATGAGAAATATATCAAGTGACGCGATCAGATTAGTTGGAAAATGTTAAACACGCATCCCCGTGGAAGGAAACATGAAACAAAGGTGTTTGTTATAGGAATTTAATTGAATTGTCGCATCTTTACGTCAATTTACATTAATTTCCCAAATAGCATTACCGCAATGAGAATTGAATGAGGGAAAGAAGCTTCACAACTTAAAAAAAAAATCTCATGCTTTTGATTAACTTCTCTAAGTAACATGATTTCTTTCCATATATAAAATTATAGTTCATTATGTCATTCATTCGTCCTCAAAACTAAACGCGCGAATGCTTTGTTTTTAAGTGGCTTGGAATTCAGTTGTTGTTGTTTTTTGTACCATTTTCTTTCAAATTTTTCCTTTGTTTGCCACTTTTTTATTATTTAACATTACACCATTTACGTTTTAAATCATGTGATCCAGATAAAGCTATCCTTCCAAATTTGTGTCTTCAAAAACGAATACGAAGTGACATAGTTCTTACAGATGGGTGCTTCACACAGATGGTACACTAACAGCAATCAGTGTTTCGATTTCCATTTTGATAGTTCTTTGGTAGTCCAGTTTGTGAAATTTGAACATCTTTAACCGTTTCGAACAAATTATCTCGGTCCTTGTTCAGTCACTGTAGTTTAGGTTTAATCATTCAATAACCATTTAAACCTGTTGATCAAAATTACTGTTGAGTAGACAAAGTAACCTATAATTATATTACTGAGCTGAACTGGAAAAACTTAAAATCATGATTTAAATAAGATATTTTACTTTACTAATTGTTTTATATTAACATGTCATTGCAAATATAGGCATAAAACACGTTCTATAAATGTCTACATCGAAAGGTATTGCTTGTCTGGAACGATTTAGATATTTCAAACAATTTTATCTTTCAGTCAATCAAAACATTCAACTATGAATGAGATTGCATTAACTTTGCAATCGACTAAAGTGAAGCTGCATCAATAGTTCTACGGCAAGTATTAGTCAATAACTAAGATATTTGGCAGGTTCATTTCCAGAAACCAGCCGTTGTTTTATTACAGTTTTTAGATAATTACTAGCATTCCACATAATAAACTATCAAAACGCATTTATAAGCTTAAACGTCACTTCCTGTATAATAGGTATACACACGAGGGAACATTATGATGTTGCAATTGGGATTTATTGATTGATTATGACTGTGTATCACAATATGAACAAATCTGAATGACAGTTTTCTAAACGAGTATTAACAAGTTGTGCAATAGACTTTGTGGTAAATTGAGATGAATTGGGTCCCATGTTGGCCAATTTCAATACCGTTGGATTGCGACAGAACACTTCAACGCACCAGTGTTCCGAAATGTTGGCAAATGAAATTTCGAGCGGTATACAGCAAATATTCTTCTCCTAACAGTGAAAGTAAAATACGCTCTGAGATGTTCTGACAAGACTTATGTAGCTTAAGTGCCATGTGAAATTATATCTTAAACGTTAACTAAGATGAATGATAGTGGTGCAGTCATATCAAATATTGAAACTATATACTTTCGTTGTATTTTAGCAGCAGAATATTATTTTCTAAATATGTATCAAAAAATGGCATTTTGATTTATTTATTTATTAACCTAATACATAAAGGAAATTCGAACATGAAAAGTAATTTCTCATTACAATTTTTAAAATACCGTGGCCTAGTAGTAACACACATGGCTGCGGATTCGAAGCTTGTGGTCGAATTCCGTCATGGATAGTAATAGTTTATAAAAAAAAACACATGAACCATCCAGTTTGTTAAGTATGATAAGTATACTAATGAATGAATGAATTTCTAATACGTCGATTGTTAAACGATTAATTTGTGCTAATATCTCACCGCGGTTCACGAGTTAAACACGTGTCCTTTGACTATGAAAATCCTGCACAACACCTCATCTATTAAACTTCAAGCCTTTTGATCCGTAGTTAGTGAGCAGTTCTTCTAGGAAGGTGCATTATCTTATCATTAATGAAACAAGCTTGGTTTTACGCAAACGTAAAATGGCTGGCGAAACAAATGCAACAAGCATAAATTTGGACAATTCCGGTATTTAGGTACAGATCCCGGGATTTACACATGTCCCTAAAATATATACGTTTGAAAAGATAAGCCCAAGGACAACGATCGGGCAAAAATTTTACAGAAAGTTTACAGAACATTATTTCATATAGTTTATTATTACTATTTTAGTTAATTTTCAAAATAGTTCACATTGAAATAGCATTTGAATGCTTAAAATATGATGCAACACTGTCATATACTTTAAAAAAAAAAACCCATTTCATTAAAAAAAATCGGGAAGTATATTTTCGTTAATTGAGTATACAGAACGACTTAGTTACAATTTACATTTGTACTATTTTTTCTCAAAATCTCAAAAATGGGTTATTATTTTGCTGTTTTCAAGGGCATCATGTAAATTTAGAAATGCATCTTTGCTCACACAAATAAGTTGGGTTACATGTTTCTTTTTATAATTGGACACTAACAAAGTTTGCATCATTTTTTTTTATTTCCGGACCACAAATACTTTCCAAACCTTTTTCACTGCATATTGATTCCGCAGTAATCCAGTTGCAATATTTTCGTTTTGCTTAATTTAGAATTTCTTTTCCCTTGCTGCATTTCTTTGTTTGTATTTCGTGACTTTATAAAGGTATTTCATTTCAAAGCAAATATAAAACATTAAGAATCAGTTTGCTTGAAAATAGTTTTGGTTTGTTTTGGAATAGTTGCTACCTATGATATTATGATAAACATTTCATATCAACGTTTTTGCTTAGACATATTCATTTTTTCTTATACATCAGCTTCTGACCATTTCAGCCTAATAAGTAGAAAGACATAGACTTCACGGGTTCAGCTAAGTTTGTCTGAGTTAATTGCCCTAGTTTCTGTAATAGACTATTCGTAGGGAAGGTTAAACGTAGACTAAAGTATGTTTTCAAAGCAATGACTGACAAATGTGGGAGTGGTCAATTAGTTATGAATGAAAATTAACAGATCATGCTGTTCCGGATGCCGTAAGTTTCTATGTGTACTATTGCAATTCTATAAATTTCTGGTGAGCGTCTTGGTAATGATACATTTTTTTGTATTATGTAACAAGCATACAATGCATTTACTTTACTCTCTCTCTCTATCCTCAATGCATTTACTCTTCTCTCTCTCTCTCTCTTATTGTATATTAGCAATGTCTATACACTTCAAATAATCTTGGACAGTGTCGCCAATCTGTCCGTTGGATGATAATAAAATACACAATTATAAAATACAACTTTTATCAACAATGGTATGTATTTGTCTGTTCCAGACAGCCCAGTTGCCAGGGATACAAGATACAGATTGGAATGCGCTCTTGGACGTATTCCGGGCTTCTAGTAGCCGTACTCATCAAATGGCTCGGTGGAAAGGTTCTAGCAAACGAACTTGTAGAACTATGTTCACAACACATTGAAGCATGCCAAGAGCTATTACAAGGTATTCAACCAACTTTAGCACTTCAGATAATTGTTTCATAATGTTTATATCCTATTTTTATTCATATTTTGTTGTTACGGTTGCTTTTCTTTTTCCTTTTTAACAAACCAGGTATCATTTGAAATAAATCGTTTCTAAAATGTCAAATCTTATTATACCATATTTTGCTGATTTCATTATTTTTTTCGTTTAACTAATGTTAATGGAATATTAAAATCGCAATCAACGTGTTTTTTATTATATCATCATATTTTGATAAGTGCCTGGATTTTTAGTGTTGAGATATTTTCAGGTAATTTTTCTATATGTCAGTTTGTATGAATCGTTAACAGGTAGCATCATAGTGATTGTTATCTTATTAAAACATATTCCGGTTTTATTGAGATAACATCGATAGATCTATATCTAATCAAAATTCGATATAAAGTAATTGAAATCAACCGTTAAAAATGTCACTGTAAAATAACATAAAACTACCATTATTACACAATCACTAGATAATGAACACTTTCCTTATTTCAAGTATAAAAAACATTACATTTATCACAATATACACGTAGAGGTATTGATACGCTAGGTGTCTCATTGTTGCAAAGTAAGAATAATCAAACTCAATATCCGTTTCCTAATTAGCAAGCCGCTGGACGTTATCAGCCCTTGGACACATGGCCGCGGAGCATTATCCGTAATCGGTCTGTCTATGCCGCGGCACGCTCCAGTGGCCTGGTTGAGATGTTCTGTAAGCGTGTTTACCAGCGGATGATAACGAATTAT
>CM037790.1:28365905-28415905 GCA_021229015.1 Solen grandis | reverse complement strand
ACGTCTGAAAGTTGTTTAGCGTCTCAGCGAGATCTCTTTCAAATCCCGTTCGCCTCTTTTTTTCAACACGCGAAACAAAAGTTATTTTGGACCGTTTCATGTCGCTGGTGAAGAGGTCTTTGGTATATGCGAATACGCATTTATATTATGAGTGAATAGCGATGATGTAAAATAAGTATCATGCATATCTGTCATAGGACAGTATTCACAAATATTTGTAACTTATGTGAACTAACTGTGATATAGCATATTATATTTGATAGACATAAGTTCTCTTCAATTATTAAACAAGTAAGTAAATGGCTTGAGAATTCTAGATTTCTCAACATATTGTTTTCTGAAATCACTAAAATTAAGATGTGTATATCTATAGATTTCTCAGGGGCCTCCGTGGCCGAGAGGGTAAAGTCGCTGACTTTAATACTCACTCAGCCCCTCACCGCGTGGGTTCGAATCCAGGCAGGGTCATTCGGATTTTCATGTGAGGAAGCCTTCCAGATGGCTTGCGGTAGGTCGGTGGTTCTATCTGGATGCCTCCGTGCATTCGGGATCTTCCTTCACCTGTAATTAGCTGGATGTCGCTTTATGACTGAAATACTGTCGAAGCGATGGTAAACTCAAATAGTCAAGTCAAGTCATAGATCTCTCATGTATAGGATAGTAATGAAATATACTTACAGGCTGCGCAACGTTGATAATACCGTACAGCACACGAAGTGAAATCAGCCATAACTTGCCGTCGAAGAAAACTAAATTACTAAGTCCAGTCACTTTACAGCCTGATGCTGCAACCAGAAATATGAACGTTCAATAAGTGTGTACTTTGGTTATGTTACAATGCAATGTCATCAAATTGCCGAGTGAAATTAAAAAAAAAAAGCCTAATGTCCGCCATACTTAGAATACGTTGTAAAAATGACGTGTCATATATTAATTTAAAAAGGGGGAATAAGACGCTGTGTTTTTAATCAAATATGTGTTCACAGTCGTAATAACGTTATGAGATAATGGTTACGTGATTATTCAAAAGTCATAACATGATAAAATCAAACATATAACGTCGACTTAATATAAATTTACAAAATGCTGTAATGTAAGATGAAGAAATAGGAGTCATTTTTTCTGTTTGGACATACTAAACGTAACATTATTGGAAGATTTCTAGGTGAATCAATTAGGTAAATGTAGTTCTAAATCTTCGAAATTTTGAGTACAAGAAATAAAAATTTTGTCGTGAAACTCAGGCTTGTTAACATGATTATGCAGCACACTGATTTCGGGTTGGGCCAGTGTCCTTGACAACTTTGTATTTTGATTAAAATACATGTTTAATATTCGTAAAGAAAAATTAAAGTTAGGATATGGTATAAATAATATCACATATTAAGTCATGCCTCTACAAACTAACGTTCCATCCATTATCCCTTTTGATACAATGTACCATTGTATACATATACATATCGTAATGAGACAGCACTGCATCTAACTTGTCAATTAATGAAAAGCTAACCCCACCCAACGTAATGCTATTTAAACGTAAACAAATAAATGAAGACATACTTGCTGAATATACGATATACTGATGTTCATTATAATCCAGGAGTACATTATATGTCTGTCCTTCCTCTACGATTTCCTGATACGTCAGATTAATGATGCTTGCGTCATCCACTTCCTTCACTGACGCCGTTGTGTTCTTTTCGTGCCATTTCCACTCCATATACGCCGTGTACGCGGGAGCGAGGGCCGGGATGGGTGATGGTGCTAAAGGCAATGATTTAATATTTATATAAATGTGACAACTGTTATTATAATAGACATGAAAATGGCTGGACAGGAATCTTCACGTCGGCGCTGATGGCGTTGCACGCGTGGCCCGTGGTGTGGAACGATACTTTATTCACTTATCACATAGAATGTTTCTGTTCGGTATGTATACATGTATGCCATAACGTTCCAGTCGAAAGCTGCTGGAGTATACACATTGTCATTCTGACCGACGATTTGACTATTCTAGGGCAGATACCTGAAAGGATCACATTTATTTCCAGATCCGAAAACAGCCTGCTAGTCACTACCGGTATATCCAGAATTCTCAAATGTATTTTCCAGACCTTTGTTTAAGAATTTCAATTCTACAATTTCATGGCATTTTGCATAACCCAAGTGAAATATTCCCCACACCGGGTGACCAGATATTGTTGTAGGAAAAACTACAAAAAGGCCATTACAGAATATGATCTAATGCCGTAAAGCCTTTATGACCGAAGGGACTTTCTATAGAATCTATAAATAAGACGTTTTTAGTAGATGACCAAAGGCCAGATTATGAAGATAAACGAATAAGGCCTTTACTGTATATGACATATAGTCATTTGTATGGGAAGATTGCATAAGAAGTCACTGTATGAAAGTGAAAGGGGTTTCGTATTACTATACATTAACTTCGAGTTTTAGTTGCTGTATTTGATAGTTTTGCTATGGTTAGGTTCATATTTCAAAGTCTTTCTTGGAACGCAACCATTTCGTACTTGTTTCACCTGTTACCGTACTGTTTTCAGTAGACCTTCCCAGTTGGTTGCTGCAAGGATTCGGACTGAATATTTGACTTTTCAGGGACAGATAACTCATCAACGGAACGTGACTAAGAGCTCCAAATGTCACACAGTTACATGCATTTGAAGATCCGACGACATAACTTCCAGAGAGACAATTCTTACATATTTATATATATCGTCTGCCTCTCGTAGATCAATACCCTGGTTGATGGTAAGGCAAGACATTGTCATGTTGGGTATTGTAAGCTAAGAGTAGATAGAAATACTAAATAAATAGAAATAGATTCATAACTTAGACGAACTGAGATAAAAAAAAATCTGTACTGAATTACCTGAGAGAGTAGTTAGGTTACAGATGGACGTATCTTCATTGACCCCCTCGGTTGTCGCTATCCATCCAGATAAAATCAGCAGCCATATAACATTACATACACTGCCTCTGTAACAATGTAATTATTCAATTTACGTTCAGTTAACTGTATCAAATAGTGATGATGTTGTTCGTGTTGTTGGTAATGATTTTGGTGGCGTGATGTAAATGATGATGATGGATGATGATGTTGTTGTTGTTGTTAACGATGATGATGATTGGTGGCGGTGATTATAGTGAATAACTGATGATGATGATGATGATGATTGTAGTGTTGGTGGCGGTGATTATGGTGAATAACTGATGATGATGATGATGATGATCATAAAGGTGATCATTTTGCAGCAGTTGACAATGATAATGATCAGAGAAACGATTGAAAACATGTATTTTCTATAACTAGTACAAACTTAAGATAATGCGATCAACAAATAATCTATTCATTTCATGCTTTTCTACTTTTTTCCATCTCTTTTTTTCTCGTTTCTTTGGAATTATCCAAAATGCTATATGGTGTCTTTTAATGGCATTGTTATTATTTTAACCCAAGTCATTGAACGTGACTTTATTTTGAAATGGACATGCAAGATAACAATGAAAATGATAACAGGTTATCTCCTTTAGTGAACGATATGATTCATCTTCCATGAATACTTTCATCTTTCAATCTTTTCACCAAAAGTATTGTTCAAAGTGGTACTGTCATATTTGTGCTTGGCGCCCAGCGCATAAGGGCAGCTCCTGAACTGATAAGCCTGGTGTCAGGATAATGTGAATGGGTGTGATATTATGTCACATCACAATGAGACTGCACTTTATCAATGGTCTCCATATCACTGAAATGTTATCAATGAAACTCAAGCCAACAAACAGTGCCTTCATGTCACCTGCAACAGCAGGAATTATGGGAAGGGAAAATCTTACGTATAAGAGGTGTCATCTATGGTTTGAAATTGAATAATATTTATCAGTGGATATCGGACTAGTATCGGTAGTATCGGACTAGTATCGGTAGTATCGGACTAGTATAGGTAAAGATATTGCAGGATTTACTGCAATGGCGACTCGTTTTTACTGATGTATTTTGATTAACCATTTACCTAATAAAAATGCATGTGCAAATTTATAACTTCACGAATATTAATTAACTGAACATTAAACGGTATATAAAAGAATGAATTGTTCTTTGTCAGGCAGATTGTGTAGAATCTTGAGTTACAATAGTGTATAAGCAAACAGAGGAGACCCTGAAAAGTTGACCAGTCTATATGATGTAAAGGGTAAAGTGATAATGCATGCTTTTATTTTCGTGTGTGACACATTTTTCTATTTACATAATTATGTATGTAGTGTTAAAGTAATGACGAAATGTGAATTCTTTTACAGAATATATCAAAATGTTGTAGACTAGAAATAGACTATTCATTTCGTACAAAGTTGTAATTAGTATAATTTTATGATTAATATAGTAGTATTACGAAACATCAAATCTTCTTGAAATAATTTCGTTTCTTCCTTTTGGAATGTTTCGTTTCTTTAAAGAAAAGAATAAGTAAAAACGAAAAAAAAAATGTGTCGCACAAGAAAATAAAAGTGTGCTCTGTCAACTTAGGGCTCCTTTTGAGTACAAAAGTTTACCGTCCTCGGTGGCCAAATGGTCAGATATGAAGCGGAAGGTCGTGGGTTAGATCCCTCGCCGCGACATACCAAAGTGGTAAAAAAAATGCACCGATATAGGTCTTTTACTTGGCGCTCAGCATATAAGGGTAGTTCCAGGAGTGGCTGGCCTGGTGTCAGGATAATGTGAATGAGTATGGTATTATGTCACATGTCTACGCCGTGATACAATATCTGTCTCAAACTGTCACAGCCTCCAAATGACTGAAATACTGTCGGTAGGACGTTAAACCTAACAAACTACAACAAAAGTTGGGTTTACTATATTTTTTTTTCTAAAATTATATCGTAAATTAGAATAGCTCTTTGCATGAAGTAAATGAATTTTGGGTAGAGATTTTGTTAAGGACACTTTCTTTTTTTAATGGGAAATATGAACTTCGATATAAAGATACGGATGTCAGTTTCCGTTTCCATCTTTGCAAAGGAAAGTATCAGGTACACATGTACATGCATTATTTAATGTACAAATATATAGCACGTGTAATACAAAAATGCTTTTTTTTGCCTTTCAACTATAAGACCCGATTGCCTGAGACTTGATGTCATAATATTGTAATGCATGCAAAACGTAAAGTACAGATCCGATCTAGAAACTTAGGACTGGGACGTTTATAAATTAAATTACTAGAAGGTGCTTCCAAATAAACGTAGAAAGTGTGTTACCAAACAATGAAGAAAAATGTGTGAACAAAGAAACCAACCGCTCGGAATCTATTTAGTGAAATATCTGTATAGTTAATTCTTCTTGTATTTCTGTATGATTCTGCTTTAGTAACAATGTTACAGTGTATATCATAACTGAATAGTTTTAAACCCTTAAATGGAATTTGTTTCCAAAAAAAAAAAAAAAAAAAAAAATCTGTATCTGTAAAAAACCTCCGTTTTAAACACTAAGTATATATTGGTAGTTTTATTTGAAGTTCGCTCTCTCTCTCTCCCCCTCTCTCCATTTATCTAACTTTAGCCATATTTGAACCAAATTCGACCCTGCCAAAGTAAGAAAATCAGATTAAACATGCCTGCTCATAGTGGTGATATCAGTTCGAGATTATCTGCTGCACTCTGTTCTGTTAATCCTGGTAATCCGTAAACAGAATCTCACATTGTATTTCAACGACACCAATACACCGATTACTTAATATCCGAGAAAACAATTGTGGTTTTTATTTGAGTATCCAGTTAGTGACGCAATTAGAAACTTAAACAATTACATTACAAACTTTATGACAATGGAGGCTGGCCTGATAACACCCGTCACGTGGTGTTCGTCTGTATGTTTATCAACAAGGTCGATAGATCGCTCACATTTTGGTGTATCATACATGTATGAAGGTTAGATTGTGGAGTTATATAGCCTGATTATTGGTATAAGGTGTACCTTGTTATCTTATTATCCACACAATACTGGGGTCATATGTTTGAATCCCTGGTCAGATTCATAAGCTATGCGCGCGTGTCTGAGAGTGGGTGTGAACTTTAATTTTCACAGTATTATAGCACAATGGATAATTATGTAATGTACGAATACTTACGCATGATATGTCTAAACTTGAACTTGGGGGGGGGGGGGGGGGGGTCCTTTTCGGCGTAGCTATATCTAACCCTCACTTTTAGCCTAGTTGCCTATTTATGGATGATGACGCAAGAATAAAGACCAAATTAATATTTGAAAAAAAAAATATCATTGGTAGGAAATGGTACACTTAAGTAATTGTTTGTTGAGATGAGAACTAGGTGAAACTTATGTGTCCTATTCACGAAATAAGTAATCTTTCTCAGATAAATATGAAATTGTTTTAGAAAAAAACTTCTTTTAGAGGCCTGTTATTCATACTATAGTCTCGCCGTAAAGGCGGCTATAGTTATCATTATCACATAATGTTTACTCAACCGATTTTGGATTTGATTTTGTACGGTATCGGTATATTACAAGGAAATGCATTGCGTTTTCAGCTTTCACATTATGTAACTGATTTATAACAAGAAAGTCAAGGAACTACACTTACACGTAGAGAGCCAACCAATTGAGAAAACTTCAAAGGTAGGTCAGGCGAAAAAAAAAAGTTCCGTTTCTGGTCTCCCGACCGACCCTCTTTTTAACGACTGACCCTAATGGTTTTTTACCTTTCTGCCTCAAAAATCCCTTTTTTTACCTTTTTGTTTTATACAAAAAAAAAAAAAAAAAAAAAAAAAAATGAAATAAAATCCCGACCTCTTTTTATTTGCTGGAGACCAGAAACGAAACTTTTTTTTTGCCTCACAGGCGGGGATCGAACCGAGACCTTCAGGATACAGAACGGACGCTCTAACCAGTCTGACACCGGGGGCCAGTATTACGTAAGAATTAAAAAAAGATATTTCACAACATACAAGAGAGGACAATTTGCGCATGCATGTCTATGTCAGCAAGTGTATTGCTGTTATCCGATCTACATTTCTGGTCCTACATGATAGTATTCAGCAATCAATTCTTAAAGTAGTCCAGCAGTTATACTGTACAGCAGTGTCCAAAAACTATGTAAGGAAAGATTATTGCGTGATAACAGGTATGTGTGTTTCATTTTGTCTGTTACACAAAGAAAGAAACGAGTTAAGTCGCTGACATCACTCAGCCCCTCACAGCTGTGGTTCGAGTCCCGGTCTTGTCACTCGTTTTTTTTCATAAATTGTCACTGTTTTTTTTTTTTTTTTTTTTTACATAAACATAAATTTTTTTCAACCTGGCTGCAACACGAACAGCACTTCATGCGCATTTGAGTAGAAAAACAAGTGACAGGAATTGTCACAAAACCAGGTTTTCTTTTCGCAATGTTTCGTCCCAGTACAGATTATTTGTATCAGTCAAATAATTTTGTGCCCAATGTCTATTAAATCTAATGCAATTCTGTATAAAGCACTAAATGATGGTGACCATACACTGCATTCCGCCTCAGTGAGATGTATGCACCTATAAAGTTTCAAGTCAATACCTCTAATAATGCAGGAGTTATGCTCCAGACAAGGAATTTTATCGAAGGGGCATAACTCCATCAAAAATGGTCAAACTGCAAAACACAGGTAATATTCTCCAGGGTGACTTAGTGAAGGTACTTCTGTTAAAGTATGGACAAAATTTATTCAGAAATGTAGAAGTTGTGCACGAAAGAATATTTCCCTTTATATTACATCTGTTAAGGGGCAAAGGGCCATAACTGCATCAAAAATAGTCGAACCACAAAACCCTGACAATATGCGCCTGGTCACTATGTAATAATGCTTCTGTAAAAGTTTGGGCCAAATCCGATGAAAAATCGGAAAACCTGGTTAAAGATAAATAAAAAAAAACCTATAATTTGTAAAAGATTTGCTCTAGTTTGGTGAACATTTTAAAAAGGGGATATAAATTTGGTTAAAATGAACCATAATGTCTTGCTCTTGGTGAGAATTACATAGGTTTTCATAGTTTAGAAGTTATAGATACAGAACGACTAAACCAACGATGACGCCAAAGACAACACTAGGTGATGACAATACCTCGACTTTAAAAAACAAAAAAAAAAAAAACAAATAAACTTGAAAATGAGCTAAAAAGTATTCATAAATTTACTTTCCAAATTGATAACCGACATCGTTAACTTCATGTTCATTAGTTGTTAGTTGTGGAAAAACTGGGACAAAATCCACCAACGGAGTTTTAGTGATTCTAATTTAGTTTCTACCTACATAAATTACTCGATCTTGGAAGTAGCATGCTCAAGAATCGTGCGGCTTCGTGTCATTTGTAAACACAAATAACCAAAACCCGGACTATCAATCAATGGACAACTGAAACTTCAATTTTTTTGTTTTCAACAATGTGAATGAAATAGAACTGTTTGCAGATTCTTTTCCATATATGTACATGCATAAGAAGGTGATTCTGTAACATGCTGATATCAAAGAAAAACTTTATATGAGAAACTATCACTGAAGGCAAAGTCCTAAAAAATATAAGCTGAAGGGGATTTATACCCGCTAAGTATATGAATCCTAACTGATCGTCTTTTTTAAGCCAAGTCCATAAGGAGCCATAACCGTGTCAAAAATTTACGGAGTTTGCCCAAAGTCAACATTAGCCTTCATTTAATTGAGATACACATGTGTAACAAAATCACCAAAATCTGTCAAACCGTTCATGAGTTATAAATCCAACAAAGCCAACAGACGGACAGACAAGCTCGCTCATACCGTTATATATACACCTCCTCATTTTTTATGTGGGGGTAGGGTATAAAGACATTGCAATAAATCACAAAAGAAGTGCACATGTATAAAAATTTATTGATCATACTAGTGCTGATTACAAGTATCACGTGATCACGTCTTTACTGACACATGACCTCCTTCAATTGCTGTCTTGCAGACGACAGCTCCGTCACAATCTCGTGAGACTTCCCATAATGCAATGTAAAGATGACTATGGCTCTCTCCACTACCTGAAGAGCTTTTGCCCACATCTGAGCACTGATTAACACTTCTGACAGTTTCTGTAGTTCATTAGCAGTCTCTATACTGTTCTCTCCATACACTACTTCAACTGTTTCCATATTTTCTTCCAGATATTGAGCCGATTTTTTAAATTTTCCTGCAAAATAAAAAGTAAATTATTTATTTCTGAAATATATGATAAAGAAATATAAAGGCTTTCATAAACTACCTCAGAAGTACAATTTAAATCAATCTTATCATTTCATCATACTTATAAATGTTCGACGTTAGAAAACATTGTGAATGTTAAGATACTGACTCTACATTTATCTTTAAATCTAACTTTGAATTTTTTTGTGTGTGAACTGGATGTCATATCTTGGACACTGACCTGACATGGCATAACACTTGGCAAGACAGTCACGTGATTCTGACAATTGCAGGTTGTGTCTGTACAGCAATGTCTGCTGCATCTTGTAACACTTCTCAATCTGTTTCAGAGCTCCTGATGAAATATTAAAACATGCTTTTAAAGAGAGTTCAGAAAATAAGGTCTAATGCAGAAATATTATACAAATGTACATCAGACAATAAATGTTTGTTTGTTGTGTTTAATGTCCCACCAAACGTATTGTGTTGCAGACATGTGGAATGATACCATACCCAGTCACATTATCCTGATACCGGGCCAACTAGTCCTTGAGCTACATGTACCCATATATGCTGAGCGCCAAGCAAACAATAAATACTTGTAAGACATATATGCCACTACATGCAATACTGTTTGTTTCTTAGAGTCAGCTGTTTACATAATCACACTTAAAAAAAACACAAAAAAACAGAAGAAAAAACCATAATGCAACAAAGCATATGAGAATTGAATTAAATTCAAGTATTACTGGTATTAACACAGATCTGATATTTTGGATATACATGTACAAATAAGTTCTTGTATCTTTCCCCTACCTGCAATATCCTGCAGCTGCAGAAGTTGGAGGCCCGTCTGAAATATGTCGTCTGCTGTATGTCTGACCTCAGCATTCACCATCACCTGGGCAGCACAGTTCTGACACTGGTACCTGGGACCCTCCCCCGTTACATACCCGGGACATTTGTCACACTGGTAGCTCTACAATGATGTTACGACTTGACTTGACTATTTGAGTTTACTGTCGCTTTGACAGTATTTCAGTCATATAGCGACGTCCAGCTAATTACAGGTAGAGGAAGACCCCGAATGCACAGAGGCATCCGGGTAGAACCACCAACCTACCGCAAGCCAGCTGGAAGGCTTCCTCAATGATGTTATACCAGGGTCTCTTAGTACTATATATAGAGACCTTGGTTACACATATAGCAGTCTTAAAAAGACATAATATTAAAAACATGATATTACTTATTTTTATATCATTATGGATTTTTGTGAGTAACTGTGTTTGCTTGTTTTCACACAAGACAGTTATTAAAAAAGTCTTCAGCATTATTCCTTTCAACTAATTCAAAATATCAAGAATGTATTTACAGACATAAGAAAAATATGAGAAGGCTTCTATAGCCTAATGAAACTAATTCAACATCACTCACATCTTAAAATACATAAACCCAGGGCCATCCCCTTCTCTTTTCTGAAATTGGTCAACTTATATATTGAAATACATAAACCCCTGGGCCATTTCCTGTCATAATTTCACCAGTATCAACCTGCACTGCCTCTCTCCCATATGCAAACATCTCGGCACCACCTTGGTACTTTTTGAGTTATCACAATATATTGATCTACTTACAAAGAAAAATTCCTACCTATGCCCACATTTAAAATTTTACTCCTACACCAATTCTACGTACATACAAGAACTCCTGGGCCTTCTCCCCTTCCTGACATGGCTGGCAGTTGCAGGTAAAGAAATACTGCTCCTTTAAGCACCTCTGTCTTTCTCCCCATGGCATCCGCTTGTGGTGGGGACCTAGCATGACATACAAAAGCATTTCACTGGACTATCTTGAAATTCATGCAGCAAGGGCAGAAAAAAACAGAAAAAAATGTGTGGAAAGAAGTATGATTGTTTACTGGAACAAAATTGAATATAAGAGCGCAAAAAAATACTATAAATTGCTATTCAAAAATTAAACTTGTCAATGACTGTCAATTTTGATTTACGTTTGAACTGGAAGCATATGCTATTATAAGCTATTACAAGAGTTTTAATTATGCTGACTAGATAAAGAATAAATGAAATATTAAGCATAATAAGTGGTGAGAACAAACTAATATTAACCATAACAGTTGAATATTTCTCCTCCAACAGGGACATCTTTCACTGCTCGCACTATCAACATATCTTTGCAGAAGCTGTGTAACAGAACTAACAAATATATAAAGTGATTTCGTTTTCAATCAAAATCTACTCTAGAGATATCACTGAATATGACTGTAACCTTGCTCTAGTTCACACAGCAAATTCCAAAATTCATATCAATTTTCTATTTTTAGTAACAGTAACCTTGACCTAACCCATCCAGAAAAATTCCTAAGCTACCTTGTGAGATACTGCAGAATTGCTCCAAGTTTTAATCGAGTACTATTAGCTGTCATACAATGTTTAAGATAATAAATATGAATGAATCCAGTATAGCTCGCAGGCTAATCAGGTTTTATGCTTTTCACTGCCCCTCAGTGGTCTGGAAATGAGGACTTTATAATTAAATTTGGTAAGGTTTAACTGTGGTTTTCTGCAGATCAGGCTTTATGTGGTACCTATTGAGTGCGTCAAAATGAGTCTATATGAGGGAAAGGGTTAAGGGAATAAAAATGCTCACATTTTACAAATGGCTGGCATTTCCAATGCTATAAATGTGCACATTTTTACTTTGATAAACAAATCATATACTGGTTAATACTTCAGGACAATATGAGGTTGCAGACTCAATCAAGAAATGCAAAACTCAGCTTAAACAAGTGTTCTTTGTAACACATGTGTCACCTGCTGAAGCATGACGGAAAAAGCATGATGGACAGACAGACAGATGGACAGACAACTGAAAAGTGATTCCTATGTGTCACCTTTGCTTACAGCAGGCGACACTAAGTTTAACTTTTCATCTTGGCCCATATTCAATGTATAAAATACAATTACATTTTCAGTATTTGATAAACAGTTTAAAACTCTTTACATACCCAAACATTCTAGACTGTACTGTAAAATATAAGAGAAAAAAGTTTCTGATAAATCTTACTAATGTTTGTTTATGGATTCAATTGTTAATGGCCAATACTCAACATAACACTTGAAATGATAAGTTCAGTCTAACCTAGATATGATGGTGGGGTCACATGAATGGTTCATCAGGCTGGCTGTGGGGTAGATCGCCGTGGCAATACGGACCTGGTTCTTCTCCTCAACCAGTGATGCTGCATCTCGAATCTGCGAATACTGTCAAATATAATGTGGCAAGGTTGAAATCAAACTTAATACTTTACTCCTATTGAATACAAAGTTGGACACATCATTTTCACACCATATTAAACCTGACGTTAATTCCATTAATTCTTATTAGTGCTAACTAATACTTGAATACTTTGGGATGCATTAAATTATACTTGTTTCCCTCACCCTGAAAAAGAACAACAAACGACAACAACAAAACAACCCCTTTATTGTTCATGTCTGAAATTTATTTATTTACCAGTATGTACCTTGTAAAACAAGAATGTGTTCCTGCAATGTTTAAGATTCTGAATTTTAGTCAGTGCCTAGTATTGCTTGTGAAATTTGAGCATGGGAATGGCAAACCATGCTAACCAAAATTCTCGATCTAAAAAGAAAAGGATTAAGACAAGATATTCATGATAGATATAAATTAGAAACTAGAGCGATCACTGAAGGTGATTAATACCCCTGCAAAATGCTTTGATACAGGAGAAGCCAGACTCCAGACGGAGCATAGATAAGAACCTGTATACATAGTATATTGGTTATGATTTTAAGTAATAAGTAAGTAAAGCTTTTATTTAAAGTGGATAGAGAGTCAGTTATGGTTGTTTGGCACAGTAGTTTAAAAGTGTAGAGTTACAGTTCTTGGACACTGCACTTCTCCTAGCTTTACCTTGTCGCCATCTGTTTACATTTTAAGTTTCAAGTCAATACCTTGTAGAATTTTCTAATTATGTTCGGACAAGAAAAAACAGAATTGAACAAAGGGAGATAATTGGGACCAGGGCAATAAAACTGTAATTCATGAGATAACTCAAGTGAAGTCAGTGTAACGCACCTCTCCAGCTGATTATCAATGCACACACAAAATTTGAACTGAACTGGTTTAGAAATGTGAAAGTAGTTCACATCACAAGATATTTAGAGTTAAATCAGGGACAATAACTCTGTAATCCTTGAGGTTACTCAAGTGAAACTTCACGCACCTCTCCAGCTGATTGTAAGTGCACACACAAAATTTGAACTGAATCGGTTAAGAAATGTAGAAAAAGTCCACATCACTAGATATTTAGAGTTAAATCAGGGACAATAATTCTGTTGTTGTTTTTGTATAGGGGTTTACCGTCACTGCGATAGTATTTCAATCATATAGCGACGTCCAGCTAATTACAGGTGGAGGAAGACCCTGAGTACACAGAGGTACCCGGGTAGAACCACCGACTTACCGCAAGCCAGCTGGAAGGCTTCCTCACATGAAAAATCCGAAGTCCCTACCGGGATTCGAACCCACAGTGGTGAAGGGCTGAGAGATTTGTAGTCCATGACTGTAACTGCTCGGCCACGGCGGCCTTCACAATAATTCTGAAATCCTTGAGATAACTCAAGTGAAACGTATTTCATGCACCTCTCCAGCTGATTAACAATGCACACACAATATTTAAACTGAATTGGTTAAGAAATGTAGAAAAAGTTGGCATCACAAGATATTTAGAGTTGAATCAAGGGCAACAACTCTGTAATCCCTGAGAAAACTCAAGTGAAATTTATGTTACACACCTCTCCAGCTGATTATCAATGCACACACAAAATTTGAACTGATTTGGTAATTTTTGGATGAAACCCCAAAATGTAAAAAATTTCGCCAGATAAGAAATGTAGAAGTAGTTTGTATCACAAGTTTTTGGGATGGACAGACAGACTGACAAACCAACAGACCAATAGACTGACTCCTATATACCCCCTCTCTAACTTCGTTTAAGGGGGTATAATTAGTTAAAATAAGGAAAACCCATACCTGTAACTCAGTGATGGCATGTGCATTGCACACCAGTTGTTGTATATGTCTCAGTAACAGACCTCCGATATACAGCTCCCCTGCTGACAGGGCAGGCTCTGTAGCACATGTCTTTAGTGACCACTCACTCTGGACAGCAACCTCCGTCTCTTGAGACACTTGCTTGAAGTCATCATCACTTAGAGGTACCTGCCTACAGTGACCATTGTCCATAGAAGATTGTATTTTACTGTGTTCTACACCTGTATTAAGAGACATTTGTCCACTATCTCTTGTGTTTAGAGGATCCTCTTGACAGTGACCAGCTTCTACATCAGAGTGACCATCTGTATTATGAGACATCTGTTTATTATCTCCTGTGTTAAGAGACCTATGGACACCATGTTTTTTCTCTGCATTTAGAGTCAAGTATTTCATTTTGTCTGAACTTGTCTCAAACCATTTGGAATGTTGCAAAATCTTGAGTAACAACCGTGCTGTCTGAAATATAATATAAAATTGGAACCACTATCAAATACAAATGGCAACTAGATCTATAAGTAAAGATGATAATAACACTAAATAACACTACAACAGGGCCTTGACAATATGCAACAATATCAAACAATATTGAGTTTTTTTGTAATACAGGACACACTGTGACAACTAGCATGATCCCAATATAGCCCAATTTCACACATTTCACAATTACAGTCAACATCGTACATGCGACCACCTGTATTAAACAACTTTTTTATTGAATGACCGTTATAAATTCCGCCCGAACGTTACTATATCAATTTATCCCATTAAGCAAATTTTTATTATGCGACCAGCGACCACATAAACCAAGTCCCAGCACGTAAGATTATGCACATAATCAACTTTTTTGAGCGACTGTGTTTGATTTTGTTTCTAATAATCGTATACGCTGGAGCATGTGTATATTCATCTTTAACACATCCGAACAAACAAACAACTATCCCGATCATAAGTGCTCACCTGAAACCAATTTGTTTTGACCATGCATGACTGCATCATGTGCAATTAAATTCTAAATATAGTCCCTGGTTCCCGTTTCAACAGTTACTAACATAACATAGGTGAAACCATCCCTCCAAATGCCGAATGCTTCAGATTTTTGTAAAAGAATATTTGGGAATAAGGAAAAAATAATACTTCCGGATGCAATGCGTACCATTAATAATTCCAACATAACAGCTAAAAAATCAAAAGATATGACAAAAAATAAACATGTTGTTGTTTATTGGTATAAAACAACAAAACATTGTGTAGTTTAAATCATATCCATGTTGTAACATAACGTTATGAATCAATTTAGCTTACAGTTTGTATATATATATATATGACTTGTTTGCCTGGATTTCCAAAAATATCTATTAATGGACCATTTCATTAACCGACCACTTTTTGGCAGTCCCTTGAGCGGTCTCTTAATACAATGTTGACTGTAGTACTACATTTCACGTACATATTGTATTATTCTAATCATTTTCAATAAGAAAAACTATTATTATTTCACTGATACTTGTATGTTTCAGATCTCCAAGAAGTCTCTCCTCCTTATCAGCTGACATAAGTCTTTACTTTACGGTTTTAAATAGATCATGTTTGTGGATTTCAAAGCAGTTTCAACAAAAACATCATACAACAGACTAAGTCAACTTCTATAGACTCGTGTCAAATGATTTACGTAAGTTTAAACTTGAAACAAGCACAGAAAAGGTTGATAGGTTTGATGGGTCTTTCCAATGCTTACAAATGTATTCAAATTTACCAGTAGCTGATCAAATTATTCAACAGCTATACTACAACATGTGATCACAAGCTGACCTGGTTTAAACAGAAGAATAAGAGCACATGGGTTTGTTTGTGATACTCTTTGAGAGCAGTTGACCTTCCAAGGAATGGATAGCTATCCTTTAATATGTCGAGGCTAGGTTTACATTTTTCCCTGCAAAAATTAGAAAATTTCACTGAACCAAACTCCATATACTTATACCGTACACATTTAGATATAGAAAGGTTCATGTACAGGAGGTATACCAGAGCATACTGCAGTAAATCCTCCGTGACCATGTCGTCTGTGTGAGTCATAAGGTCGTACACTGTGATATAGTCCCTGCTGTACTGACCCCTAGTGTTGAACCCAGCCTTGGACTGGGCCTGACGTAGCTGACTGTACTTGTGACTGAAGTCTGTAACATAAGTACCTGTGTGTATGTCATTGTTGATAATACTCATAAGCAAATAAGGCATGGATTTGTATATGTCTTTTTAGTAATGAATTTAAAGGCTCATATTCTTCCAAAAGCAGTGTATTCTTTGGACAGAACAACAAAATATGTGTTACAGATACAATCTGTACTTGCTCGTTGATGACAACATTACTACAAGGTATAAATAAGACCAATTCTTCTGTTTATCTTCGACAATTTTCTGACATTTTACATAGACATTCCGTATGTCTCTGTTAACAAATCTCGAGTACATAAACTGATGGCATGGCAGATACACCAATTTTGATTCGGCGATGGTTTTTCAAATTCAAATTATTTCTGAATATGGAATATTTGCCACTGCATCATGTAAACAATGAGCGTATTTTGACATCCATACAAACACTAAATAGTGTAATTTGATCAACATTTTCATTGCCTTAAAATGTTATTTTAAAGCAGATATTTGTACATTATGTACCATTTGCATTAGTCTACAATATGTCAGTGTTGTTTTAACTTTTCCCTTTTCATGAAGAGTATATATTTATGAAATAGAATGGGCCTTGTAAGTTGTCAATAAAGATGATTAATACCCATGGTAAACCTCCTTGATGTAAAAAGGGGCAATACCTCTTGATCTATGGTGATGGACAAGTGTCAAATTGGGATATATATCATCTAACTGTAAATGATTCTTTGCTAAGTCTAGAAACATTCCTTTTTAAAAAGTATTGAACAAAAGAAATCAAATATCGCATGTATTTGGTTATTTTAGTATTACTCACCTTTCTATTTTGTCAATTTTGATTTATCTGTTGATGTTTGTATAATAAATATTCAATCACCCTTAATACAGAAAGTTCTTAGTAACAACAAACCTTTCAAATATGGTAGTCCAGCCACAAGAATTATCCGTAAACTGAGATGAGCAATACCAACCTGGAAATGAGAGAGGAGAGCTGTTGTAGTACATGTAAGATGCAGCTGAGTACAAGATACAAGCACCTTCAGAAAAATACAGGTACAGTCAACCCTGTCTTAAGTGGTCAGTCAAGGGAACATGATAAAGTGGCCACTTAACAGAGGTTGTTGCTAAATGAAGGTTAAACATATAACAAAATGCTAGTTTGGTAATATTAAAACTGACCATTAAATGCAGGTTGACTGCTAAATACAGGTGGCCGCTAGTATAGGTTCAACTGCATTTCATGCAGTGACTTTTCTGTTAAATTAAAACTGAAATCTATATTTCCCCACCCCTGATTACTGGTACAATGTCTTGACACAACAATATGAAATCATGGATTTTTTTTTTGCAATTGGACACAATTCAACAGGACAATGTACATGACAATTGACTTCTACATAGCTATCACTTTATTTTATGAAGCAGCTATATAAAACGTTTGTATCACTGAGATCCGAATCTTTTAAAGCTTACCATACTGTCAGGTCATTATGACTATGACATTTACCAGGATTAGTTTTACTCTAAAGAAGCTGTTTAAAAGTGCGTGATAGAGAAATAGGTTCCAAAAATTAAATCAGATTGAACTGAATCATGAAGGTATTTACCCACCCATCTTTGACAGGATGTATTCACAGACAATAAACGAAGTGTCACACATAGGATTGGGTTTATAAGATACCAAAAAAAAGATTTCATAAAGGTGATCAATACCACGAGTCTGTCATGTGTGATACAGTTCGAAAGTTGCGTGATGACAGATACATGTATGTAAGTTTAAATTTGTGTGAAATGGTTCAATTGCAGCTAAAAGTTTTACAGACAGAAGTTTGAAGAGAAACATACAGACACACAGAAAACAATTTGCCCAAGATTGAGTGAGAAAAAAAATGCGTTAATTTGTAATCATATTTATTGTTTGAAAAACGTCTAGAATTTACATTGGTTTTCTTATGCAGCATTCTTCATATCAATCTACATATGAAGTTTCATCAACCTACTTAGTATTGGTTATGCGGACAAATCAAAAGATAAATGACAAAGGCAATAATCTTCAATCATGAGAGTTATGGTCTTGCCGCATTCCTATCAAGTCATTCATATGATTTCATCACTAGTACTTAGATGGAGTTGTCAGGACAAATCAAAGTTAAATGCAAGGGCAAAACTTTCAATACATGCAGAGTTTGGTTTTGTGACGCACTCCCTCATCAAGGTCTATTACTAGAAGTTTCACAACATAGGTACGTAGTTTTGGAGAAACCCAGACAATATTTGTAGACCACCCGAAAACGGACGACGGGGACGGCGACGACAGGGGATCTATATCCCCCAAATTTCATTTGTGGGGGTAATAATTAAAGATAACAAAAGCTCAACATATCTAAAAATGAGTGGTTGACAAACAAGAGATGGACAAAATGAAAGTAAAAAAGAAATAAGGGTGACCAAATACTTACAGAATGTAGCAGTGTGAGGTAGGGACACTCCACATGATGGTAGGATATCCAGCTATCCTGGGCACACTGGGGACTGCAGTATCTCACCTGGCTGCACTGACCACACCTGGACAGGTACAGGTGAAACATGATGGAAATCAGTTTCAAAATTTGTAACTGATTAATTGGACAAAAGCAAATACTGATTTAATAATTAATATTTGGTTAAATCTATTTCATTTCACATAGAAAATATTTTGTTTTTTGTAATGTCATTTGTATTCATCTGTATTGAAAACTCAACTCTTTCCTTTGGTTTTGAAAAGAAATAAAAACAAGAAACACATCAAATGATGTGAAACCAGGTTTTCAAGTGTCGCCCCTGGCAAGCAAAACTATTTTAAGAATAATGACCTTGACCTTGACCCTACTGACCTGAAATCAATCCCAATCTTCCTCTCCCCATAAGGTATCTATCTACAAAATCTGATCATCATACCTACCTCTTAGTTTATTTGACGGAAATGGAAAAAATCTATTTTTAGAGACAGTGACCTTGACCCTATCAGGGCTCTCTCTCTGTTTTTGGGGAACAGTACCTCTACCCTCAGGAGGGGGAGTTTATGTGATGTTTTCTCCTGTAGGGGGAATTTTAGGAAATTCTTGCTGCACATTCATACAATAATTATATTGAAAAAAAAATATACAAAACAGTTCTTGTAGCATTATTAGGTAAAACTGAAATGGAAATCAAATGGTATACTGTGTAACAATCTACCACTTGACCATTCTTGTTATTCATATGAGCTCTTACATTTTCCGATTGTAGGGGGAATTTTGCTTGAAAATGGGGTCAAAAACATACTTTTTGGCTAGGGGGATGATACCCAATATTGGCACTAAAAATGGAGATTGAGAGCCCTGCCTATCATCCTGAAAATCAATCCCAATCTTCCTATCCCATAAGGTATCTACCTTCCAGTATGAAAACTGTATCTCTATTTGAACAGAAGATATTCAATACAAATGACCGTTTTGATAGTCTCCCAATGACGTCCCTCATTCTAATAACCGGGATTTTCATTGAAAACCTGGTTGACAAAACTTATTTCACAGGTACTGATGAGTAGCTGACAGTATGAAATCTAATATGAAACAGTAACATGTATCATCCTTTCGGAATGGTAGATATAAGTTTGAATTGAGTAAATATAGCAATACAGTAAAATGGCTATAGTCTGAAAAAAATAACATCTGATAATTTTTTAAGGAAGCCACAAACAATGTCATGTCATTAATATTGTTATTTTGAAAACAACAAATTAAGCAATTAGCTTAGAGGACAGTTTTAATTAAAAAGCAGAGTGTCAAGTGGTAACAAGAACAATTTCAATTCTTTCTTCTTATAATGTCACTTAAATTTGAGTGAAATGATTAAGTTATATTTTACCATACCTCTCACTCTTAATGTCACTTAAATTTGAGTGAAATGATTAAGTTATATTTTACCATACCTCTCACTCTTTTAGTTGTAAACATGAAATAAATTAATGTTTTCTAATTTCAGCAATAATGCACAGAAAAAGGAATCTACAATGACAGATAAAGAAAGAAATAAGTAGAAATGAACTTACGGGTACAGCCTGTGTATTTTACCGAAGCAGTGATGACAGTGGGTGGGGTAATGATCAGGTAACAACACTGCTGCAAATGGTTTCTCAACTATTAGAGTATCCCCCGAGATAATGTCCCGATTAGCCTACAAAAGATTCATAATGTAATATATGTGTGGTCAGGTTATCCTCTAAATAAGGGTGCCTGGATAGCGTAGTGGTGACGTGCCTCCCTTCTCACTAATGCGTCCCGGGTTTGATTCCTGGTCACCTATGTAAGAGGAAACAGTGGCTGCCTGTCCAGACATATGAATTTTCTCCAGGATCTCCAGTTTCCTCCCACAAACGCTGCCACCAGAGTCATTGAGAGCTATCAATATAGGTTGTGATACCTTGTTTCATAATCAAAGTAAAATAAATAAATTTTAAATTTAAATAAGAAAAGGTGTATTGTTCCTGTAACAGTAGTAAGTGGGACAACAAAAAGTCTAGTATAGTTGAGCTATCACTAAAAGTGAGGAATATTACTGCTACATTACCTTGATTCAACATTAACAAAAGATATTCAACTTTTGGTATAACAAGAAACAAAGGGATGCAATATTTTAGGGACAGAACAACATGCATGGTTCCTATATATTGCCCCCACTTCACCGGCGGTATTATATGATGACTTTTAACACTTCTGTGACATACTGACCGTCAGGTATCTGCCTTGGGTCTCACTACACTGTAGACTGACCGCTCTCGAGGCCTGTACAAGGACACTGTTCTCTCCATGAGACACTGCAGGTACTGGCAGGTTTTCATCATCAATAGTTCTTTCTGCATGGGCTTCATTGTCCTTGAGTCTTAAATAAAGTTTTATACTACTGTTGTACAATGCAGCTCCGTAATATAAAGCTATATTTGGGGTCCAATATTAGATAGTATGCTTAATGCATTATAACTACCATTATATATGAAAATGCACATAATTGAGTTGCTTAGAATGCAGTGACATTTCAAGTGTTTAATTTCAGTTAATAACCTCCCCCCCACACTACCCTGTGGCCATTTTAGACACCTGCTTGTTCCGGCCTTATAATACTGTGAATTAGCCAGCAGGGTTCCACATGCCATTAATCAAGGTACCTTGAAGACAATTAAATCATAATTATGGTTAGGGGTCAGCTGTGTTTTTTTACTGGTTCTCATGTTATAATGGTGCATGTTATAATGGATCTATACTAATTATATTAAGATGAATCAAAAGAGAGTCCTCTTGATATGAAATCTGGAAACTTGAGCTTTTAATTCTATATGATATATGGAAAACACATTGTCAAAAAATATTACCTTTACAAAAGGTATAATGCTTTGTATAACATACCTTTTGTTTATTTTCTCTTCCAGCAGCTGTACTTCTTTAAAAACTTGATCTATTAATTTAAAAAATAAGTATAATTACATGTTTCATCATACATTGTACACAGTCCTTAGTAAGTACCAAATATGAACAATTATATATCATTTTGAAATAATAGTTAACCATGAAGATAAAGCTATAGTCACTTTTTTATTAGAGATCTTTCACTAATATGGAATGTATAAGATGACTTTTATCTTGTGAAATCCTTAAATAGAATGCTTCAGAATGCCTTCTTTGAATCTCAAACAAGTATTTTCTCAAACAAAGTATCTAAGATTTTCCTTTATTTGAGAAACTATTTCAATTTTGCGGAAAAATGACTTGACTATTTGAGTTTACCATCACTTTGACAGTATATCAGTCATATAGCAAAGTCTAGCTAATTACAGGTGGAGGAAGACCCCAAATGCACGGAGGCATCCGGGTAGAACCACTGATCTACCGCAATGTGGAAAAATAAAGACATGAGTATTCGGTTATTATGTTTTTTAAGAACATTCTCTATATACAAGAAGCTCCATTTTATTCCCCAAAAAAGCAGGATCAGACTGAAAGCTTGGATCTTCCTACAGGTTGGACCAGGTTTATATTTATCACATAGGTAATTTCTTGCAAGCATTTCGAAGGTAATGGGTTAATATAAGAAAATATTTCTCTACATAAACATTGATATTATGATACCTTTTCTAGGTTGATCAATTGCAGCATCTTTCAGTGCCATCTCTGTTTCTTCCAAAGCTGAAATAATGGTAAAAAGTCGATAATAATGAGTCAGAATTAACTGAAAATGCCAAGGACTGGTCCTGGAACTAACCTCATGCTGATTACCAGGCAAGGCTGATATACCAGAACTTGTGTCTTTTTCAAACAGTTTTGCAATGCAGTGATAGATAAAACCCCTAACATCTCAGTTACTGGGAAGACCCCTGACCATTAAAACCACCAGGACCATACAGGTGTGATATAATATTTCACCTCAGTTATTAAATGGTAGTGTTAAGCTGATAAGGACATTTCCCCAACTCTGTTTAACAAATATGAATAGAATTCTGTTTAAAGCTCAGGTTTCGGTTTCATAAAACATCTCAGTTTGAGATTTTCCTAAACGCAAAAATCTTGCATTCTAAGTTTTGCAATTTTAATTTGAAGAAATCAATTCTTATATGATGCAGATATTAACATATACTATGTAAAAAGTCTGCTTTAAAGGCAGTTAAATCATTGAACTACAGATTTTTTATAATTTTGAATTGAAAAAAAAAATCATGTTGAGAATTATTTTGAAACAGGGCATGGTCTACATGCAATATAAAAACACTTTCTTAAAAAGTGTCAGACTTGTTTTAAGGCTGCTTAACAACTCAGTGTGATTATGCCACATTAAATATTAAAAAGGTAACAGTGGTTAATAAAAAAATAATTTTCTTATACTTGCACTGCAATCTGAAAAGAAATGGGAAATAGAACTTTCACAGGATTGTGATGTATACCAAAGCTACAGTGCTTTGACTAAATGATATTAACCCTTTCCCTCATAGAGGACCCCATGAAAAGACCTATGCGAACAACATAAAACCAGATCAGCCTGCGAGTAACTCGCAGGCTGATCAGGTTTTATGCTGTTCGCTGTTCCTCAGTGGTCTGGAAATGAGGATTTTGTAATTAAATTTGGTAAGGTTTAACTGTGGTTTTCCGCAGATCAGGCTTCATGTGGTGCCTACTGAGGGCGTCAAAATGAGTCTATATGAGGGAAAGGGTTAAAAGCTATTGAACTTTTTGTACACTGGATGAGATGAAACAAGACATGATTCCCTGGGGACAATGTGTATAATTCTTATACAGCCTTCACCTAGCTTAGTGTGGTATGCTTGTATTACATTATCAATATTACAAACATATCTTCATTAGCATTTCAAGCCAATTAGCTTATATTCATTCTGCAATAGGTGACAAGATGTAAATGTGAGCATACAGGCAAGACTTTCCTTCAAGTGTCCAGCATGGTACTGGCAGTTAGATCTTCTCAGCTTCAGTTTATACACCGATGAGACTGGGAAATCACACAGTACAGCTGCCTCAATATCACCCAGACATCCCTGTAAAAAATTACAGAGAAAGTATTCTCTAGAGCTATCACTAAGGGTGATCAAAATACCCTCTCTACAATATATCATCCGGACTCAACCTGATGATATACTATACTTAACTTATTGTTGAGCAAGATAGAAAGAGACAATGAATATAAAGATAATACATTGTAATGGAATTTCATCTGTGGGAGAATGCAATCTTCGACATTTTTTCCAATTCCAATGATGTATTCAAATCTGTTCAGAATTGTTGTTGATGCTGTGCTGGAGAGAAATATCAACAGCTTAGACGACAGTATTTTGATGATATATCTACATCATGCTAATTATAGGTAAAGGAACTATCAGAATGTACAGAGACATCCTAGTAGAAATATGGACCTACTGAAAGATTAATAAAATAGATATTTTTCATTCATTTTCAAGGATAAATCAGAAATATAATTATGGCTTTGTGACACAGCGTTTAACTGAATAGAATGCCAGCTCTTTCACATCAATTGTAAGAAAAAAAGTTGTGGTCAATTTTGAGTATGCATGCAAGCGTGTCCAAATAATGTTATAATCTTCCATTCTGAAAAAAATATTAATCTTAAATGAAAACAAACAATTATTCTAAATTATTTGTTTTTATATTATTACTATTATTCAGATCTTTTAAATGTCTAAAGGTACATGAAAATATTACTGGACATGTTTGTCATTTTTTTTTACATACAGAACCAAATTTCTTCCCCTTAGTATTCACTGGAAATAATGCATTCAAATTGGGAGGAATATACATGTATACAGATATACGTCATGTGTATATTTTCTGGTATTAGGAATATAGCTAAATACACAGTATAAAAACAACTGATAAGAAACCTGTTTGATGTGTGTCCTTGAAAGAATAATCATTGTGTTGCAGCAGGAAAACCAAACTCCCTAACAAGTGAGATTGTCAAAAAATCCATTATCTAAAACAAATGCTTCCTCACCACACTGCATTCTCCAAATGATCTTCAATCAAAAGGGTTCTTACCCTGAATTCTTTCAAATAGTACAATGCTGCTGATCTATTGCCATAAATCAAGGCTAGCTCTTCCCCGCAATGTGGACTCCACAGTGCAGCCTGCAACAGATTTTCTTCATTTTAAATATAATCCACATCAACAGTAAGAATTCATTTATCACTAGACATGGTGCCAACTGAGTTTTGAATCTGGGCAAACAATTGCAGTTTTTGCTTAACTAATATGTACCCCTTCATTTGAAGGAGAGAGTCTTACAATTTTGGGGGTACATTGCCAAGTTTGGGGGTAAAACACCTACAGGGGGTAAACAGACATTCTGCTAGGATATGCCATTTGTCTGTGTTCAAACCCCAAAAAGCAGGATCAACCAGGAAGCAATTCTATGTCTAAGAAGGATTTGCAGTCTGGCATTTTCTTATAGGAACAAAATATTAATTGCATGCTTATCTGTTTTCGTTTTGTTTGAGTAGATCATTTTTTATCCCATCCATGGAGTATAGAGTTTATTATGTATAAAATAGTGATTAAACATGAGCACTGCAGAATGGCACTAATGCTTGTCTGTTTTACATGTCTGAGTAACTGGCTACATTAGAGTTTCTGCAAGACAAAACAATGAAAATGACAACCCAGCTATCATAATATTAGCTAGACTTTTTCCTCGAAACAGACAAGCTAATAAAATGAGTCAGCTGTAAATAACTTTGGAAACTGGAAAAATAATGCATAAAGTATAAAAAGTCACAGATGTAGGACTTACAAATGAGATTAAATCAATCAGTACAGTTTGTACCATTAAATGCTGTTCTTAAAATATCTTAATAATACTAGATAATTAAACTCAGTTAAACAAAAAAAACAATATATCATATCTTAACATGATTGGATCATTGATCTCAAGTTATAAATTTATCAAAACTTATTTCAAGTTTTAATTCTTATCAATTACAGTCGAGAGAAACTAGATACAGTGTAAGTATGACACGAATGCACCATCCTGCAAAAAAAATATAGAGAGAAATTTTCATATTTCATGGTCCATAACTCTGTCAAAAATGGGCAATGGTAAAAAAGTCAGTCAATCATCAAAGTACACCATTATGTACTAAAAAATTAGCTTAGTACTTCAAATACTTTGAAAAACAACAACAGGAAAACCTTCATTCTTAAGTAATTTGTAAAGTGCATAGGCAAAAACTCTTATTATGGGCAAGGGTTAGTGAAATGCAGTCTTGCTCTGTGAGACATATATATTCATTATTGTACATATAAATAAAAAAAATCAGAGAAGTGTCTTATAGCATATGGTAAAAATGTTTGGAAAACTGTTGTATACTGAAATGGACATGGGTAGTACAATATACCCCTGCCACATTGTGGCTCAGAGGCATAGAAATTAGCAAAGTACCTCTGAATATTTCTCAGCAGCATTTTTATACATCTTCTTTTGAAAATAAGCATTCCCACTTGTCTTCAATTCTAAGGCTTTTGTCGCATCCTTCTGCTTTGCAATCTTGAATGTTTTGAAATAGGAAGATATCCAACCTATTTTCCTGGAAAACAAGAACTATCTTTGAAAATGATGAATGCCCCGAATACCACTTTGTCACAGTTACTGGTACCATGTCAGACAGTATTGATAAAGTCGAAGGATAAAAATAGGAACAGTCACCAAAACCAGGAAGAGCTATGATACAATTATTCATGTATCGCCAACAAAAAAATTCAATAATTTATAAAAAAATAAGCTGATTATGGCATGCCAAGGATAATGTGCAGCTAGTTTTGGTACTTATAAATGCTGTAAGTAATATCAGAAGCTGACCAATAGTAGCTGAGAAAAAGAGCAGATAAAATATATTCAAGAAATATAGCAAGGGGGGAATAACTCAATGACAATTTAAACAAGCATGATATTGCCTACAATATAAGCAAGTAGGTTTGGAATGTGGCATGACATACAAAATCTCAACACAACAATAGAGCATGCAAATGTTGTGGAATTGTTGTGTGTCATATTACAGTTTATTTGTGACAAGAGTATGGGTCTGTTGGCCCCAATTCCCATTTGCCTATAACCATTTGCCAGAATTTCATTTTGGACTGGGTTCATTTGCCTTAAAAATGGGTCTGTTTACCCTAAAATTATTTTATCAACTTGGTTTGGATGATTATATATATGTTTGTTTGTCTGTATGTGTGTTTAATATGTGTGTTTTATAGATTGTATGTTCTAGGTAGGTAGGTATATGCGGGATAGAAAGATGATGATGGTGTATGTGTGGCACAGTGCATACTCTGCAAATAATTATTCAAATTCTTCTTATTTACAAAATAAGTTGGCTCCATTATCTTTTTTTTAACAGAAATTATTAAGAGAATGTCACATTGTGTGAATCTCTATATGAAGGGGTACAAAGCTCTGGAAAAACAATTGTATCCCCAGATGTATGACCACTATGAGTATGATGTTTCTTGTTCTCATTTGGATCATCTTAAATCTTACACACCAATATGTACTGTTACCAAGAACACATAATATAGATATTATCTCTTTATGACCACCACTTATTATGAGTTCAATAGAGACAAATGAAGATGCCATTTTGGAAATAGTTTGACTGTTGTTGGTTTTGGACTTTTTTTAAAAATTGTTTTCAATTACCATTGACAACTTATTACATTTGAAGCCTTCAAGGGGATATATTGCTGCATTAGGGAGTATATTTAATCTAAAGGTGAGTATTGTAATCTTGTCTTCTTATGGTAAACTCGAGACTCTAGGGAAAGTCCAGTAGCACGTACTATCAAAAGAGACTTACTAGAGGCAGTAATAATTTAATAAACCCATGCCAAGTCAAGACAATATAATCTGCCCTCGCTTCGATGCTTTGCTATTTATATACTAGTAGATCAAACATAAAGGACTGGAATAAAAACAATAATATGAAAAAGAATACAAATAGGTACCTGCAGCATATATCATAGCAGTCTATAGATGTTAATACTATGTTCATGTTAACGTCAAATAAGGTGGGTTTTGTTAGAGCCATACCTGTCAAGTCTCACGCTTAAATCGTGATTCTCACGATTTTAAGTTCATGGTCACGATTTCACGATTTTTGGCCATTTTCTCACGATTTTTTATAAAAAAATACCAAAAACATTGTGGGTCAGAAATTTTGTCTAATTTACCTTCTCTAATCGTTAAAACAACACAGGATGCAAGCCCCAATATACAGCCCACCCTGTGACGCTTGTCTAGGGGCATTCCAATATACAGGGTACGTCACAAAACTGGTTATCGCCGGTCTTGCTTATACTCGTATATCCCAGGGCATTCCAGGGCTTCCCGAGAGAAAATCCACCAATCACAATGTTGCTTGAATTTCCGAATCCCTCCGAGTCATATACGGGAATTATCGGTAACTATTACTTAAATTCCCGGACATTGCATGATCACCATTCGCGCACTTAATGTCGACTGCAAAACATGAAGACTCCAGAAAAGAAGAAAAAGAGTTATGCCTCAAAGTACAACAACGCGTGGGAACTGGAATTTTCCTGGCAGCAAAAAACATCAAATTAACGCGGATTTACCCAAATTTATTTGTCAGCGTATTATTGATACCACTTTTTGCGCATGCGCCATCTAAACGACATTTTGATACTATGGCAACAGCATTTGATTTGTAAACAGACACTTAAATGTTAATTATGAATCACTGAAGCATACTTCGACGTTCCTTCTTTTCATAACAATAAAAGTACTAACTGATTATTGTAATCTTTGTTATAATCGCCGTGAAAAAGACCGCTCACAATTATTTTTAAACCGAAAGTACATTACAAATCGAATGTCTACATGGTATTTTTACTGTTATCAATCGGTCATTCACATATAACACAGCCACTATATGATGATTAGAATGATATAATTGCATACCAATATTTAATCATATATAAAAACTGACTGAATTTATATAATAGATCTAGATCTAGCTAATATTTATCCAGACTTGTTAAAGTCAAAGACATCAAAATTTTAGGTAGATCTAGATCTATCTGTTTTAGTCAGTTCTTTGTAGATACTTGTTATTATGAAATATTATGTATAATTTTTAAAAAATGTAATTTTTTCTTATTAATTTTGTAAAAGCATGGTAACACAGGACACAAGAAATTCATACTTAATGATCTCAAAAGGCACCAGAATGCATAATTTAATGCATTTAAAAAAAAATTCTCCCAAACCCACACTCCCATCCGGTCTTCGCGACACGTAAAAATCTCACTCCTTGCCATTCTGAAATGTTGACAGGTATGTTAGAGCTTATACATGAAATGTCTTACTCTATAAAGTTTTCCTGTGTAACAAACAGAATTCTTTTCTCATCATTGCTTAATCGCTTAAATGAGAGGAGGTTTTCCTTTGAAATCGACGAGTTAATTGAGTCAAGTTCTCTTTGCCAGTTCCCTGGTACATTTGCCGCCATATTTAATTCCTTCTTTTAAGAGAATATTTAGATAAGAAAGATAACTCTCGCAAATAATAAATGAAATAATTATTTTAATATTTAATACTTACAACATATTGATTTTAAGTGAAATTTAGTTAAAATATATTGTATCTGTCTCATAAAGTATTTCAAAGAACGTAAATAGCTAATGAAAAAAAACAATATTAATCGACCAACATCATATTTTTTTTACGTCTTCTGCCGTAAGTTGTTAAGAAAATTCTGGAAAATTCATGGGTTTTCGAGGTTGGTTAGAGCAAACATAAATACTTCAGTAAATGAGTGTGTCATCAATTTTTACTTAAGAACAAGGCTTCAACATTGTATATTATCTCAAGGAAGTCTTTCGAGATAACTGTGCAAGCAAGCAGGGAAAATGTCGGACCAAGGAGGGGATAGAAACGAAAATTACAGAGTGCCTAAAAATATGCAAGATCTTCTAAAAATTTGTGCTCAGGCGTCTGATCCGAATAACACAAATGTGAATGCTACATTTGAAAATTTGCCCGAAGAGGTACGTTCTTCTTGTCAATCTATTTCAAAATATATTTTAATTCTTTATATTTCTTATTAATATTTCAATTGATACTAAAAAACTTTGTATACAATTTCTAAAATTACCACACACCCCTTCCAAATTTAAAAAAGTTTTAAAAATAAAAAAAGAAGTTATTTTCACTCACCTAGTAGCGTTGTGATATTTTCTCTCTATGTCAAAGTTATCGCTTTGCCCCATTTGTCCCATCTGTAATACTAAATGCTAACTAAAATATGACAAAGTGACGGAATAATATTCATAGGACCAGGTTTTTCCTTCTACATATTCAAAGGGGGACAAATGTCCCCATGACATAGAGACAAATCTTGAATTATTTGGTGGTCATTTATGCAGTTTGAGAGTAAAAATTGGCAATATTGTGCGCAAGGGTAATGTCCTGTAGGACTACATGCGCTGAATAAAAAGGCAAAGTGAGTGCAGCATGTTTCAATTTGTTTACCTATATGAACTGACTTGGCCTGCGTCATCTAGAGTGCCATTGGTACATCTGCAAATAACCAAATGTTGGATGATATGTTAGAAACAATGTCATTGTTGAACACTAGAAACAGAAAACATTAAGAAGTCTTTTTTTTGTGACAGAAGAGACAATGGCTGGAGAATGCCCTGGAGGGTATGACAGTCAGCCCAGTGGATGAGATGAAGAAAGGCATCGCTATCATCCTTGACCCAGAGAAAGATGAAGATGCTAAGCTGGAAGCTATTGAATCTGTTAATGGAATATGCGAGCATATTGACTTTGCGATTGGTATGAATTCTTGTATATAGGTTTTTGCTTTTGATCTTTTGTTACTCTAGAATCAGATTCTGATCTATTTATGATACATCACATTAGTCTCCTGTTACCTTGATACATGTATTCAGAATAAAAGTGCATCCAAAATTTAAGATAACAATAAATGGGTTAATTAGTCATAAAATAGTGGCTTACTTAAATGGTATGACATTAAGTGTAATGTATTACTTTATTACTGAAATGATAGGTATTTAAGTCTTGGCATAGCATACAAGTTTAAAAAAGTATTTCTCCAAAAGCAATATGTGGAATTTGCTTCTATAAATGTATTTTCCAGATTTTCACAAGGTAGGAGGATTTGCTATTTTCCCAATTTGTCTTCAACATGAGGAGGCAGAATTTAGGTGGCAGTCTTTGGAATTAGTAGCAAATCTAGTACAAAACAACCCATATTGCCAGAAAGCAGTTTTGGAAGATGGGATGTTACCACAGTTATTAGAGTCACTGGATACAGATGAGAATATGACTGTGAGAACTAAGGCTCTCTATGCTATATCATGTGAGTGAAATGTTTGTCATTAACTTCATGGAGTTGTTGAAGATTGCTTGTATAAAAAAAACCCACAAGTTTGATTGGTCATGTATTATTATTTTACCCTTTCCCTCTTAGAGGACACCATGAAAAGATCTATGCGAACAGCATAAAACCAGATCAGCCTGTGAGTAACTCGCAGGCTGATCAGGTTTTATGCTGTTCGCTGCTCCTCAGTGGTCTGGAAATAAGGATTTTGTAATTAAATTTGGTAAGGTTTAACTGTGGTTTTCTGCAGATCAGACTTTATGTGATACCTATTGAGGGCCTCAAAATGAGTATATGAGGGAAAGGGTTAAAGCAATTTTCCCAACATCTTTTAACATTTAATGGCGGTCAGTCAGTTACCATGACCCTTTTGTCCTTGGTAAACCTGCCCTGACACTGACACTGCAGCCATGTGCTGGATACTTGGTCTGAAGTTTTAAATGTTGTAAAGAGGGCACTGGAAACTCTGACACTCATTTTGTTAGTTTATGGGGCTTATTTTTAACTAATCAACTTAGTGAAATGAAACATGTTATTTTATTGGGTGTTGTATAAAACTATATAACTATGACATGGTGTTGAAAAGAGATGGTTCTTTATTCACCTGAAACAATCTGTAAAACCCAGTAAATAAAAGCACTAATTAGTATTTGAACAGAATACAAACACAATTATAATGGGACTTCTAATAAATAGGATAGAACTAAGAAGTGTAGCAATGTAGGACTAATATACATTGTCCCCAAAAAATTCATAAAACATATATATATATATATCTTCCTTCACTGTCCTGGGTGGCTGAGTGGTTAGAGCAACTGCCACAGGAGCGGGAGGTCATGGGCTTGATCCACAGCAGTGACAAAGCAAAAGTCCTAAGAAACTGTACTGGTATAGCTCCTTTGCTTAGTCCTCAAGCATATAAGGGTAGTTTTAGGACTGGTTAACCCAGTGTCAGGATAATGTGACTGGGTGTGGTATTATGCCACATGTCTATGGAATGATAATAGTGGTAAAGCACTTTATCTGTCTTAAGTAGACATAGTCTCTAGATTACTGAAATACTGTTGATGGGATGTTTAACCCAACAAACAAACATATATTCCTTCACTATTAGGAATCCCATTTAAAACTGAGGTATTTTGTTCTAGGTTTAACAAGAACCAATGAAGAAGCTCTGGCCGAGTTTTTGAAGCTTGAAGGGTTTTCTGCAGTTATGAGGGCCATGCAGACCAATGTGGAGAAGCTGAAGATAAAGTCTGCCTTCTTCTTATCTGCCGTCTGTGTAGATAATGAGAAAAGTAAAGGTAATAGAAATGTTTGTATGTGTGTGATACCTGTATATTGAGGTGATGAGTATTGGTGGCTTCAAAAATGATAATCATTCATGCACAGTTCTTTGTTGATTCATGTAATCTCCAAGTATAATGTTTTCCGGGGAGGATAAAGTCACTGACTTTAACACTCACTCATTTTCTCAACGCATGGGTTTGAGTCCCGGCAGGGTCATTCAGATTTTCATGTGAGGAAGCCTTCCAGCTGGCTTGTGGTAGGTTGGTGGTTCTACCTGGATGCCTCAGTGCATTTTGGGGTCTTCCTCCATTCTGTATGACTGAAATACTGTCGCAGCGACGGTTAACTAAAAAATCAATCAGTCATTTTTTTCCCAGTTGTGAAAGTATTGGTCTTAATACCCAGGAGTAGTTTAGAGAAGATCATAGTAACATACCTGTCTGTAGATTTGAAAGTGGTTATTTTACACCCTGCGGCTAGAGTCTTTAATGACCTTCTCTGATATAAAGTACTGGTCCAATTGAAGAACAGTTGATAATGATAAGTACAAGTTGCTTCCAAATCAACATGGAAATAAGTAATTTTTTATTAAGAACTTGCGTTTCTGCTTACAGAGTCCTCCACAAGAAATGTCTCCCTTTATCAAACACCATTCAACTACTTGTATTATCATTGTCAATTTCTTTTTGCAAAATTGAAGTTAAAAGAATATTATTGCTGCTTAGTTGTAACTATGTATGAGTTTGGACAGGTGAGCATGGGTAAAAAGGTTTAAAAGAATTTAATACAATGTTCCCCATATGTATTTTTTCAGATATCCTCTGTGACATGGGAATGATAGAACAGCTGATTGGTCACCTTAATGAAGAGCACACATCTTTCCATGAACACCTGATCTCCGCCCTCCTGGCCATAGTGAGGGACCACCCACGTAGTGTTCAGGAATGTCTCCGTCCAGAGCTTCACATGGAGGCCATGTTAGAACAAAGGGAGGGGGAACTTAAGGGCAAGGAACAGTTTCAGGTGGGTACCACTTGTCAAATAATTAAACCTGTAAATTCTGCTTTAGCTTTTGAGACCAGTTGCCAAGTACAGTCAACCCTCCAAACAATGGCTTACTCGGGTTCTAGCACTGAAAGTCATGTGACGGATATATTAATCTCTTATCAACAGCAAATTGAGCTTCCAGTATCAGCAGCAATTCTCAATACATCGGCGAAATCGAGATTTACGAACACTGCCAGTGTATCAAGTGTTGACTGTAGTCAGTTGTCTTTTTCTGTGACACTTCAGGGGTGTAAAATTTTCTTTTAGGTCACTCGTTCTGTAGGACGAGTAGGTGAAAAATCTTACTCGTCCTTAAACAAATTTAGCTCGTCCTAAAATGATTTTATTTTTGCTTGTATAAAGCTTTTGATGTTTTGCGGAAACACCGCAGAACAGTTTTTCTTCTTTTTTCGTCAACCACGGAAAACCAGAAAACCAATGATCCAGGGCTTTTCTTGTGCGTTTCGTTTCATTGTAAGCGCTTTGGTGCTTCTTATGTTTTAACTCTTGCTTTTTTGTGTTTTCGTCGTCTCTGTGCCGAGAAACGTTTTCATTGACAATTGTTTCGACATTTTGACCACTGGAAACAAAACATTTGCAGTCCCTGAGTGTGCCGCAGTCCCGGACTGTGCCGCGAACTAACAAAAACGTATTGAAAAAACATCGTAGAAAATTGTGAAACAGTCTGCGCTAGCACCTCACAGATCTTTCTAAAAAATGAGCATCATTATGGTGGTATTTTGTCATAATTAGCTCCCCTGATCAAGTAATGAGATTTATGATCATGACTAACCATCGTAACAATATGAAATTCATTTTTTACTGGAACATTTCTTTCTTGGCAGCAAAAAGTTACTCGTCCGGTTGGATGAGTGTTCAGGGAAATTATGCTCGTCCAACTGTGAAATTCACTTGTAAATACGAGCGGATGAGTGGATTTTTACAGCTCTGCACTCTGTAATACCTTTCATTTGGTTTTAGGTAGCTTCTATGGAGAGCAGTCAATTTGCTCTAATTAAATTGATTTACTGCATTAGACAAGTTTGTGTAAGTGTAACTTAAAACTTTTAGTGGGTGGTGAAACAGGAGTTGCTTAGGTAATAATATATAAACTTAAGTAGGATAATGGAAAAGGGATCTTACACAATTTGATTTTTATTATAGAGAAAAAAAAAGCTCTGGGAAATTTTGTATATTTTTATTGTTTGAGATTTAGCCCCCTCAGACAGTATTTCAGTTGTTTTTGGGACTTTGTTTACATGAGACAGATATAGTGCTGCCTCACTGGGATATCATACTGTAGACAAGTGGCATGATACAACTTCCTCAGAGCTAACATGTCCTTGACCTACTTATAAGCAAAGTATATTGTATTTTGTATGTTGCAGCATGGGCATCAAGCCCTCTATCCCCTTGATATTCATTTTGAACTTGTCTATACATTCAGCAAATACTGAGTCTCTCTTATCTGTTTCTATCAACAGGAGGAGTATGAGTATATAGTGGAACTGAAGAAAATCTTACAGCAGGCATCAGCTGGCAGCACAGAGCAGGAAGTGGCCAGATAACACCAAACCTTCTTCTAGAGACTTTCTGTTTGGGACACATCCATATTTTTATTTTGGGACACACGCTCCTCTTAAGGATGGATTTATTATAAGAGGCTGCCTGACTTGAAGCAATATGAGAATGATTAATAAATGTAAACAAGAACTCTTTTGAAACAAAAAATACAACAAAATCACATTTTCAGTTATATTGAAGATAATATCCATCCTTGGCAGTGTTTGGATAGTAAAGCAATATGGGTAGCCAAAATGTGTTCAGCTTGAACTTTTGTGAGCCGTGTATAAATTGTTTCAGTTTATTAAATCATTGGGTATTCAATTGTTTTATTTTTGGCAGTATTGTCTTAAAGAAAACATTAATGTATCATTTTTCTGCAAAGCCATCGGTATTTAGAATTTTTTTAATGATTGTATTAGATCTTTGAATAGATTTTATTATATTATTAAACAATTACATGCTGTTTGTAGTGTTTTGTCCCCCTGTATTTGATAAAAAGACTGTGAAATATAAAGGAATATATCACATACCATAAAATATAACATGAGGATTAAAGTTGAAAAGGAAAATCATGTAAGCAGTATATTTATTTTAGCTCACCTGAGCACAATTGGTGCGCTTTTGTGATCGCCTTTTGTCCGTCGTCCGTGCGTGCGTCTGTCGTCAACAATTTCTTTAAACAACATCTCCTTCTAAACTACTCACTGGATTTTGATAAAACTTCACAGGAATGTTCATTATGGGGCCCTTTACCAAAGTTGTTAAAATTATTTTGATTGGTCAAAAATCAAGGTCACAGGAGCTAAAAATAGATTTTAAAAATGAAAATTTTAAAAATCTTCTTCTCCGAAACCACAAGGCATAGCCTTTTGATTTTTGCTATGTAGCATGACCTTATGACTCTCTACCAAGAATGTTCAAATTATGACCCTGGGGTCAAAATTGGCCCCGCCCCAGGGGTCACATGATTTAACATAGGCTAATAAAGGAAAAACTTGAAAAATCTTCTTCTCCGAAACCACAAGGCATAGCCTTTTGATTTTTGGTATGTAGCATGACCTTATGACTCTCTACCAAGATTGTTCAAATTATGACCCTGGGGTCAAAATTGGCCCCGCCCCAGGGGTCACATGATTTAACATAGGCTAATATAGGAAAAACTTGAAAAATCTTCTTCTCCGAAACCACAAGGCATAGCCTTTTGATTTTTGGTATGTAGCATGATCTTATGACTCTCTACCAAGATTGTTCAAATATGACCCTAGGGTCAAAATTGGCCCAGCACCAGGGGTCACTTAATTAAACATAGGCTAATATAGAAAAAAAACTTGAAAAATCTTCTTCTCAGAAACCACAAGGCCTGGAGTTTAGATATTTGGTATGTAGCATTGTCCACTGGGTCTCTACCACGTTTTTACAAATCCTGACCATTGGGTCAAATTTGGCCCCACCAAAGGGGTCCCTGATTTTACATAGGCTAATATAGGAAACAAGAGGCCCATGATGGCCCTAAATCGCTCACCTGAGATAAATAGGTTGACCCAAGGAACATCTGTACCAATTTATTTTAAAATCTTGCCAGTAGTTTTGAAGAAGATTTTTAAAGTTTTCATATTTTTTTCTTTTTGTTGCCATGGCAACCAGAGTTCTATATGGATCAAGTTTATTTTAGGAACTTTTGTGAAGGTTGACCCAAGGATCATTCCTGCCAAATTTAATCAAATTCTGTCCAGTGGTTTCAGAGGAAATGTTGATGAAAGTTTTCCCAATATACATATAAGGCAAATAAGCCCCGCCCCTGGTGGCCATGTTTTTTATGGATTGGAAATTTTTTAGCAACTTTGGTAGAGGTTGACCCAAGGAACATCTGTACCAATTTATTTTAAAATCTGGCCAGTAGTTTTGAAGAAGATGATTTTTAAAGTTTTCATTTTTTTTTCTTTTTGTTGCCATGGCAACCAGAGTTCTACATGGATCAAGTTTATTTTAGCAACGTTTGTGAAGGTTGACCCAAGGATCATCCCTGCCAAGTTTAATCAAATTCTGTCCAGTGGTTTCAGAGGAGATGTTGTTTAAAGTTTTCCCTATATACATATAAGGCAAATAAGCCCCGCCCCTGGCGGCCATGTTTTTTTATGGATCGGAATAATTTTAGCAACTTTGGTAGAGGTTGACCCAAGGAACATCTGTACCAATTTATTTTAAAATCTGGCCAGTAGTTTTGAAGAAAATGATTTTTAAAGTTTTTATTTATTTTCTTTTTGTTGCCATGGCAACCAGAGTTCTACATGGATCAAGTTTATTTTAGCAACTTTTGTGAAGGTTGACCCAAGGATCATCCCTGCCATGTTCAATCAAATTCTGTCCAGTGGTTTCAGAGGAGATGTTGTTTAAAGGTTTCTCTATATACATACCCGGCCATGTTTTTTTATGGATCGAAATAATTTTAGCAACTTTGGTAGAGATTGACCCAAGGAACATCTGTACCAAATTATTTTGAAATCTGGCCAGTAGTTTTGAAGGAGATGATTTTTAAAGTTTTCAAATTATTTTTCTTTTTGTAGCCATGGCAACCAGAGTTCTTCATGGATCAACTTTATTTTAGCAACTTTTGTAGAGCCTCACCCAAGGAACATTCTTGCCAAGGTCATTAAATTCTGTCCAGCGGTTTCAGAGGAGATGTCGTTTAAAGCAAATTGTTGACGACGCACGACGACGGACGAAGGGTGATCACAAAAGCTCACCTTGAGCACGTTGTGCTCAGGTGAGCTAAAAACTTGAAAAAAATCTTCTCAAAAACCACAAGGCCTGGTGTGTAGCATTGTCTAGTGGATCTCTTCTAAGTTTGTTCAAATCATGACCCTGGGGTCAAAATTGGCCCCACCCCAGGGGTCACTTGATTTAACATAGACTAATATAGGAGAAACCTGAAAAAAATCTTCTTCTCAGAAATCACAAAGCCTGGAGTTTAGATATTTGGTATGAAACATGGGCTAATAGACCTCTACCAAGTTTGTTCAAATCATGAATCATGCATTGTCTAGTGGATCTATACTTAGTTTGTTCAAATCATAGCCCTGGGGTCAAATTTGGCCCTGCCATAGGGGTCATCTGATTTTACATAGGCTAATATAGAAATAACCTGAAAATTTTTCTATTAGAAAACTAGAAAACACATGGCCTGGGGTTCAGATATTTGGTGAAAATTGGCCCCGCCCCAGGGATCACTTGATTTTACGTAGACTTATTTTGGAAAAAAACTAGAAAAATCTTCTTCTCAAAAACCACAAGGTCTGGAGTTTAGATATTTGGTACATAACATGGGCTAATAGACCTCTACCAAGTTTGTTCAAATCATGACCCTGGGGTCAAAATTGGCTCTGCCCCAGGGGTCACTTGATTTTACATAGCCTAATGATACCAGGTGAGCGATCCAGGGCCATCATGGCCCTCTTGTTTTATATGTATGTGTGTCTTTTGTGGTAATAGAATACAGGGGGGTATAACAAAATCATTGGTAGTTGTATTTAGCTAGGTTTTTCAAACGAACAAATCTGTTTGGCTAGCGAATGGATGATGAGGAAGGCAGCCTTCTTTGTCATGTATTATTTGAAAATAACTTTTACAATTGCTCATCATGAAAAGCCAGAATAGGGACTATATAGGAATCACACTCTTCCATGTCCCTTCACGCCATGCCTACACTTGCATTCATGAAAACAAGAGAAATACAGGGGAATTAATCATGTTTTGTGACTATTATATTTTGGAGTATAATTCTAAAAGTAAAGAAGGTTTTCTTCTAATGAGAAGTACAGTGCACAAGAACCATAACTTCGACTTTTTTTCTGAAATATTCCCCTTTTTAGCTCACATGAGCACAACGTGCTCAAAGTGAGCTTTTCCGATCGCCTTTTGTCGTGCGTGCGTCCGGCGTCAACAATTGCTTCAAACAACATCTCCTCCTAAACGGCTTGGCCAATTTGAAAAATATTTTGCAGGAATGTTCCTTGGATGAAGCTCTACTAAAGTTGTATAAATGGTTCTGGTCCATTGCATAATTAGGTCACAGGAGCTTAAAATAGATTTTAAAAATGCAAACTTTGAAAATCTTCTTCTGCAAAACTGTAAGGCCTAGAGCTTAGATATTTGGTATGTAGCATCATCTTATGGGCCATTACCAAGATTGTACAAATCATAGCCCTACGGTGATAAATGCCCCCGCACCAGGGGTCACTTGTTTTACATAGAGTTATATAGGAAAATCTTTAAAAATCTTCTCCTATGAATCCATCAGGCCTAGAGCTTAGATATTTGGTATGTAGCATCATCTAATGGTTCATTACCAAGATTGTTCAAATCATAGCCCTACGGTGATAAATGCCCCTGCACCAGGGGTCACTTGTTTTACATAGAGTTATATAGGAAAATCTTTAAAAATCTTCTTCTATGAATCCATAAGGCCTAGAGATTAGATATTTGGTATGTAGCATCATCTTATGGTTCATTACCAAGACTGTACAAATCATGACCCTATGGTGATAAATGCCCCCGCACCATGCGTCACTTGTTTTACATAGAGTTATATAGGAAAATCTTTAAAAATCTTCTTCTATGAATCCATAAGGCCTAGAGATTAGATATTTGGTATGTAGCATCATCTTATGGTTCATTACCAAGATTGTACAAATCATGACCCTATGGTGATAAATGCCCCCGCACCATGGGTCACTTGTTTTACATAGAGTTATATAGGAAAATCTTTAAAAATCTTCTTCTATGATTCCATTAGGCCTAGAGCTTAGATATTTGGTATGTAGCATCATCTTATGGTTCATTACCAAGATTGTACAAATCATGACCCTATGGTGATAAATGCCCCCGCACCATGGGTCACTTGTTTTACATAGAGTTATATAGGAAAATCTTTAAAAATCTTCTTCTATGATCCATAGGCCTAGAGTTAGATATTTGGTATGTAGCATCATCTAATGGTTCATTACCAAGATTGTACAAATCATGACCCTATGGTGATAAATGCCCCCGCACCAGGGGTCACTTTGTTTAACATAGAGTTATATAGGAAAATCTTTAAAAATCTTCTTCTATGAATCCATAAGGCCTAGAGATTAGATATTTGGTATGTAGCATCATCTTATAGTTCATTACCAAGATTGTACAAATCATGACCCTATGGTGATAAATGCCCCCGCACCAGGGGTCACTTGTTTTACATAGAGTTATATAGGAAAATCTTTAAAAAAAATCTTCTACTATGAATCCATAAGGCCTATAGCTTAGATTTTTGGTATGTAGCATCATCTAATGGTTCATTATCAAGATTTTCAAAATGGTGGCCCTTTGGAGATAAATGACCCCGCACTAAGTCTTCTCCTCTGAAACCATAAGGCCCAGTGCTTATATATTTGGTGTGTAGTATTGTCAGGGCTAAAATGTTTAAGATTGAGTTATATCAGAATTCTTGTCTGTTTAAAAACTTTGTAATCAGTTGTAGCAATGGTACTCAGGTGAGCGTTTCAGGGCCATCATGGCCCTCTTGTTAATTGTTATCACGTAACTGGCGCTCCAAAAGTGTAAACCATTTTCACTTTAAACTTGGTACATTGTAGGGGGGCATTGAGAAGAAGCACTTCACACAAGAAACAAAATTACATAACAAAAGCCAACATTGTTTAAGAAAAACAAGGGTTTAGAATGTGGTTTAGAATGTGTTTTCCTGCAAATAAGATGTTAATACCATGGACAGCAAAAAAAGACTTCACAAAGACTAAAATTTGTGTTTGTTATTTTATACAAATATAATCATTAATAAAAATACAACAATTTGTGGAATGTAAATAATGGACAATCTAAATAAAATGCACAGTACAGTATATATCTGAATTAGGTCAATACACACAAATGAATATGTAACAAAATGCTGAACAATACATGACTTGATGGTGCAGTGTTTATACAGAGAATATAATCATAGTCTAGCATGTAAAAATATACTCTTATGTTCACTATATTGAATTTCAACATGTTAATGTAAATTTAAATACAAGTTCTAACAATTTAAACTCCCCATTCTACTGTTCTTAGGTAGTACCAGTACGAGGAAAGAAAGAGAATTAAACTTGCAACCTACAGATTCACAGTCTATTAACTCTACCAAGGTGCACTTAACTATGTCAAAAAATATTTTTCTCAGTCATATAAATATATTTCAGCACAATGTATTGTTGAAATCAGATTCATATACAGTTGTAAACCATATTTCAGTTGCAGTTTCATGACTGTTTTAATAGCTTATATCAATAGAAGATAAGAATCAAAATCTTATCAACCAGTTAATTCTGTTAAAATAATAACATATATCTATAACTTGTATTTGGACCATTTGGTTGTTTAGAAATTTTAGATCACTGGAGCAAATTTACAACCATTTTGTTTGCAACATATCTTTGAAATTCTATGAAAAACATTTTTCAAGGAAAGCATGCATTTCTAGTTGGTTTCATGGACTGAAAAAACATAATTTTTCTTTTTAACAACAAACATATATATATATATATATATATATATATATATATATATATAAAAATAATGATTTTTTCTTTTTCCAATATCTCATATTCAACTGTAAGCAATCATGGGTTAACTGATCTTAAGAAGGCAAATGTAAGCAAGACTCTTAGTATGTACACTGGTTACCAATGACTGGGAAAAGATCTTTTTGTGACATTCTGCAAGCTTTCACATTTGTCACAAAATTCTACATGGCATTTTTTAATTATTATTTTCAATAGCTTTTTGAACATTTTTAAAGTGACATTTTCTGACTGAATGCGACTACGGCACAGATGCTAGATCCAAATGTGGTATTACAAATGTTTGTTTTGATATCTAGACAGCAATCAATAACAGAGTGTTCGATGGATCACATGTCACTCTCTGAACCTTGATGGAAAAGGTCTGATGGACACACAGACGAAAAGTGATCCATATGTGTCACTTCTGCTTACAGCAGGTGACACAAAAAATGTATACTTACACCCTCTTAAGTTGCTCATAGTGAATTATCATTTTTTTAAGCAATACAACATAAACCTAATTCAAACAAATAACTGAAAGCCATTTCAATCATATACTGTCAAAAAACATTAATTTTCTTTGGACACTAATTTTTGCCGATTTTGTGGAGGTTTTATCCACGAATTTTAATTCCCAATTAAATGTCTTATAGACCTCATGTTTTCTAGAACATAGATCCACAAATAAAAGTACCCCAAAAATTTCCCTAGGTACATAATCAATGAAATTTAATGTCTACGAAAATTAATGATTTTACAGTATCTACTTTATAAAACAATCTGAATGAATGTATTTTCATCCTCAACTGTTCTTATAACCTGTACTGACATTTATATAAGATATTAATAGATTCAAAATGCTGAGTTTGTGAATCTCAATAATTCTGCTAAATACATCAATTAAGAAAACTCTACTATACATTGATACAATGTGGCATTTCTATTTTAAATGTGAGTAAACAACCAGCACAGCATAGAAAATGGGAACCACTCCCTCCAAATACCCCCTTCTATATTATTATTATAGTAATAAGCAAGTCTTGGCCTCATATCAATCCATCATAATGAAACTTTTATAAAGGGTATTCTTAATGTAAGTATATCTATATCCAATGGGATACATTTACTTTGTTTATATGCTTGGACTTATTTTATTAATTTTCACAATGGTGCGCTTTAGCCATATTTCAAGTTCTTAATTCTGCCAAGTGACGTTACACTGCATTATGTAACGTAATGTCATATATTTGTTCTTGTTTTTTTGAAAAGAAAACATTAAACATGACAAAAACATACAGCCAAATTGTTGTTTAATTTAATCTTTTAGCTGTTCTTTTCACTGCTAATTTAAGTAAAGAAATTCAACTGATTCAAGTTTTACTTACTGCTTTATATGGTCACTGGGATTACATGCCAAGGTGAAACATACATAAACAAACATTTCTACATTCATATTTTTACAACCAATTTATAGACACTTGAGCATATCACATAGAAATCACACTGATGAGCTTAATCATGGACCTGATGAAACATGCATAAATCGTCCTGAAGTCTTATCCATTTGCATATATCCAATTATCCTCTGATACCAACAGTATACTTGATACAGAAACTCAGGATAAGAATTATGAGGTGTAGCAAAATATAATTTTAAAGTCAATGACAAGTTTACTAGCAAATGGGTGTGAATTTCACATAAGTTTCAGTTAACTTTTGTGATCGTGACTATAAACAGTGTCCATGTAAAGAAAATCCAGGGTATGGTAAACTCATTGATACAAATATGTTTGATAAATGCAACTTAAACATGACAGTCAATTATTTTTGACACAAGAAGAAAAACAAGCAATTCATAAATAGGTTTGCAGCAATAAAAGAAAACACTCACACAAAATCAACTCAAACATTATATAAAAACAAGAGGGCCATGATGGCCCTGTATCGCTCACCTGAGTACCATTGCTACAACTGATTACAAGGTTTTTAAACAGACAAGAATTCTGATATAACTCAATCTTAAACATTTTAGCCCTGACAATACTATACACCAAATTCTGATATAACTCAATCTTAAACATTTTAGCCCTGACAATACTACACACTGGGCCTTATCATCCAGATTTCAGAGGAGAAGATTTAGTGCGGGGTCATTAATTTCCAATGGGCCAGCATTTTGAAAATCTTGATAATGAACCATTATATGATACTACATACCAAAAATCTAAGCTATATGCCTTATGGATTCATAGTAGAAGATTTTTTTTAAAGATTTTCCTATATAACTCTATGTAAAACAAGTGACCCCTGGTGCGGGGGCATTTATCACCATAAGGTCATGATTTGTACAATCTCTTGGTAATGAACCATAAGATGATGCTACATACCAAATATCTAATCTCTAGGCCTTGTGGATTCATAGAAGAAGATTTTTAAAGATTTTCCTATATAACTCTATGTAAAACAAGTGACCCCTGGTGCGGGGGCATTTATCACCGTAGGACTATGATTTGTACAATCTTGGTAATGGCCCATAAGATGATGCTACATACCAAATATCTAAGCTCTAGGCCTTACAGTTTTGCAGAAGAAGATTTTCAAAGTTTGCATTTTTAAAATCTATTTTTAGCTCCTGTGACCTACTTCTTTAACCAATCTGAATAATTTGTACAACTTTGATAGAGGGCATCATAAGGATGATTCCTGTGAAGTTTGGTCAAAATCCCTTCAGCGGTTCATGAGGAGATGTTGTTTAAAGCAAATTGTTGACGACGGACGGACGCACGCACGGACGACGGACAACAGGCGATCACAAAAGCTCACCATGAGCACGTTGTGCTCAGGTGAGCTAAAAAGTGATTTATGAAACAGATATACACAGAAAATATGCAGACAATTCTTAGTTCACAATTACATTTGTACTTGTAAGAGGCGGCCGGATTCCCTGCCCGTGTGACTAGTGTGTCAGGTGGGTGGCAGTTGTGCTTGATACCTGGCAGCATCATAAGGTCAGTAAACATTTCTGTAGTCATCTTGACCAAGGCTCAGCTTATATGTGTGTTCCAGACTTTGTAAGCTCAGTATCAGGTGACTAGATGTGTTATCATGCCACTTGTTTGTGGTCTACCACCCATTGTTGGCAAGAGTCTAATTTGGTTTTGTTAGGACATCTATTTTATAAGATGTTAAAATCTATTTTTGAATAAAGGGTTTGAAAGGCACAATCTATCAAAATGTAAATCAGTGAAACAACAAAAATTTCTAAAGGGTAGAAAAAGACAACCATTCAGCCCACCTGGGCCCGGACCGCCAGTAATGAATTCCTGGATCTAGCACTGTGGAATGAAGCAGCAATGTATCTCTCTCCTGCAGACCCAAAGCTCAATAGGACTAACACTGCCCTGGCCCAATGGCACAAGGCTAATAAACATTTTTTTAAGGGGGGGGGGGGGGGGGGTGGAGATAGAAATATATGTTAAGCATCTGTTAAGCTGTTTTGTAAAGAAATGATGTAACAGAATGAATCAAGCATGGCAACTTTTCATGGCTAGTAAAATGAACAAATAGGATTTAATGGCTAAATAAAAAGCAAAAACAAATGTAACTACTCTCTCTCTTAAAAGACTCTGAGAGAGCTGAAGCTGTACACAAACAATTTTCTACGGTTTATGACATGTTCCAGTTACAATGCTTCCACAAAGATATAACTATAAAATTTCAGAAAAAAAATGTTCTACAGAAAAAAGCAAGTGAGATTTATTAGGGCAATGTTTAATAAAAAAGCACTAACTTTTGTGATAATCATACCCAATGAACATATTTATTATACAGGAGAAAAACATGGTGCAAACATTTAAAAGATTTGCTGTAAATAAATGTAAACAATTTTCTATGCTAATTTGATCTTTTGAAAAGCAAACAAAGCATTATCCGTTCTAAATAATTTCTAATAATGGTCACTTTTTTGAGAGGATTTTTATTATCTTATAAAATAAAAAAAATGTTTACTGGTTAACTTATTTATTTACATCAAGATAAAAAATATTCATCAAGATAAAAAAATATTCTAACTGTATAAGTCCCTCTCTCTAACATACCTGAGTTGTATTTACTTTCAACAAAGGGGATTATATTTCACAACATCTGTAGCAAACTTTGTAAATGTCTACCACTCGACAAGGTGCATTAACTACAAATAGACAATTCAAAGCATTTTTTTAAAATCCCAAGTTATTTTTAAGCAAGAACAATACACCAAAAGCACCGAGTCCGTTTAATAGGTATATACTGGATACTTAGAGTTTATAAGATCTTATCATTTCATGACTACAGAATTTAATGTATATCTATTATAAAACAGTTCACAATTACCATAACTTGCCCATTAAGATATGTATGTAAATTTTTACCCATGATATACCCATGATAAATGTACATCATCATCAATTCCACTATGAACAATATTTTTTTTCTCACTTGGCAATTATGTCTAAAAAAAAATAATATAGTCCCAGCTCTCTTAAGCAGCTTGTAGAATTGCATATTGTTGCATCATATACTTCTACAGGCTTGATATCTTAATATTTTTAACTTCTTTCAATTATGACTTTTAAAGCCCAAAATCTTAACTAAACTAAATGAAACAAGATCATATCTACTCTTATGATATTTTTCACATTATATGACTTGATTTTACAAATTTCAAAAACTTGATTACAGGATATGTCTAGGGCTCTAATTCATAACATAGATGCAAACTCTTGTACAGTAAATGTTCAAACTGAAGTTTTAGTTTATTCTTATTAAGATCTTTGATAAGAACAGGATTTATTTGATAGGAAAAGAGTAAACATTCAGATCTCCAAGTACCATGCAAATTCATCCTAAGGAAAATAATGACATTGTAAAAATAAAGGATTTGTGTCCTTGTTAAAAATACACTCTGAAGAACATCTGATGATTTGTAGTCCCTAAGGAGTATAAATTATAAACCAGATCTCTCAAGAACGTCCACCTGTACTTCCCAAGAGTCTCACAAGGTGTCATCATGGTACTCGTCGCTCATTGGATCGTGACTGAAGGGTGGGCGCAGCCTACGCTGACGTCGGAATACAATGCAGGAAATGATTGTTCCTAACAGACATCCTAGAACAAACATTCCCACACCAATACCAGCAGCGGTACCTGGAACAAGAATAAACTAGAACATTATGACTCAGTCAGAGAGGGCCCCACATAAAGCTGCCAGAAGAGGTTGTGGTTGGGGGGGAGGGAGTTGAGAGGAGATAACACAGCATACATATATAAGTAAAATATTGTTTGTTTGTTTGTTGGTTGGGTTTAATGTCCCACCGACAGTATTTCAGTCATTTGGTGACGATGTATACTTGAGACAGATAGTGTTGCCACACTGCAGTATCAGGCTGTAGTAGGGATGGCAACGAAATACCTATTTTGGTATTTGAATATTCAGTAAGCGTTGTAAGCGAATATTCGATTATTAAAAAAAAAAGTAAGAATCACATCCTTTGCAATATTCCTTAAGTGAATAGGAATTCTAGTGATGGCTGAATTCACTTTTATACTTATAAAATTTATTTAATGTGTGTGTGTGCGTGTTTGAATGTGTTTATGCCCATTTATCTTATTATTCTACATTAACTGAATATTATGACATTAATATTATATCATGACCACTTTTGTATCCCGTAATAATAATCCGGAATTAAGTGCTATAATTTTGCTACAATTCGGACCACTTATCCTTTCATGAAGATAACAAAGGTCATAACGAAATCTTTAGAATATTTTCATTTTCTTCGTGAAAGGTCATGAGGTCCAAAACTTAGCGGAACCATTTACAATTTACGATTTGCACTTATTATGTTTCCAGATTTAAAACTTTCTGATATGATAATTGTTGTGTTTATGTGTAATGTTTTTATTTTATTTTGTGGCTAAACTGAGTAATATTAATTTGAACAAATGAAATGTTATATTATTTGGTCGTTAATGACCCGATCGAAAATTTGCATACTGGCCAGAAATTATCGCCTTGCGCAATTAACTTGTTTATGTCACAGGTGTTTGGCGCAATGTCCCATATAAAAAAAAATATACTCCTATTCTCTACCAATAGAGAATAGGAGTATATTTTTTTTTATATGGGACATTGCGCCGAACACCTGTGGTTTATGTAAGGCTTGTTAATTAGCTGTTGAAATCTTTGATCCTAAGCAAATAATGGCCGTCTAAAGATGGCTACCAAAAAGTGTCTTTTCAGTGCCAATGACACTAAACAGGAACTATGTACTAAACCATTTTACAATATGCACACTGCAGACATCGACCAAACTGACAACTGACCAGTGTACCACAAGAGTACAAACATTATGACACTCGTATGATTTCCTAATAATGACACCATATACAAAGGGCAAATGGAAGATAAAGGGAAAAAAACATACACGCTGAATATTTTTTTTATCACAGAAATATATTTTCTTCCAAATATTCTAATAAAAAAATTCTATTTGAGAATTCTAAACGAATGTGAATATTCAAATATTTGTTGCCATCCCTATGCTGTAGACATGAGGCATGATACCACACCCAGTAACATTATCCTGACACCTGGTCAACCAGTCCTGCAACTACCCTTATATGTTAAGCGCCAAGCAAGGGAGCTATATTGTATCAGGGTTTCTTAATGTTTTAACAGGAACATCTTTCTCCCCTTTATACTGTAATAAGTTATTTCCTGTTGAAGTATGGACTATAATTAACATACTTAGTATTATGTAGATAAAATGTAGGAAATAATTTTGGCTATTTCAAGGGCCATAACTCTTAAATGCCTAAGACAATTTTGCTATTTAATGAACTTGACCTGGATTTTTTACCTTCATATGTTTTTAGCAAGTTCAGTAAAGATCGGAATTCAAAGCAGGTAAAGCTAAAATGTCCAATATTGACTAATTCAAGGGCCATAACTCTAAAGTGCCTTAAGCTTGGCCTACAAACATTCCAAGCAAGTTTGGTGAAGTCAACTGAAATAAATGAATTGGAGATGATTTACATAAGTGTTTTAAGCAAAGTAACATTGACAGTAATATACAACCAAACGATTATAAGTGTTTTATGGTCAGTTGGACAATACTTACTTAACACAGTTTTTGTGAGACTTTACCTTATAGTCTCATGACCTTGACCTTTAAGGTACATACCCCAAAAATCAAAAGTGGTTAGCAACAATTATTGCACAATATTTGATACAAAAGAGATACTTAGAGTTATCAGTTGGACAATTCTACCTTATCACAATCTTAAAGAAAATTCAATTTATGACCTTGTGACCCTGACCTTTGAAGCACAGACCCCAAAATCAATAGGGTTAAGCTTCTAGTCATAGGTAACTATTATATCCTGTTGAGACCTAGGAGTCAATTAGATTTTGAGTAATCAGTTGGACAAGCTTAATTTACACAGTGTTTGTGAGAATTTAACTTATTACCTAATGCCTTGACCTTTGAGGTACAATTCCCAAAATCAAAAGGGGTCTTATACTAGTCATAAGCAACAACAATACCAAGTTTGAGATCTAAGGGATCAAACAGAACTGAAGTTATCACTCGGACAGGACTTTCATATAAAAATATGTATAAATATATATATGTAAAAAATAAAAATAACATAATTATGACCTTGTGTCCTTGACCTTTGAGGTATTGACACCAAAATCAATAAGGTCCTCTACTAGTCAAAAGCAACAACCACAGTAAGTTTTAGACTTAAGGGTCAAATAGAACAATCAAAAAATTATCCCTCAGACAAGGTTTGTTCTACTGACATACCGACCAAAATGTGCAAAGCAATATGCCCCTTCTTAGAAGTGTGTGTGTGTGTGTGGGGGGGGGGGGTACCCATTGTCTGCTTGGACATCATCAATTCAAAGTATAGAATTTTTTGTTGAAAAACCCATCCAAAAACAGAGTCATGGTGTTGCTTGTGATACTGATTTTAAACAGTTGACCTAGTTATAAATGGGAAAGGCCAACTTGAGTTTTCA
>CM037790.1:28315805-28365805 GCA_021229015.1 Solen grandis | reverse complement strand
CGTGAAATCTGTAAAATGGACTCTTTTTTTTCCTGGGTTAGGTATTCGTGAGGTAAACATTCTTGAATTCGGCGGAAATATGCCCCTCTTGAAATTTAATGATTACAAGTATTACATGAGTGCGATTTGATTAAGCCTACAAATTGACTGCCTACTTTGTAACGATAGTTGTTAAGACAAGTTTTATTGCACCGAGTACACATATTAGCAAGAATCAAAATGTCAAACGATCGCCTATCGCAGAGACAGGGCATCTAACAACGAAAGAAGCAAACCAACCCGTATCAAATGCGGACTATGGAGCCCCAGGTTTCTAACCAAGATTAGCCCTACGAGATCTTGCTTGTTTATAGAAGATTTTTACTCTCCTGATCGACTGATTAACATTTGATCAGTCTTTAATCGAGATATTCCTGTGCGTCTTCAAAGAGATCGGGCGATACGATTTTGATCCGATTAGAAATCTAGAAGGTCTCGTTTTGTGTGTTTTCACAGCAAGCCAAACATCTAAACAAAACATAAGCCCATCGTACAATAAGTCGATTGAGATACAGTCAGACAAACAGAAAAACACTCAAGTAGAAACAGGGCAGGAATTTCTGGAAATCGGATATTTGTTCTTTAAAAAAAAACTGCCCACTGCATTTAAAGCGTGTATGAAACAGAAAAAAAACCTGTTACAATATTTTGCTTTTTTGGCGGATATCGGGGTCAAATGGTTGGGTACATGACTGCGGATCCGAATTTCACGGGATCGAATCCCGTTAATAGCTGATTTACGCAAAGATATCTTTTTAAAAAGTTGACAATAATTTTCCCTTCTTCATTCCATATATACTAGTAATATATATAAAAAAAACAAAATCACTTAATTACTATTTTGTATTTGTAGTAAGCATTCGGGCAACCGACTGAACATGTTGAAACAGTCAAACATCCTATCTTACAAAACATTTGCAGCGCATGTAGAATAAGTATGATGATTCCTAGTACATATTACATATAACTCAATGACCCTGAAAATCTGAAGACAATTTTCAGATCTAACTTCTAGACATGTAAATCAAGTTTATATAAAAATTAACGGTGTTGCACTATCGGCTGCCCAAGCTGAATGACACGGAGAGCACGTGCCTTACAGCGATACCTACCCGTATATATTTCACGACAATGGAAATTATTTACCTGCTCATTCATTTCATTCAAACACAGAAAAAATACATTTTACAGAGACAAGTAACATTTTTCATGTGTTCGTTTTTTGTTTCGTGCATCTAACGGCAGAGCAGAGAGACACATCTAACTTCAACAACTAAAAACAATGCTTAAATAGGTGTCTACAATGTAGAGCGAAACAAAATATTCAACTATAAATTCGCAAAACGAGGAGCAATAAAAAGTAAATAAAAAGAAGCAAATGTTCTGTAACACTTTTTGTTTATGACTTAGGTTGTACTTGAAGTGTTTTGTTCAGTGTAATTGACAGACAAACTTGATCAGCCCATGCCTCGAACAGTTAGGATAGTTACAGTCTGCTTCATAAATCAAGAAAAACAACAAGCGATATTACTAGGCAATCAAAATAAATCGAATGACCGCATGATTCATAATATCACCGCATTCCTTCAAGTGACGTCATGATCCTTAAAATATTACTATAGCATGGTAGGGGGTAACGTAGCTTATACTTTTTGAATAGAAACTGTTTAATCTTGATCGTATCATGAATGTATAAATGACGTCACAATCTTCAGTTTAATCCTGTAATAATGTACTTTCTTGTCCAAGGTCCACGAGTGTCACAACCTGCTCCAAATACATGCTGAGTCCATGCAGATAAAAAATGTTTGTACAGTAGAAAAAATACACAATGATTATGCTAGAGCGCCGGTTGTCCTTGAGATGTGGGCGAAAGTTTGAAGAACAGGCGTAGTTTAAAGGGGAAATTTATTGAGACATGGACCTGGCATAATCAAGTGAACAAGCAAATAGCGGGGAAATATTACAATGTATACGAAGAAAAATATAAACAAATAGACATGTTTCTTTTGTTTTAAGCTTATGACAATGCCATGTTGTTGTTGTTGTTTGTTTTTTTGGTGTTTTTTTTTCTTGTTTCTAGTTGTTCCCTGTCGCGACAATTTATCACTCATTTATCACTCATTTATCACTCCTATATAGGTGAAGGAAGACCCCGAGTGTAGAGAGCCATTGGAACCACCGACCTACAGCAAGCCATCTAGAAGGCTGCCTCACATGGAAATTCCCAGACAGGGGTCAAGGACTACGTAGAAGTACACTCAGCCACGGGAGTTGAGGGAGGTCTCCTATGGATACACGAGGCTGATACACGCTGTCTAACCACCGTATTATACGATACACGCTGTCTAACCACCGTATTATACGATACACGCTGTCTAACCACCGTATTATACGATACACGCTGTCTAACCACCGTATTATACGATACATGCTGTCAAACCACCGTATTATACGATACACGCTGTCTAACCACCGTATTATACGATACACGCTGTCTAACCACCGTATTATACGATACATGCTGTCAAACCACCGTATTATACCGTAGCTATATAGCTCATACATCGAACATGCACATTATCTTAACATCGAAGATGTTAAAACACCAAACTTATGGGGATTTGCGAGTTCATGTCTACGAATTTGGTATGTCGCAGCCGGGATTGAACCTACGATCTAAATGTTAAGTCACTGACGCCGCAACCTCTCGGTCACCATCCAGACCCAGTTTGTTCGACTCTGTGTCTACACCAAATAACAAACAGATATATCCAAACCCGAATATATGTAGAGCATATGTACGGTATATACATATACTATATATACGAGGGTACAATTCAATCCAGTGTAAATAATACATACATGTATTTAGTTTCAGTGCTTTCGGAAATTATATTCACTACTGACTTTTGATCCCAAAAAAAGTGCTTTGTACTTAATAGATGTTATGATGCGACACTAATGTTTAAATGGGAGATAGAGAGAGAGAGAGCGTAAATAAGAAATCACAAAGCATAAAAAAGTTGTATGGTGATAAGACACAAACAACTGGTGTGGACAAAGAGAAGAATGCGAGATATTTTAATTTATTCGAGCATCGTTTTGTGACAGCCGTATTTGATAAATGAGGGAGAAAATTACAGTCGGTGTGTCGGCAGGTTGTTAAGTCAGCTTGGTCATTCGGTCGATTTACTGTCCTGTCAGTTGAGTTTAAGCTTGTTTTTTTTATCTATCTATTGATGAATCGACATTATATAATGCGTAGCATAGGTCACTGCATCTTTGGAATGGTCGAAATATCCGTCAGTCGATTATTAGTTTGTATTTCGACACCAAATGTGTGATGTGAGTCGACAAATATGAACATCTGCCTGGGGCACTTTCCATATGGTAACAGAAATAAAACACGGCATAGTTGTGCTATAGTCAAATCAAACTCAGGGGTGCACAAACATTGCTTAATCGAGCTATGTTGCTTAAGTCAACAAGTGATGAAGTTTGTTAGTGGTGGTGTTTTGCTTATAACCGTCGCTGTGGCAATATTTCAATCATTTAATTACAAATACAGAAGGCCCTAAGTGTATAAAGAGACTCAGGTAGAATCACAAACTGCACGTCAGTTGGGAGCCTTCTTCGTGTCCTATGGCACTAACTCTACACAGACATATAGCCCCTAGATATGTCCCTTCATCTCAAAGTGGCACTCTATCATCTACGGATGACCCTGAATACCCACCGTAAAAGTAACCATATAATCAGAAACCCATGAATTATGCCAGCAGTCCATGGCTGGAATACTATTTTGCGATAAAAACTACCGCAACAAAATCAACCTGAGACTCCGGGAATCGAACCCACAGAGGTGAACGACATTTTTATAGCAATTCAGGGATTATAACCACACGGTAAAGGAGACGCTTACAAATGATGAGGAATGTAGGATATAAAACGGCTATTTCATGCATGACAGAAATTATTCAAGGCTTTCTCGTGTACAGTTTGGTAGATACGAACACCATCGTAACATACATACATGAAACAACAATAGAATAACAAGGTTTACCTTTTATAGTGACGTCAGTGAATTGTCTCACATCTTCAGTAATCACGTGACCAATAGCGAAGTTGGCCATTAAGTTTATCTACACGATAATCCTCGTATTCCTACCGAATTCATCCACATTAGAAATATTTAAATTATATCTTTGAACACCGTCCGTGTTCTGTCCCAGCTGCTGGGTAAGGCGCTGTTTTCTTTGTGAATTTATTTCAAACACAGCAATCCAACTTTGCGTCGTTTAGGCCTATTTCTCCATTATAAGTTTAATCTTTATTCCTAACAAACGAACGGACAAAAGCTGAAAAAACTTGGCCTTTAAATTTAGCGCTTTTAATAATAATAATAATATCCTCTCTCACTTAAATTCCTCACAATTTAGAATATGTTTATAGAAATATATTTATCCTTTTCAATTCACAGATACCCCCTGCGTCCCTTTGTCAAACCAAAAACAGAATAACAAATTATAGCCTTATTTCTTCATTGCAATATATCCTCACAAACTATACAGTATAAATATCTCGCATCGCCGAGCACTAACACCATCTGTTGTGAATAGTTGTATACTTTATGCTTATATGCCTACGAAGAGTATTTTTGCAATTTCGAAATATTTCTACTATCATATGGTTAGAACGAGATAATTAATCACACCACTATTCCTTAAATGCATCATCGACTAGAGTACCTTTAAGTGTTTGCGGAAATCACTCTGAACATCTCTACAACAAATAAAAAGTAACCACTGTTTAGCAAGCCTCTTCAGTGCTTTTTGATTGACGTGTGAACGATTTGATGAACCGCCTCAAAATCCAGCCTCATTGTACCCCGTGACGAAACCGCGCCGGGCTCTGAGGTCAAATCCGCAAAATAAACCTGTATTCCAAAAAAGAAATGAAATGCGTTTTCGCGGCTTATCACACCGAGGAAGGGCTATTCAATTAAAATGTTGCCTCGCATTAGTGATATGATGTATCATTATATTATCAGGCGAATATTTTCAAACAACTGTTCCTGTTTGATAATATATTTACCTCATGAATTTCAGAGTCTACCTGCAGTAAATCTAACTATTCCGGTTTATATCCAAATGTAATTTGTATTTCAATTCTAACATTAATTTGCCAGGAAATCTTGGGAATCTTTAAAACCATCTAACTACCTGGATGGTGGACGCTATATAGGAAAGGATCCTGGTAAACAGCAGATGATCAATCCGATCCCGGTGTCTTATCCCACGGGCGTTATTCTGGTACTAATAAAATAACAATAAACATAATTTTCATGGTTTCAGTTACATTGATTTTACACGCAATTAATGGTTTGATGGTTTTATATGAATGTGCTATATTATATCCTTTAATGTTCAGGAGGCATTAAGCGGGAGATATGTGTATGTATGTGCTGAATATAGCAACATTTTAACAACACTTTAGATCTAGTTCGATATCCGATCTCAATACCCGTGAAAATATTTATCATTTGGTTTAAACTTGAAATTTATATCACTTATTTGCATACGTTTAAGTTATTTACAATATGAGTTATACCCATGGCTATACTTTTCTTGCAAGGAAGTGAAATTGGAAAACAGACTAAATCATGCATTATTTGCTAACACATATTGTATTTTTACCTGTAGTTACATGCTGTAAACAACCAGTATTCGGTATTTAAATAAACAATACATGCACGAACCTTTACCTTTATATATTTAGTCGGCAAACTTTAATGGTTGGACCAGTACTTCGCGATTTGGATTACTCGTTCTAGCGGGGATCGAATCCCTAACGCTCGGATCTGTAGTCAGCGAGCTCGACTATTGAACCCAGCGACCTTACCTTTATTTAGCGACCATCTGGACCAAGCAGCCAATTTATCTCATTCCATGGTCAGATCAATCTAGACATTATTGAACGTTTAAAAGCTGTTTCAAACAAACCATTGGGGTTACCTGGCAGCTCGGGATAAGAAATTATTTTCGTACTTCGACTTCATAGTTACCTATCTTAAGCGGACAAAGTGACCTCTAAATTCAGATGATATCTAAGTAGGATTCAAAACTGCAATGATACGGTGGCTTAGAAATTTGACTATATTTTGCTTCAGTTCACTGGTAACAGGTGTGTTACTGCCTAGAATAATTAAGTTTGCCGAAAACATAAATGCTGGATCGAACCGTAATTGTTAAAGTTTCAATATTCATATATCATTCTGTTCGGTACAAATATAACTTAAATGCAATAAAAAAAGAATTTTAGGAGTTAAAAAACAAATTGTCAATGACAAATTTAGAATATATCGTATAAGTTTTTAATTTAAAGATTGACACTGCTTATTCATAATTTTCCGTTTCTGACTGATGAATGATTTTCATTCCCATTCTTTATCCAATATTTGTTGAAATGATTTTTTTTTTTTTTTAAAAGTCAGTTACATGTATAGTAGTTGTAGATGCTCTGTGGTCGCCGTTGCTGCTGCCCGTACTTCATTTTTAAATAGGCTAAAATACAACAATAAAACCGTCACGGTAGTATTTTACTAAAACATATTTTTAACTTGAACGTATCGGAGAGTTCTTTTATGGCACTGACTCGAATTCCACCAACAATACTTGGCGATAAGTAATACTTAAATTCTTAATCTATGTAGACACACATTACACCATACCTGTTTTATGAAATGTTTAAATACATGACTTAATATGTATGACTTGTAACCCTAATGTCTAACAACATTTGCAAAATATGTTCAAGTACATGACTTAACATACATGACTTGTAACCCTAATGTCTAACAACATTTGCAAAATATGTTCAAGTACATGACTTAACATACATGACTTGTAACCCTAATGTCTAACAATATTTGCAAAATAAATGAAATAGTTATCTTAATTAGAGAAACAAGAATAATAAAACTGGCACTTAAGTATTTAAGTATTACTTAGCTCTAAGAATTGTTAATGGAATTCGATCCTGATCTGGTAATAAGGGCAATCCAGGAAATATGGAAGGGGATAGTGTCTCCAGTAAGTATGAAGGATTGACAGAATGGTATCTGAAATGGTTAACTCTTGTATTACATGATCAAATTTTAGTTTATTGCAACTTAGTTAGTCATAAATATAACCAAATTATCAATTTTGGTTCAGCTGCTAAAGAAGGCAATATATTGTGAAATAATACATAGTTAATACGAGCGTGTTCGACTTGGAATTCAATACAGGCAGAAAAGTTTAACAATATGTTAGATTTTATCATCAAATTACCAATGGCGTTTTGCTCCTTTGGGAGATCACATCTTTTTAATTGAACATTTGTAAGAAATGATTGGGTAGTAAACAGAAGTACAGTAAAAATCTTATATAAATAAAGCGATGCTTCTTTGCCATTAGAAATACGGATATTTCACGTTTGAGACCATCTTTGAACAAAAATTCATACGCGCCTAAAAATAATATGTTGTTGAATTTAACCTCGCTTTAGATACTTCTTTAGTCAGAATGTATGACTCGAATCGGCTTAGTTTTTACAGCTAGTGCAGAATTAGAGAAAAGTGAAGTAGGTTATTTCTGCAAAATGCACTTTTGTTAAGGCACGCAACATTAACATATATCTAAGCATTTTAAACCTCTGTCTGGAAAATTTATGGTACTTTGAACACAGCTGCCAAAATGTGTTAACTTGGGTTTTCGCTTATTTAAATGTTATTTCTTTCAATTATAATAGATTAATATTGAATGACCAATATGATGTTTTTCCGGTTTCGAAAGTATTGCTATTTAGGATTTGGTTTTAAGTATAGATAGGTGTTTTGAAATGACAGGTGACTTGACTTGACCATTTGAGTTTACCGTCGCTTCTACAGTATTTCAGTCATATAGCGACGTCCAGCTAATTACAGGTGGAGGAAGACCCCGAATGCACGGAGGCATCCGGGTAGAACCGCCCACCCTCCGCAAGCCAGCTGGAAGGCTTCCGAAATGACAGGTGAAGGTATCATGAAAACTGGTTGATGGTATTCCGTTGTTCCATCGTACATTTAGCTAATCTGAAGCCAGTGTTATAAGGACAAGCAATATACTCGTGTATATATATATATATAAGTAAAAAATATTGATTGTCATTTTAACCATACATCTTTTTAGTTCGAATTGTCTCCCCTTTTGCACGTGTATTGTTTCTTTCTTTTGTTAGCTGGTTTCTGTTTCGTTGCTGTAGTTTCTAAGTTGTCCCAACCCCTTTGGTATTACTGTTCTTCTATTCCGTGTGTATTGTTGTAATAACGTTATGTATTATCTATATTTTTGTTGTTGTTGTTGTTGTAACAGCTGTACTGATGTATAATCTATGTGGGCCAATGGCAATACATACTGTCTAATTGCCTAGATAAAGTTGAGTTGTAATTATGTAGAGGTTATTTGCTGTTGTTTTTTGGGTATTGTTTTTAATGTATCATTAGATTCTCGGGGAGATATTCATTCAAGTTAACAATTTTAATTGTCGACATTAGATAAGTGAAATGTATTCATAATCTTCTTTCGCCAAGGCTTTTGGGCTTGCACTAATTAAACTTTATTTCATATTTTACTTGTACTGTCAATCACATTTTAAACTACCTGGTACTCTTCCATCGGTTCTATAATGTTTCTATCATTTTCTAGCAACCTTCACAAAGTAATTAAGCTCTCAAAAAATCTATTGCAAACAAAAAGTTCGAGCACTCTTCAAAATATAGCTCGTGCATACCTCTTCATAGAGAGGCAATTAAAATAAAAGCTATTTCAAGTCAATCGTTTTCGTTTTGAATCTTAAAATAATTATTTAAATTACAGCATTCACCACTTTGCAATTCGCGTTTTGACTTGACTTAACTATTTTGGTTTACCGTCGCTTCGACAGTATTTCAGTCATATAGCGAGGTCCAGCTAATTACAGGTGGAGGAAGACCCCGAATGCACGGAGGCATACGGGTAGAACCACCGACCTACCGCAAGCCAGCTGGAAAATTCGCGTTTTAGATATGCTTGTACCTTACTAAAAATATGAGCAACTTCAATGTTTTAAACTGTTTTTATAAAGATTTAGTAACAACTGCATTATTCACAACTTTTTGTGCTATATGGATATCCTAAGTTTCATGACAATCTGTAAGTTAGAAGTTGCTATTTTTTGTTTGAAAATATCTTCCAGTAATTTTAAGTTTGCGCCATTTGTAGGTTTTGTTAATGTCTTAATATCAATAATCAAACCAAACATAAATAAATAAACGAAATAATAAAATATGAATAGATATATATAAATAATAATAATAACAAGACAGTTATAAATCTGAAATTTTGAAATTCAATCCATAAAATAGACACAGCTTTGAAAATTGCTGACTAACACTTTAAGATATTCCATTAAGGTAGAGTTAAAGTCGTTTCTAACTCGACCTTCTCTTCCCCACCCCCACCCCCCATTCAATATTCCCTTTTGAACTATATATATATATATAAAATAATAGTTTAAGGGCTATAAGATTGTACATGTTTTGGCATTTTCCCTATCTGCTAATAATATTCTTTTAAGCAATACCACAATGCATCCAAGAGGGCCATAATATCCCTGGATCGCTCACCTGGTATCGTTAGGCTATGCAAAATCAAGTGACCCCTGGGGCGGTGCCAATTTTGACCCCAGTGCCATGATTTGAACAAACTGGTAGAGGTCTACTAGCCCATGTTACATACCAAATATCTAAACTCCGGGCCTTGTGGTTTCTGCCAAGAACTTTTTTTTTCTATATAAGTCCATGTAAAATAAAGTGACCTCTGGTGCGGGCCAAGTTTGATCCCCGGGTTATGATTTGAACAAACTTGGTAGAGGTCTACTAGACAAAGCCACACACGAAATATCTAAGTTCTAGGCCTTGTGGTTTTGGAGAAGAAGATTTTTTAACATTTCACTTTTAAATCTATTTTTAGCTCATGTGACCTAATTATGCAACAGACCGAAACCATTGGAACATTTTTTATAAGGAACCACCTTAGGAACATCCTTGCCAAGTTCGATCGCTTTCCCATTAGTAGTTTCAAAGAAGAAAATGTTTTAAGTAAATCGTTGACGACTGACGACTCACGACGACGGACGCCGGACAAAGGCTGGTCCCAAAAGCTCACCTTGGCACTTCCTGCCAGGTGAGCTAAAAAACAGAGAAACAAAACAAGAATCCTATATACTGAACCGCGTTTAAAGCAAATGAATCTATGTAAACTCTGTTGTTATAACACTATTATTTCATCAACCTTAAAAATAAACATGTTGTTGTTGTTGTTTACCGTTTTAGTCAGGTTGCGACATCTAGCTAAAGAACCCGGGTGTACGGAGATATCCGAGTTGAACCATGGAACTAAAACAAGACAACTGGAAGGCTTCCTACGTGCTGTGCTGAAATGGTAAATCAAAGCGCTGAAGGCACTGAAGTTATGTGTGTTTCAAGTGAAAGCGAGTTGCAGATCTACTGGGTAACTAAATATTTGCCGGATACCAAACTTAAATGAAATGATGAAAGATTTTTGTTTTAGATTTGGTTCCTTTTAATATAGATATGTATATTGATATTAACCTTATAAACTGTAGGCAAGAGAAATAAGAAGAGTAAGAGTGGCGATGTGCTTATTGTTAGCAGTCCATTGAGACAGATGATGTGTTCATCTTTTCTTGTAATGACCATGTTAACGCAAGGTTAAAGCGGGTTTATAACACTGGGTTCATTGGCATCGCTTGAAAATTTGATACCTGTAATTAATTTCATTTTGATAAACAAAAGAAATGCGGCAATCTTGTTTTCTCGGTGCTACCAGCGCTTTGATTTGCACTAACAGTATCTTATCTAGCGACGGCAAAATCTCTTTTTATAGATTGTAGTATATTATGCAAAAATCAGTGGCTTATTAGTAATTTCGGATAGTAGATATACAGGTTTCGGTCATTTTTTAGTGTAACAAAAAATTCCTAGGAGTATATGAGGTCGATAGCTTGTGTGATTATTAGTATGTTACACGGATTTGTATCGGACTTAATACTTTCTGCATAGGTTATTGTAACATCATAAAATGACCAAAATCTGCAGATTTACTATCCAAAATCACTTACGAGTCACCTTTGCATGAAAACAAACAATATTCCTCCGCATGATAAAGTGATAATTATGCAACGTCATAGAGAAATTAATTCTTTTGTGCTTTTATGCCACGGTAAATTATTGTGTCCCGTAAATACTTATTTTTGACTCTAAATTGATTTTCAACACTTTAGCTCAGTCTCAGCATACCTGTGTTGTAGAGTTATGTTTAACCGTTCGATCATTTTTACAAAATTGAGAGGTTCTTCGGAAGAGAATAGAATGCTCAGAAAGTAGGTACTAAAGTTGTGAGTGACTACGTCACACACAACTAATAAAATCTAATTGTTTAAAAATAAAGTATGGTCAATTGAAAAATGTGTGTGTGCTTTTGTATACCTAACCTTGGTAGGAGTGAGGTAATCTTGTACCTCGGTTTGTATATATATATATACATCGGTCTTTGAGTCAAGGTAAGGGTTTGGGCTAAGAGCTGAGGTTACTGTTTTTTAGTTGTGTTATACGTCGGGAAAATAATATCTCGCTACGACAATATTCTACATACAAATCGAGGTACAAACCGCATCACCGAGTTTCGAGTCACATACGGGATACCTCGATAGTAGTCTCTCTCTCTCTCTCTCTCTCTCTCTATGTGGGGGGTTTGACACGTCTCAGACCTTAGTTTGTAAATTTCGGTGTTTTGGTTAGGGTAAGGTCTACTACATGAAGGTATTGTTGTTGTTTGGTTTGGTTTTGGGACTGAAATATGGATAATTTCAATGTTGAGTTACATACCGAGGTACTTATACCTCGAATAAATAATATACTTAACAATGACAGCATTCTACACACAGATCGAGATACAAACCGTGATATTGAGGTATGATTCACATATGGATATCTCGCTAAGATAGTAATACAAGACTCTATTTGGGTGTGGGTGTTGGAAGGTCTAGATTGTCTTATAATCGTAAAGGCATCTGGCCACTACTAAAGCACGATCTTAGGCTCAAATTTGAGTATCATACTCAAATCCCTATTGAATCCAATGGGCGTATTGAATATCAGTATGAAAATTGTATTAAAGTACAAGATTTAATTTAGAGAAAACGCTTTGATGACTATGGGTGACTGATTCAACACAAACCGTGCATTGCATTTGTAACATACACTTTTTTTGATCATTTGAAAACATTTTTTTTTTCAAAACGTCATACTATTCTCTAAAGGATACACTAATCAAAAATATCCATTTGATCCACCATCATTTTTTTTTTTTTTTTTTTTTTTTTTTTTGACTAGCAAAACTTTTAAAGTGAGAATGCTGTTCTTTTTTTTCAAATTTGATTATAAATTCGAAATATGACAAGTGGTTCTATTTAAATACTCAAGATACATAAAAATAACGTGACGAAATATACTTTGAAATACCTTAAGCACATGGCGCGTAGTCAATCAGCAACGACAGAAAATAAAATGATTTTAAATCTTTTAATAAAATAAGCTTCAATAATGTATCAAGTATTAAATTAACGTTCAACAGTAAAATTCATCTGTGTCAGTTTTGATGGAAATTGGAGCGATATAATTTTTGTCATTCTCCATAAATTTTAAATCCGACAGATCTCCCTAGCTTGACAGTTGACGGACGTAATAAGTGTTCAGTTATTTCAATAAACCCTACATCATTGAAAGAATCATAAGTATACCATGCTGTTACGCATGCTTGCAAAACGTAAATGTTTGGTGGGGCTTTTTTTGCGAGCAACTTCATGTTATGGACTTTTAAGAAATTCAATTTAAGAGGTATGAAAATATGAACTGATTTATGAACACCAGTCAGTCGATAAGTTGATAGTCATCTTAAATTGAAAGCTAATTCTATTAGTCGATGGAATCGCTAGTTTAAAATAATAAAAAAAATGATACATTAAGGGGGGGGGGGGATGAAAAAATAGAAATCTACGGTCAGTAAAATAACGGCTCGTGCCTAATTTGTGGTATAGAAGTCATTAATTTTCGTCGGACACTAATTTTCGTCGATTTCGTGGTGGGTTTCATCCACGAATTTTCATCCCAACGAAATTTTGTCTCTTATTTCTAGAACATAGATCCACGAATAAATGTACCCACGAAATTCCCTTGGGTACATAACGAGATTTAATGTCAGCGAAACTTAATAATTTTACAGTATTCCAAGTTCAGACGCAAACTTAATTCGCAATTTTCGCTATACGTCTTGAAATCCTATTATACTGAACTTATAACATACCATCGGTTGTTTGTATGCAACGTCGATAACGCTTAACTTGTTGGATTTAGACGCCAGTTGTTTGTCTTATAATTCCTTTATATTTAAGTTGAATAAAAACTACGTGTAGCAGAGCCTTGTTTAAATATACGACAATGACATGCAGAAAACTGAACTTTGTTTTTTTTTTTTTGTTTTTTTTTTTTGCTATACTACATCTTTTTTCATCATCCATTAGTGTACATAACATCTGGGCGCTGAACTATGTAAGGTTTAAGTGAGGCCACGCCCTATTTTAGCTGGCTCGATCATAAAACTGCTGATTGTAACTATCTCGAAAGCACTGATTTTGTGTTCGAGTAACTCAGATGTGCCTGGAAGGAAGATGTTAGGACCGCTGCAATGGAGACAAGAAAATCTTACGATGATGGAATGACAGTTGGATAGTGTGCAATGTCATGCTTGGTATTTCGTATCTATTTTTGAAGGTATTTTATACAGCATTTCTTGCATGATAAGCTTTTGATGTTTATATGTTGATGTCTTTCGTTATACTGTGACCATTACGATTGAGAGGTTGGCTCCCTTATAGGCTTTTTAGGGGATTCATCTTAATTACTTTATATAAGCCATGGGAATTGAACATCAGTTACTTACTGAGAAGGACTAGCACAATGCCAACGAGTCTTTGAAGAGAAGTTTGAGGCCCGGTTGGTCCCAAGGAACTCTCCTAGCCATTACCTATTTACAGAAGCTTAGATGATTTCTCCGTGTCAAATGATCATGGCACCATGTGCAAGACTGTTATGCCGGACATCGACAAGGGAGTGTTTGAACAAGGGCTAGCTCAACGATGTGAAGACATGACAAACATGAACGTGCATAAATTCCTAATGAAGGTTCCTAATTGACCAACATGCATGCATGTTTTAGTTCCCCCGGCTCCACACGACGATTCAAGAGGCTGAACTTCCCCGGTAAACAATACTGATCAGCTTTGCACTACGTACCGGTACCATCGGACCACCTTTATACTGAGATGTCCATTGGTAATGTTCATTCAGTATTGTGTTGAAAGCTGTGAGTTCGAATCTTTAGTCATTCCCAGACTGCAATTAATCGTCTTGTCCAGGATCCATTGATAGGATTAAGAGCAGTCGTCTTTTTTATTTATTGATTTAAATGTATTTATTTATTCACCTTCGCTTAAACGTCTGTATTTAAGTATGCACAAAAAGCCATCAGCAAATTAGCTAGATGTTGAACAAACTAATAGTTATACTAAGTAACGATCTGACAAAGTGGCTTTACCATTGGGTTCACCAGACACTGATGTTAACAGAATGTTAGCATGGATCCTTCCACATAGAACGCTTGTCTAGCCTGGATCAAGTTTATTTTTCTCCGTTTGTCGCAATAGCGTTCCAGCTGAAACATGCGTAGCATGTTTTGTATCTGCCAAATACTTATCTGAAATTGAAACAGTAAGAGTTTTGTTTCAGAGAAGTTTTATAGATGTTCATTCAAAATCCAGTGGGCACAATAGCCAATGTAGATACAATAACAGCAGACAGTATATACAACATTATAACATTATGAGCGTAATGAATGGGGTTGGTAGCTTGCCTCTTTGCAGTAATTGGTCTACTTCTCATTTCTTTGTCCACCAAATGTAATCAGCACAGGCAAAATAAATGACTGTTTAAGTGTCAGTTGATATTCATAAACACGATACGAGCTTATTTGATTGCAATACTAGTCACTGACGATCAAGGGTCATCAGTCAAAGTTCGGATTCATTACGCTCATAAATAACATTGATAAATTACAGGGATAAGTGGTTCATCGGTGAAAATGTGATCCCTTCTAGGACAGAACTTATTTTAATGGTGTGACAATTCTCCACCTGATTTGGATGAGGTGCGTGATGACGATGATGATGATGATGGTGGTGGTGATATTGCTTACTACACATACGCTAAATGAAAACAGACGATGACATTAACAAAACAAGGAGATCTGTTATGTTAATAGTAGAAGTATTAGGAGTAGATCTAGTAGTGGAGGTATTGGCGGTAATTTAATAGTGGAGGTAGTGGCGGTAATTTAAAGTGGAGGTAGTGGCGGTAATATAGTAATGGATGTAGTGGCGGTAATCTAGTAGTGGAGGTAGTGGCGGTAATATAGTGGAGGTAGTGGCGGTAATATAGTGGTGGAGGTAGTGGCGATAATCTAGTAGTGGAGGTAGTAGCGGCAATCTAAAAGTGGAGGTAGTGGCGGTAATCTAGTAGTGGAGGTAGTGGCGGTAGTGGAGGTAGTGGTGGAGGTAGTGGCGGTAATATAGTGGTGGTGGTGGTAGTAGCGGTAATATAGTAGTGGAGGTAGTGGCGGTTATCTAGTAGTGGCGGTAATCTAGTAGTGGAGGTAGTGGCGGTAATCTAGTAGTGGAGGTAGTGGCGGTAATCTAGTAGTGGAGGTAGTGGCGGTTATATAGTAATAGTGGCGGTAGTGGCGGTAATCTAGTAGTGGAGGTAGTGGCGGTAATCTAGTAGTGGAGGTAGTGGCGGTAATCTAGTAGTGGAGGTAGTGGCGGTAATCTAGTAGTGGAGGTAGTGGCGGTAATCTAGTAGTGGAGGTAGTGGCGGTAATCTAGTAGTGGCGGTTATCTACTAGTGGAGGTAGTGGCGGTAATCTAGTAGTGGAGGTAGTGGCGGTAATCTAGTGGTGGTGGTAGTGGCGGTAATCTAGTAGTGGAGGTAGTGGCGGTAATCTAGTAGTGGAGGTAGTGGCGGTAATCTAGGGGTGGTGGTAGTGGCGGTAATCTAGTAGTGGAAGTAGTGGCGGTAATCTAATAGTGGAAGTAGTGGCGGTAATCTAGTAGTGGAGGTAGTGGCGGTAATCTAGTAGTGGTGGTGAAAGTAGCTGTAGTAGAAAAAAAGAAAATGAAAATCAATTTTAGCAGTAGTATTACAAACTAGAAAAGGGGGTTTATCAATCTCGTATCCGAGTATTTACGTCACGTTTCAACATTCCATTGTGTAAGTCCCCTAAATAGAGGCATAGAGTACGTTATAACTCAAACAAATTTAGGTCATACCTTTTTACATCTGACTATTATACAAGTACCATAATATAACATGAACTATCATTGTAAGTTATTTACGACAATTTGATACCAATCAAATTAAAGTGATAAAACATATCCTTCATATTTCCATTCAAATCAAACCTTAATTGCATTTCTTCGCTGCTTTAGGAAACGAATAAATAACACCCTTTCATAAAGTTTTGGTAGAATGATACTTGGACCACACAGTGGCGATATTGTGTTGGCTTATAGAAATTTCCTTATATGGATAATATAATTCCCGTATAAATTTGTTTTATATCTTATAATTGAAGTTGCATAAGGGTTAAAACCTAGCATAAACTCCATAGCATGTTTCTTTGTGGACAGAAAGAAAGAGAGCAAGAATACTGCGTGTGTTCTTTTTTTTTACTGTGCATTGATATTATTAAGGACAATAAAATTTATATCACATATGTTGAAGAGATGACAGAACACACATTATAAAAAGACATCTGAAATATATAGCAAATATATTTTTATGAATATAATAAAAAGAGAAATGACATTCGCTGTCAGAGAATAACTGTCGTGATAATGCATGATACATATCGTCCATTGAAAGCCAGAAGGGGCTATCAGTATATGTAAAAAGAAGGCTGATAGCCCCTTCTGGCTTTCAATGGACGATATGTATCATGCATTATTTATTTTTCTGTAATTTTGTGCATGCATATTGAATTTCTATGTTTTCTACCGCAAGCCAGCTGGAAGGCTTCCTCACATGAAAATAATGGGAAATAAACATACACATGAAAATTTCCCAATTCATTGATTGATTCATTAAAATCAGCAAATTATAACGAGTATTGCCGAACTCCTGATGAAATGGTCAACAGAATAGGACAAGGACCGTACCGGACAGCAAAATTCTATATAGCATGGTAGAATACAAAACAGAATAGCCAAGTATAGTATATGGCAGTACTGGGCAGGATAGGGCCGTACAGAACAGAAAAAAAATAGTATAAGTATAGTATGGTATAGCATTGGACAACATTGAGTAGGACGGGGCCGTACGAAACAGCATAGCACAGATGTATATAGTATTATATAATACAATACAATAAAGTATCGCATAAGGCAGTAATGGGTAGGACAGGACCGTACGGAGCATAGCATAGAGAAGTTGTATATGTTATAATAAAATACAAAACAGTATCGAAAAAAAGCCGTACCGGACTGGACAGGACCGAAAGAACAGAATAGAACAACAAAGCTTAGCATAGTTAGTTTAAACTTATTTATTTTACATCGATTGGGAAACAGGTTCTTACAACTTATACTAATCCCTCTCGACGGTTCCTGGGTTGGACCAGTACTTTGCGCCTGGGAAGGTCATGAATAATTCTTGCCTCCAACGAGGTTCGAACCAACAACCTTCGGATCCGTAATCGGATACGTTACCACTGGACCACGGCATAGTTGTATGTTATAGTAGAGTACAATACAATAAAGAATAGTATATCATAGTATAGCGTAGCAAAGTATAGTTGTATATACTCGTAGTATAAAAGAGCACAATACAATAGAGAATAGTTCAGCACAGTATAGCATAGTATAGTATAGTTGTATATACTCGTAGTATAAAAGAGCACAATACAATAGAGAATAGTTCAGATATAAAAGAGCACAATACAATAGAGAATAGTTCAGCACAGTATAGCATAGTATAGTATAGTTGTATATACTCGTAGTGTAAAAGAGCACAATACAATAGAGTATAGTATAGTTGTATATACTCGTAGTATAAAAGAGCACAATACAATAGAGAATAGTTCAGCACAGTATAGCATAGTATAGTATAGTTGTATATACTCGTAGTATAAAAGAGCACAATACAATAGAGAATAGTTAGCACAATAGAGAATAGTTCAGCACAGTATAGCATAGTATAGTATAGTTGTATATACTCGTAGTGTAAAAGAGCACAATACAATAGAGAATAGTATAGCGCAGTATAGCGCAGCATAGCATAGCACAGCACAGGTCAACACAACACAGTACAGCACAGTATATCTGAAAAAAAATGGAATATGAAACGAACAGAGTATCTAGAAGAAACGATTCTAAAGTTTTATCTATACATATTTTCAGAAACCACTTTTATCAATACCTGCTCAGATGTTCTTGGTTGAGCGATATATCGATCGATTATCGGGTAGAGTCGGATATGATAAATGCTTTATCGATTAATCCAGATTGTTGGTATTAAAATAAGTTGACCGAAGGCCTAAATAGAATCCGTGCGTTATCAAGCTTCAAAAGCATCTCTTTCTACAATAAGAAAGTATGTTATGTAATACGGAAGTGTTTAGAGCTAAGGTTTTAATACAGAATGCAATAGGCTTAATGCACATATGCAATATTTGCAATACATATTATTAATAAACTTTCGTCTATCGGAAAAATATAAATATTTAAACATATATATTGAGAATACACATAGTATGACCATAACAGTCTAGTGCACCATATAATATATGCAGAGGGACAAAACGCATTATCCAAAATAATACATTGGCAAACATACACATACTTTAATACATTCATGAACTTGACTTGACATGACTTGACTATTTGAGTTGACCGTCGCTTCGACAGTATTTCAGTCATATAGCGACGTCCAGATAACTACAGGTGGAGGAAGACCCTGAATGCACGGAGGCATCCGGATAGAACCACCGACCTACCGCAAGCCAGCTGGAAGGCTTCCTCACATGAAAATCCGAATAACCCTGTCGGGATTCGATGCGACGCGGTGTGGGGCTGAGTGAGATGAACTAGACATCTTCAAATTGAAACATTTGTATGAACAATCAAGAAAACTATAATACATTGGATTCCTAAGCTCAAATGATTTCAAATATTTATTGATATGGATATTTATTGATATGGATATTTATTGATATGGATATTTATTGATATGGATATTTATTGATATGGATATTTATTGATATGGATATTTATTGATATGGATATTTATTGATATGGATATTTATTGATATGGATATTTATTGATATGGATATTTATTGACATGGATATATGGATATTTATTGACATGGATATAGATATTTATTGATATGGATATTTATTGATATGGATATTTATTGATATGGATATTTATTGACATGGATATGGATATTTATTGATATGGATATTTATTGATATGGATATATCCATTAATTGTTTTTCACACATAAGAAATTTATATCACATTGAATCACGTCAAATGGCATATACTTGCAATTGGAAATGAACCCGATTACTGGAACGAAGAATTCCGCCATCTAGATAAAAGAGCTATATTCGACGAATGTAGCTAACCGAGAAACTTTACGAATATTGGAGCTCATAGGGAGCTAATTATTCGAGGTGAGCTCTACACGACTTCATGTCGCACTGACATAACACTGTATCTGCCTCATATTTACAAAAAGAATCCCCAAATTAATCAAATAATGTCGATGGAACATTAAACACAAACAAGAGTAAACAAACACACAGACGTTCACCCAGACATGAGACGTAAACCCACGTAAATCAACGAGCACTTCCCTAACACCATATCTACATGCTGGTGTATAATTTCACACATCGTTCACTGGAAAATAAACATAGGTTTGGATTTTCCCAAGTCATTGATAGGTCAATTAAAATTAGCGAATTATACCGGATATTGCCAATCCTTTAGAGAAATGGTCTATTCGCGTGTATATTCCTCGTGCATTATAATCTTTGTCGCTTATACAAATAAACATTTTGATTAGGGTTATGTTCGATTGATATAAAGACGGTCAGCAGAACAGATCAGTCTGTACTTGAAGGTTTAGCTTTTCAGAGAAACGTATGCTATGTATTTACATCGATTTTGCCGTATTTTTAAAGGCGGCCATATTATAACACTTTATTTTTGTCAATGTTCACACTGTTCGCATGAAGAAATACGTTGTTGTTTAAGAAATTGAAACATGAAAATATAAATAAATATATTGCAAATATATAATATAATTATATATCAAAAATCGCAAACACTTGTACTTTAAAGTTTTACGCAGTGGTTGTTTCCTTCCATAAATGCTATCGTATTTTATTGACTGGCCGATAAAGTCTGTTTTTGTCTTGTATCTGAAAATAAAACCGGATGTAAAGCAGTAAAATAGAACTTTTATTTAAATTTAAATGGTTTTAAGTCCATATCATGTTTCTCTATCGTGAAAAAAAAGATAGTTTAACAGCTGTCTACGAGTTTTTGCAGCAATTAAGCCAGCCGCCTCTCGTCAATAAATGATTTTGCTCGTACCTATCTCCTCCCTCCTCGCTCTCTACCTTCTACCTTTTCTCTTCCTTTTTCCTCTTCTTCTACTTCTTCTTTTATAAAGCAACATCTCCGGTACTGCTAAAACTATTTTACTTTCATTCCTATAACAATGCAATTACTACCGCTACCACTGCTACTACTACCACGCTAACTGCTACCACAACCACTGCTATCACCACCACTGCTACCACCACCACTGTAACTACCACCACTGCTACCACAACCACCGCTACCACCACCACTGTTACCATCACCACTACTACCACCACCACGCTACCACCAGCACTGCTACCACAACCATCACCACCACCGCTACACCAGCACTGCTACCACAACCACCACCACCACTGCTACCACCATCACTGCTACCACCATCACTGCTACCTCTACCACGCCAACTGCTACCACCATCACTGCTACCACAACCACCACCACCACTACCACCGCTACCACCACCACTGCTACCACAACCACCACCACCACCGCTACCACCACCACTACTACCACTACCACGCCAACTGTTACCACCACCACTGCTACCACCACCACTACTACCACTACCACGCCAACTGTTACCACCACCACTGCTACCACCACCACTTCTACCACTACCACGCCAACTGTTACCACCACCACTGGTACCACAACCACAACCACCACCGCTACCACCACCACTACTACCACTACCACGCCAACTGTTACCACCACACTACTACCACTACCACGCCAGCTGTTACCACCACCGCTACCACCACCACTACTACCACTACCATGCAAACTGTTACCACCACAACTGTTACCACCACACTACTACCACTACCACGTCAACTGTTACCACCACCACCGCTACCACCACCACTGCTACCACTACCACACAAACTGTTACCACCACCACCGCTACCACCAGCACTGCTACCAGCACTACCGCTACTACCAGCACTGCTACCACAACCACCACCACCACTGCTTCATCACCACTGCTTCCACTACCACGCAGACTGCTACCACCACCACTGCTGCCAACACACTGATACCACCACCACTGCCACCACTTCCACGTCAACTACTACCACGCCAACTACCACCACTGCTGCCACCACCACTGCTACCACTACCACCGCTACCACTACCACTCCAACTACTACCACGCCAACTACCACCACTGCTGCCACCACCACTGCCACCATTACCACCGCTACCACTACCACTCCAACTACTTCCACACCAACCACTACCACGCCAACTGTTACCACCACCACTGCTGCCACCACCACTGCTACCACTAACACCGCTACCACTACCACTCCAACTACTACCACGCCAACTACCACCACTGCTGCCACCACCACTGCCACCACTACCACCGCTACCACTACCACGCCAACTGTTACCACCACACTACTACCACTACCACGCAGACTGCTACCACCACCACTGCTGCCAACACACTGATACCACCACCACTGCACCACTTCCACGCCAACTACACCACGCCAACTACCACCACTGCTGCCACCACCACTGCCACCACTACCACCGCTACCACTACCACGCCAACTACTACCACGCCAACTACCACCACTGCTGCCACCACCACTGCTACCACTACCACCGCTACCACTACCACTCCAACTACTACCACTGCTGCCACCACCACTGCTACCACTACCACCGCTACCACTACCACGCCAACTACTACCACGCAAACTACCACCACTGCTGCCACCACCACTGCCAACACTACCACCGCTACAACTACCACGCCAACTACTACCACGCAAACTACCACCACTGCTACCAATACCACGCCAACTACTACCAAGTAAACTACCACCACTGCTACCAATACCACGCCAACTACTACCAAGTAAACTACCACCACTGCTACCACTACCACCGCTACCACTACCACGCCAACTACTACCACGCAAACTACCACCACTGCTACCAAAACCACGCCAACTACTACCACGCAAACTACCACCACTGCTACCACTACCACGCCAACTACTACCAAGTAAACTACCACCACTGCTACCAATACCACGCCAACTACTACCAAGTAAACTACCACCACTGCTACCACTACCACGCCAACTACTACCACACAAACTACCACCACGTCTACCACTACCACCACTGTTACCACTACCACCGCTATCACTACCACGCCAACTTCTACCACGCAAACTACCACCACTGCTACCACTACCAGGCAAACTACTACCACGCAAACTACCACCACTGCAACCACTACCACGCAAACTACTACAACGCACACTACCACCACTGCTACCACTACCACCGCTACAACTACCACGCCAACTACTACCACGCCAACGATGACCACCACCACTGCTTCCGCCACCACTGCTACCACTACCACCACTGCTACCGCCACCACTGCTACCACTACCACCACTGCTACCACTACCACGCAAACTACTACCACGCAAACTACCACCACTGCTACCACTACCACGCAAACTACCACCACTGCTTCCACTACCACCGCTACAACTACCACGCCAACTACTACCACGCCAACGACGACCACCACCATTGCTACCGCCACCACTGCTACCACTACCACCACTTCTACTACCACGCCAACCGCTACCATCACAACGACTACGATGGTAATGCCAACACTACTACATCCCGCAATTCAAATCTTTTCAAAATTTGCCCAAAATGTATCTCTGGGATAAATCGAATTTTGAGTTTTGGGGAATAAAAATTTATGTGTGTAAAAATATAAAAGATTCTAAAACAAGTATGATTGTTTGACTTCATATATATGATTATATTGATGCCTTATCAGACTTTCAAATGCTAATACATGTAATTTCATGCGAGCTATAGAATTCTGGATATTGATTTTGGTTTTATTTACTAATTTTCAAACCGATGCGGGGACTATTTTCTTCTCATCGCTTAGGCGGCATATTTTGATTGGGTTCCTTTGACGGAAAGCAACGGAAATTCACGAATGTCTGCACTTTTTTCTGACTGAATGATTCGCCGGAAGTTAGATGATTGTCTAAATTTACCTGTTAAAAAACTCAATCATTATCTTCTATTTTTGCTTCCGTGTTTACAAGCGCAGTGTCTGAGTTAGCAAAATTCTGATGTTATTTCTTTTTTCGAATGAGATCAAGGTTTTTGATAAAGTCTAATCGATCCATCACTGGATATACCAGCGCATTTACTGCCGATGCTTTTCAATGGGATCGCATCTTCCAACCGCCAAGACAGCGGCTCGGCTCTATAGTGAAATAACACACATGTTTATTTCGCTATAACCATGATGTGAAACTTGATTAAAGCGTCTGGATCTATGGTATAATCAGCGATCATGGGTTCGAATCTGGGCCACGTCCTCTGCTATCCTACGTCATTCGACAGTCATCTTTTTTACAAAGTTCTCAAATTATTTAACAGCTAGCGACATGTAATTTACGCACAAGTTCGCATATAATCAAGCAAAGCGCAAAAAGAAGCATTTCCACCGGGCATGTCATAGTGGAAGATCCAAAATTAAATAAATTAGTTATTGGAGACACAAGGGGGCGGAATGGCTGGGGCTCACTGGCCATTGAGCGACCCACTGGTCATAATGACAAATGCCCCCCCCCCCCCCTCCTATTTTTACCCTCCAGTAATTGATCTTCTGTTATACATATTTACTGTTAAATTGCTCAATATACATGAGCAATGATATATTTTAATAGAACAGATGTATTGTATCCAAATGATTAAAGGCCAGTCAATAAAAGTGTGTACATTGATTCAACTTGCTGGCAAAATAGTGATGGAGACAGGCTCTAGTGCTACCGCAAATCAACTGCTGTGTCACGTCTTATTCACTCAGAGTTCGCCGTCATACCTAAAAACTTGGATTATACTTAACTTCATTTTTATCGCCACAGTACGATCACGGATTTTTTTTTCTATGACGTCAGATATGTTTATTTTAGACTGCGCACGCATATATGCGATCAAAATGATTTTCTCTTATTTTCAAGAAATGTTCCATTAGTCTCGATGTGACATCGTCTGACATATTTGTCCGTGATAAGTCCGTATTTAAATGAAGAATTTGCTGATTTAGGCAAAAAATCTACGAACGGATAAACAGACGGACTTGCAGACAGATAGACAGACAGACAAATAAATAATAAATAAATAACATGTAATGTATATGCTTCACTGCAAAATGATATGTATACTCGTATATGACACTAAATACTTAAATCCGCCATGGCTTTACACATATTTGAAATGGGAAGGAAACGTCGAATTTGAAAACCAGTTTCTATGCTCAGCTGAGAAAATAAGCTTTGCTGAGATGGGAATTTATATAATGAAAAACGGTGTAAAATGTGAACTTTTAGAATATCTGTATATATATGTACTTTGAAACCAGATAGTAAACCTCAGCTATAGGTGAAGGTTGTCAGACAGACAAGAGACAAACAGCGCAGAATTGGTATCCCCAAAAGACTTCAAAATTCAACGACTGGCATGCAGTTCTAGGCTATATGAAATTCCCGTATGTGATTACCTGCAATCTAGTGATCGATCGAAAACTGATAAGCCTCAAGTCTGTGTGTGGCACAGTCAAAACTCCCTATCTATCTTGATCACTCTCATTTGAAAAGAGAAATCTAAGACTTCCACAGTGTATCCCAAGTCTTTATCGATGACCTGTCTGTAACAAGCCTTATGTTTTCAGAGATCACCGATCAACTGCGATATGGGTCACATCGAGGGCAACTCGTTCGTGACCTTATTTCAAGATGACGTCATCTCCGAAATCCGGAAGTAGTCATTCCGTGATATATGGCGAAATGGTTTTGATCCGTATCTTGATCTGGTATCGCACAAGGCGTCCACATATATTTCCTGGGTTCGATTCGTGGACACGTACGACATGTGATGCAACAGAAAATTTGTTTCAAAAACGATGTAAAGAGTGATGTACATAAGGTTTAATAAATCCTCAACACAATGACTGGCTCGTAGCTTTGAGTACAACTCATTTAAAACCATGCTGTTTTAAAAGATACAATGATCCTAGTATAAAAACTATTGACTCATAACATAAACAGTGAACAATCGCCAGGGATTCCCTTTACACACCTTGTATATAATAACAACAATGTTAATACATATCTTTTAAATATGAAAATATCTCTGGAGTTGATAAAAGAGTGGTTTCTTAAAGATAATGGATTAATTATTATCTGTACAGCGTTACGCTCTGTGAAGTCAGAATCATCGTCGAAAACCCACTATATAATACCGTTATCACTTGTATATAACGTGGGTTTTTTAGCTGGCATGAATATTAATCAGCTACTTGCTGACCAATGAAATAACGCATAGTATTTTGTATAATCTTCGTTGGAAAGCTGACCGCAAGACAAACCGCATCGCTTAGGCGAGGAGAATGACGTCAGCTCTACATGGTAGAACGAAGCTAACTTTCAAAATCCTGCGCCGTTCCATCTGTAAAATGATCCCCACTGTCGCCGCGCTATCTCTGCCATGTATCCAAAGAAATGGCTAATCAATAATACATGAGTACGATGTTTTGCTAACCAAATATCCCACGGTCGATTAAGAAGCAAAGCGTATTGAGCAAACGTGGGTTTCCGACGATGAGTCAGAATAAGAAGAGGGTGAAACAGACTATATTATACTACAGTGAATAGACCCGATACAGGTCTCAGCGTCCAACTAAGAGACCTATATATGTCTCAAACAGTCGGGATAATTTATTCAAATTTCGTTTACATATGCATTGGGCATTTTTTTAAGTCAATCATCCTTAAGTTGGCAATAGGAAAGGTTAGACACAAAAAAAAATATGATAATCTATATTCAACGTATACAAACGTTGGACCGACCTAGGACACCGAACCAGGGTTTCATTGGTGACGGGTACGTTTACCACTACATTATCAGTAAAGCTTTAAAGCAGTAATGCATTTAAGGTATTGTTATAATTTCATTATACTCAGTGGTGGAGACAGAGTGGAAGGGCAACGAAAACTGGGTGATGATAAAAATGCTTCAATATTGAATGTAGGAGAATGGGTAGATTGTTTGTTGATGAAAGACCATTGGAACTGCATATGAGACTCTCGCTACAGTACATATTCCACTCATTTGAGGACTTTGTCTACATGAGACAGATATAGTGTGGTGCCTCAAAGCGTTACCACGCCACATACTCTTGGCCAATAACCTGTTCTAGGACTAACCTTATTGCTGAACAATGCACTAGTGGCAGATGATCGAGCCCCTGACTACCAGGCGGATGGTCTATCTACTCAGCTACCGGTTAAATTCATCTTTGAATATGTTATACCATATGAAATAGAGACGATGAAGATGAAGACGTTTACATAACATACCTGAGAAGCCAACGGATATCAATTTCGGTTGTTTACCTTTCCAACAAAAACATCGTTTTAAAAAAAAAACATTTCCTATCATGCGCCAATAAAACCTCGAGTACGACCATGATAGGGGGAGCAATAAAGCTTGGTCCTAAACGGAAACGAGGATCATATCAGGAAGTCAATACGGGAAAAGAGCAATGAAAAACAGCAAACTGCCGAATAACGCTTTGCACCCCTTGCTGTGTTCTATGGAGTCATAAGATGTTCACGGACTGTGTACAATAGCAGGGGAAAATGCCTTGTAATTCTTTGCACCCCTTGCTGAGTTCTTACAACCGGTGATATTATTTGAGATACTAGACTACTCTTGTTCAGTTTTCATTCATAGATCTTTCGCGCTCATTCCACTCTTACATTGTTTGGTCCGCTTTGAAAGAAATAATACATCAATCGTAGCAACGGGTGAACTTTACCGGGAGAGATGCTCAGGGTGAAGAAGTTTGGATGATTATGATTGGATAGAGAGTCCATGAATAGTTTTAATGTTTCCGAAATAAAAGAATAATTTGATAGAACAAATATCTGTATTTTATAGTCTGAAACAAATGTTAAAGTGGTCACTTACCGCGCGCCTTGTTAAGCCAAAATGCTTTGTTTGTACTTCAGCCTTTGGTGGAACAGCGGAAATAACTGTCTATAAAAAGATCTGACAAAGAATCCTACAAGCAGTGTCTGACAAGACCTTCTGCATTCCGGAAACTGTGTTTAAAATTGTTCAAGACACTAAACCCAACTGTTTTTTGTTTGTTCGTTTTTATTTTTTTACTCTGTGTGTGTGTGTGTGTTTGTTTTTTTTTGTGTTTTTTTCGTATCCCAGTAGGCGCAAAATAGCAGGTGATTTAGAATATTACAATAAACTCAAGTAATATTTAGAATTATAAATATAGATCAGTTAAATATAGACAACAGAGATCGAAATACTCGATTTTGTGTTGTTTCCAAGATAAAATCTATTTCTCTTTAATTAGATAAAGTATTTGCAATTCTTATTCATGCTGCATGCTGGTTAAATGGGTTTCAAGACAATGAATAATATGCTTATATTGAGCGGTCCAGGTGACCAAGTTGTCAGAGTGTAAACCCCATAACCGGAGGGTCGTTGGTTCGAGCTTTGGCCTCGACATACCCGTAGTCATGATAATCTGATCTAGTTAGCTACAGCTTACTTTTTCACACGTGCAAATGTTCCTACAGGTGGTAGATATTGTTCTGCCACACTACAATATCGCGTCGCAAGCAAGAGTTACTATATAGTCTTTATTAGTCTCATCAACATATACAATGTACAATAAAAGTAAAACAAACAAGAATCAATCACAGACACTAGATGCTGCCGCTCAGTTATGAGCTATAAGAGACTAATTACAAATATCACATTTCTTTGACATCAAAATTAAAACACCCCTGCTGATCATATTCTTTAATTCACCGTGAGTTAAGATAAAATATAGAATACTACTTTGTTTTTCTATATATAGAGAGAGTCGAAACATAATACGACCGTAATATGTGCTGTCCTAAAACGCACCATGTTCAAAGGGAAGAAGCATACAAATTGTCAGCAAGTTTGAAGAGGATCTGTTAAAAACTCTTTGAATAGTAGTCCAGACACTGCTAATTAAATATATTTTCAACAAAGCAAAGGGTCACAATCCATGAGTGCCTGGGGCGATTCGACTGAAAATCAAACTTGGCAGAGATATTATGCCTATATATATTGTCAGCAAGTTTGAAGAGGATCGGATCAAATAGGAGCCCGGACACTCCACAGGACGGCCCCGCCCGCCATGGGTGAAAACATAATACGTCCGTACAAAATTTGTACGGGCGTATAAAAACGAGTTATGATTATAGTTCTCCACCTGATCAAATTACCCTGACACCAGGCCACCATATCGTGGAACTTACCCATATTATATGCTAGGCATTGAGCAGAAAACTACCAGATCCAATGATATCATTTTGGAGTTTGGAATTCGCGGTCAGGAAACGGAACAGCACCCCCCCCCCCACACACACACACAAACATAGACGAACACTCGAATTATTCTGTCATGTTGAAGGTCCAGCAGATTGCTGATGATAAAATTACTGGCTAAGAATTATGTGTTTACTGGTGTATCTTTTCATGAATGCTGTTGTTGTGGCTATGTTTTGTGTTGTTATTAATGATGGTGATTTTTTGTGTTGTTGTTGTTGTAATGTATCTATTTTCAAAAATAAATCTATTTAAGAACATATTTCACCTCCATTTCCAAATTTAGGTTCTTTTCTCTCAATTTCTAAAACGTGCTATTTTCAGGACAGCTCTTCTGAATCAAGGAAAATAAGAAAACACATTTAATCTGATTGCGCCATTAAAGTGCAAGACCGTTATAATTGGATTAATGAAAACATACGTCATCATGTGAACTACACAGTGTGAATTATCGCCGACCAGAAATTATTTCTGTTCACCTGGAGAGAGCCGACGCGAATGGCACTTAGCAAAACCTTATCAAAGACCGCTTTCCGTGATAAGCATAAGCAAAACCTTATCAAAGACCGCTTTCCGTGATAAGCATATTAAGTAAGCGTTAGTTTTGCGCAAAACGGTTGCGTGTATTGTTTGTCAACAGAACAGAGTACAGATGTTTTTTTGTGTGTTTTTTTTTTCAAGTTTACACCGTAACGTCTAAGCTAGTTCTGTCCTTGCCCAGTTAAGTTGGACGTTGGGTCATCTAACGGTAATCAGATAAAAAAAAACATAGACTTCATTCCAAAACAATAGAATAAGGGGCTAAACACTTTAAACAACAAAAGAAAATAACCCTTTTATTCCAATCTGGTCACGTGTCCCTGCGTCTGTTTGCCCATCCGTTAGCGAAAAACTCTTTCGGAATTAACCTCAAACTAAACTTACATCAAAAGTATTGAAATAGATTTTTACGTAACCTCAACTTCTAAATCGATAGGAGTATCTAACATTGCTTAAAGTCATTTGTCTAAATGCGCCAGATACATTTGCCACGCCTGTTGGGTAAGTAATCAACAAACAACAAAATAATCGCATTTATCTAGAATCAAAGCACTCAAGGTACTGAGAGACTGTCGGCAATATTTTCATGAAGTAGCAATAATTCTAATCCCAGCATGTCAATAGGGTTAAATTCGATAGAGGCAAAGCTCATAATTTATGGCGCCAAACAAAAACTTAATCACGCGTAATCCTGCAACTCTAATTATTAGCTTGTTTCATGATAACCCCACCGGCAGATATTTAAAATGCTTTGGGGGCTTGAAATGTTTCAAAATGGCATGACCCTGATTACATTCATAAGGTGCAAACCTTGTGAGGTCAACACCGTAACATCGTACAGATGTTGCATGGAACTACACTCAGTCCCTGATATTTTCTTACAGTCAAACCTGTCTTAAGCGGTCAATCATTGGACAAAATAAAGTGGCCGCTTAAGAAATGTGGGTGCTAAACGAAGGTTAAATATAGAAAAAATGTTAATTTTGGGATATCAAAACTGACCGTTAAATGCAGACTGACCTCTTAATACAGGTGACAACTTATGCAGGTATCCGAACCATTGCAACGAACTTTGGTAAGTCGTGTTTCGGATATTTAACCCTCTACCTCATGGCCTCCTGGACCGGCTGTGCGTATACAATTTCATCCGGTTTTAAAGAGATCGCAATAAAACCCCATTGATATTTAACACACAAGTTCTTTGTAATAAAATAATTCTTTGGGCGTACATTGCCTCTCTTTGTGGCATCTTTTTAAAGTAATTTTTTTTTGTATCACTTATGCTGGCATTTGCCTTTAACGAATAAAACATTTATGATAATGTGTTAATTGGATTGTTTACGAAAATAAGACATGTGTTACTATTTTCTACTTTTCAGAAATCGTTTTGAATCGACGCTTTCTGTTTCAGTACATAGAACACTACTTTTAATTGACAGTTGTTTATGTATCTCATTATGTTAAAATTTTACCTAATTCATGGTGAACGGTTTTGACATAAAGCAAACATTCTCGTTTGTACTGATGTTTGTGTTTGCATAGTCCTAGTTAACAGAGAGAATAAACGAAAACAAAATATGCTCATTTTTAATTGCATTTTTTTTCGACATGGCTTCAAATATTCATATATTTTTAATTATGCAATAGACTGAACCAGGCAAACCTACATGCAAATTAAACCTCCTAACACTGATTACAGATCGTCACGGGTTAAGTGTAAGAAAAATACTTCAAATATGAATTACTGGAGGGGGGGGGGGGGACCCACGTTTGCGAAGAAAGAACTAATGCATTTATTTTTCACACAACATTGGAGCGACTGGGATCGAGACCGGGTTGACATGATGACAATCTAGCTCATTAAACGTTTGCATTAGACATAACTCTATCCGGGCATTAAACTTTCAGAAAGACTGTTTTATTAAATATCATTCTGCATATTTGATATCTATAGGGACGAATTTCCTTCTGCAATTTTTAATATATCTATAATTAACTAGTGACAATGTAATATTTCGTTTTATGTTTTATCGTGTGTGTTTTCCTTGCGTTTATTGGTATTTGATATACATAAAACAAGCATAATGTTCATGGCACATACTTAATCATCATTAAACAGACCGACAATTTTGTTGTTTAAGATCCCCTGGCATTCCATATTCAGTTTTGAAATGATATTAACAAATAAATTGCTTACTACTTTGCATACTGGGGGAAATATCCACAATACAACTTCAGATATCTTTAAAATCATTTTCAATTCAATTATTTTATTTCTGATAGTAGATATTTCTGCTTTGTCATTCCTAGATTATGATATATCATACCTTGTAATGGTAGATAACGTTTCCCTTTCAACTGGTAAATAGCTGTTTGGTTTGAGAGATAAATGTTTAGAATAATATAGGTTTCATAAAAGTTTACCTAAGATGAGACTTATCTTAACACTCTCTACCTCATATAGACTCATTCTGACACGTTTTCTATGGGAGCTGTCTGATCAGGGTCGCCTTTGTTTGCTCATACAATATTGTAGCTCAGTTTTACACAGTTTGTGTGGCAAAGAAAAAATGGAGTTTTAAGTTCAATCAATCAATATTCATCAAGTTTTGAATTTGCACATGAATATTCATGAGGTAAAGGGTTACGATGTGCAAAATATAAGACCTATCAATTATATGTATTCCTGTTGGAATAATTAAATATGAATATTTTATCATAATTAATTATAATTTTATAGCTTGTCGTAGATTGAATGACGTATTAGATATACACGAGATATTTGTATTGGTGGTATAATGTAAATAATCAATTTCAGAATGAAAATGCCACATTAATGTTGAAAACAAAACCTCTATTTATTTTTTCCTCATTTATATCATATTTACATTAACAGAACTCACATCTGAATTGTATGTGATTACGGTTTCAAAACAGCCTGCCACTGAAGGCGGACAGCTGTTGCATGATCAACCTCTTGGTCCTGGTCAGAGACCATATTTTTAAACCTTAGCCTCTTGAATATTCATGTGCAAATTTATGATTTGATGAATACAAATTAACTGAACTGAAAAATTAACTGAAAAAAAAATTAACAGACTTGATCAACACAGAGTTTACTAATACTCAACCACTTTATAAGGCATATGATCTCAAGAAACTCAGCATACATTTTTTTTCCATATAAAATACAAATGAGGTGACATTGTTGCAAAGAACCAAATAAAAATCCAAGAATCATGAGACAGAAGGCTGACATGCTCTTTAAAGCTGTCTTCTTGTTTATACTCACGTCGTGTTTTATTGCACGGTGTTTGGAATTCGCATTATTGTACGGCCAGCATAACAGTAAACTCGAGTTTCTTTAAATAACTGAATGTGCGTGTTTATAATAATTGAGGCCTAAGAGGTTTCTGTGTAAGGTGGCAATGCGCGTCAATAAATCTGAAAATTGTTTCCGATTTAGAATTGCGAATATTTCGCTCGAACGGAAGCTTGTAATGTGACACTTTGAATTTATTTTAATTTACGTGTGTTTTGTTGCTGAAATGGTTTTAAATCAATGGTTTTGGCACATACAGAGTATTTCGACCTTAGAACACATGGGCAACAAATTCACCATTTTTTGCCGAATATCTACCGAGCTGGGCCGACAAGATTTTCGTGAAAACATCAATTACTTAGAAATGATGATGTTTATTAATTATTAGTTTTATCATTTTATCTATAATCAGCAGCCAACTTTAAGATTCCGAAAAACCCCAAATATATCTCAAGCCTCAATTTTTATAGCTTTTATCTGTACTAAATGGCCATTCCTCTTGTTCTCTAGTTTTGTCGGTTAGGATAAGTTTGACAACATAGTTTTCTCAATGCAAATGTATCTGATTCGAATTCAACAAACAATACTTAGCGCTAAGTAACACTTAAATTATTCTTAACTTAGGTATAAAACATTCCTTATTTGTGAAGTAATAAAGTTCATTATAAAGTTGACATAATTGTTACCTCGGAATGAAGAGTATGTGTCTAAAAATGTGTATTTTTTCAACAGAGAATTAAGGATGATGAAATTAGCTCCTAAGTATTTAAGTATGACTTAGTGCTGAGTAAAGTTGGTGGAATTCGAATCATTCCGCATAATAGTAAGCATGGGTACGCATGTCTGATTAGGTTTTTGTCGAATGCATCGTTCTTTCTATATTCAGATATCACTGTATAGATGATAAAAAAAAACAGAGGGCGCTTCGGTTTGAACAATGAACTGTAAAATGCCTAGTAAAGGCTTAAAATTCACATTACAAATTACATTTAGATGTAGCGAGCTACCAAAGTCTGGCGACATAATTATTGCCATGTGCAGATAAATGTATACGAATGAAAGAATTCGTAGTCTCAGATATGTAAAATAAGGTGTACAGCTTACTTACCAGCTTAATGTTGTTGTTGTTGTTGTTGTTGTTGTTGTTGTTGTTGTTGTTGTTGTTGTTGTTGTTGTTGTTGTTGTTGTTGTTGTTGTTGTTGTTGTTAACCCAATTTTTCTCTCAAAATTAGTTTAGCTATTTAAAAATCCCGAAGTCAAAACCTTTTCAACATATCTACAATTCCTTTTTACAACTATCAATGAGTGACTATTGACATCAAATATCCAGTCTATACAGTAAACCTGTGATCAAATGCCGGCCCAGGAGAGGTAAAACCAGGTCTTCATCTAGATTTGACTGCTATTCAGAGGTTGGAATATCAATGAATTAAGAGCTCGAAATCACAGCCTTTCTTTTCTAATTTTGTGCAAAAATCTGACTACTACAGTAATCGAACTACTTTTGTTTTTCACACATTATTATATCCCTGTCCGCGTTGCTCTCTCTCTCTCTCTCTCCCTTGTATTTAGTCTGTACAATTCAATCATTCAATGTATATTATTTCACAGCGACATGCAGTTTATGAATTATATCGGTTTTTAATTCAGGTTTGAATTACATGTACTTTTAAACCTAAAATGTAACTATGGTATGTTAACCGATATTTACGAATAAAATATTTTATCACCATATTTAAGGTATCACACGCGTATCTTAAATAATCTATAAACATTCAATAGATAAGCATGATCTTTGACAGAATTTAGTGGCGTTTAATTCAATGACATACACTTGCATTAACGTGTATATATAAATTTCTCGAACGGTGTGAATGCACACACATAAATTTCGCAACCGGATTTTGAATACACAAACTTAACTTACGCGAACGATTTGAATCCGCAAACTTAAATCATCGCGAAAGTTGCACAAATTCTAATGATTTTTATTGCATCAGTCAAATTCAAATTAAAGCCGCAAAAATGTCTACGTCCAGTAAAACGCGAACTTCTGTTTCCGCGAACATAAACTGGCAAACTGTATCTTGAACAGGAAGATTAGTTGACTGGTGACAGTCATCAAACAAAGATCAAGTAACAAAGATGAGGCACTTGACAGAATTTGTGAAATAGCCACTTAAGTGGAAAGTAGCCCTGAGTTGAACATATTTTGCAATTCCAAAAATAAGTCAATTTCTTTCAACCATCAAGTCAAGGAGACGAGTGGATGCTTAACCCAAGTACGCGTCAAACGAAGGTCAAATGTATAGACAACATGTGCTGAAATGATGTTTTAGATCATAATGTTGATTAATAATGATTATAACAGATTATCTGTAGATGTATGGCACAGGTGGTCGCTTAATCAGGTTTTGTATATACAGTCAAACCTCTCATAAGCGATCAGTCAAGGGAACAAGAGAAAGTGACCGCTTAACAGAGGTGACAGCTGAATATATAAAGTAAAATGCTACAGTTTGATAATATCAAAATTGACTGACATGCAGACTGATCGCTTAAAACAGGTAGCCGTTAATACAAGTTCAACTGTATACATAAATTTATGCATGCACATGTATGAAAAAGTATGTTTTCGCGCGTGTGTGAGTAGTATTTGTATACGTATTTGGATTCGTCTTGTGGGCATGGAGAGGGAGGGGTAGAGTTAGGGCAGGTTTTCTGGTTAGTTTCATTTGGCTGCTTTGGTTTTAATCATGGTTTCAATGTTGAATTACATGCCAAGGTATACCACGCTATGACATCACTTTGTCTACATTGAGGTACAGCACCAGACTCGGTGCGTGGATAGGGGGAGGGGGTGAACCTGTGTGTGTCTGTGTGACACCTTCTACAAAATACACACCTAGAACTATTTTAAATATTTTACCACATATGCATTTCACATGCAACAAATACGTGAACATAAACTGACGTAGCATCTCGAGAGAAGTATAAATCTTCATAATTTTTATTAGGGTTCAACGTCAGGTGAATACTGCACATTAAATAGCAGTCAGAACTTGAAAATATTTCCCATAAGACCGAAGCTGTTTCTAAGAGTATGTAATACTTTCAATGACTGAGTTTCTCCGCCCTAATTTGGGGTGATTTAGAACTCCACGCTTATCACTGTGTATTTGCGGAGACTCTAGAAATCGGACATTTGGGAGAATGAATGAACACACGTGAGTAACTTGCCAGATGGTTTGCTTCAGCAAATTAAGGAGGATGGTGGATTGACAGAATGTCGCACTCCTTTAAGTTGTATGGAGATCATTTTGCTTTTAAGGCAGATCGGCGGCGCATATCAGGACACACACACGTACGGCAATGTGAACAATTCGCCAGAGAAATGCAAAATAGATATGATGTAAAATAAAAATTCATATCTAGAATGTCATATTAACATATGATTACATGTTAATTGATTCATTCACGTGGCCGCTCATTACATGTTGACTGATTCATTCATGTGGCCGCTTATTACATGTTGACTGATTCATAGTGGCCTATTACATGTTGACTGTTCATGGCCGCTCATTACATGTTGACTGATTCTTACGTGGCCGCTCATTACATGTTGACTGATTCATACACGTGGCCGCTCATTACATGTTGACTGATTCATTCATGTGGCCGCTCATTACATGTTGACTGATTCATATACGTGGCCGCTCATTACATGTTGACTGATTCATTCATGTGGCCGCTTATTACATGTTGACTGATTCATACACGTGGCCGCTCATTACATATTGACTGATTCATTCATGTGGCCGCTTATTACATGTTGACTGATTCATACATGTGGCCGCCCATTACATGTTGACTGATTCGTTCATGTGGCCGCTTATAACATGTGGCCGCATATTACATGTTGACTGATTCATACATGTGGCCGCATATTACATGTTGACTGATTCATACATGTGGCCGCCTATTACATGTTGACTGATTCATACATGTGGCCGCTTATAACATATAGCCGCTTATTTAATGCTGGCTGCTTAATATAGTTCCATCTGTATATTTTGATTTTCATTGCGAGAACATACGATAACAGATCTGGTTAAGCTTGCTTTTCGTCCTTACTCAAATTGTCAGGGTGATTTCATGGTATACCTGACAGGTACTTAATTTATCTATTCAATTAATTTGCTGTCATTTACAATGAATAGGTTTATAACTGAACTGTGCCACAAGCAAAGTTTTTCATTACCTTCTATTTAACGTAATGTGAGGTTTATAAATAACCCAAAACAATTTTAATTAAATTAATCAATCCAATATTTAAACAGGTCTGACAAAATGTTTAAAAATATAAATATTATATAATTGTTTCAAGCTTATTTACCTAAAGAAGTCACAGCTTAAAATACATTTTAATAATCAGTATACAACGCTGAAAAAATACTGAATTGAAGTGTCAATTCTAAAAACGTCTAAATACATACATAGGTCTGTTCTGACATGTAACATTCACGATTATGACCACCTCGCTTTTAAAGTAGTTTGTTCACAGATGATCGGTAGAAATTAAAAAAAAAATATATTTTTTTTCTACTTTCCCTCGTTTATTATGGAAACGTCGAAAAGTATAGATCACATTACATAGGAAAACTCTACTTTTTCGTACACGCAACTTCGACGAAATCGGTTAAATATAGTATACCATAGAATACGGTATTCCCGAAGGACACGTTCAGAAAACATGGCGTCTTCTTCAACATTTCTGCGCATGCGCGAAAAGCGAAAGGGAAACCACACATTTTTTTACGATCACGGATAGTTGCAATGGGTGTCAATTTGTCTGTAGATGGGTATTGATAGACGTAATACACACATATAGTTAAAATCAAATTCTTAAAGTCACTGACCTGTGTACGAGCTGCCTTAAAGCCACTTCGATGTAACGACCACACCAATATTAAGACCACCACATATTAAGACCACATCGTAATTAAGATCACCTTGCTATTAAGATTCCCTCACTATTACGACCACGTCGCCATTAAAACCACACTATTAAGACAAGCTCGCTATTAAGACCACCTAGCTATTAAGAACACTTCACTATTAAGACAAGCTCGCTATTCAGACCACCTAGCTATTAGAACACCTCACTATTAAGACAAGCTCGCTATTCAGACCACCTAGCTATTAAGAACACCTCACTATTAAGACAAGCTCGCTATTAAGACCACCTAGCTATTTAGAACACCTTACTATTAAGACAAGCTCGCTATAAAGACCACCTCATCATTAGACAAGCTTGCTATTCAGAAAACCTAGCTATTAAGAACACCTCTTTATTATGACCACCTCGCTATTCAAACCACTCCACTATTAAGACTAGCTCGCTATTCAGACCACCTAGCTATTAATACCACCTCACTATTAAGATAAGCTCGCTATTCAGACCACCTAGCTATTAAGACCACCTCACTATTAAGACAAGCTCGCTATTCAGACCACCTAGCTATTAAGACCAAATCACTATTTTACAAGCTCGCTATTCAACACATCTCACTATTAAGACTAGCTGGCTATTCAGACCACCTCACTTTTAAGACAAGCTCGCTATTAAGACCACTTAGCTATTAAGACTAGCACGCTTTTCAGACCACCCAGCTATTAAGACACCTCACTATTAAGACTAGCTCGCTATTCATACCACCTAGCTATTAAGACCACCTCACTTTTAAGACAAGTTCGCTATTCAGGCCACCTCAGTATTAAGACAAGCTCGCTATTCAGACCACCTAGCTATTAAGACAAGCTCACTATTAAGACTAGCTCGCTATTCAGACCACCTAGCTATTAAGACCACCTCACTTTAAGACTAGCTCGCTTTTAAGACCACCTAGCTATTAAGACCACCTCACTTTTAAGACAATGTCGCTATTCAGACCACCTAGCTATTAAGACCACCTCACTATTAAGACTAGCTCGCTATTCAGGCCACCTCTCTATTTTGAACCCTTAGCAATTAAACGACTTTCCTCCGATTTATACGGAGACTTACTATAATTACACCTAAAACACAGAAAAAAAATATTTTCTTAGCATTAATTCCACTATGTAACATTTAAAAAAATACTTATTTTCATTTCTATAACTGTTACTGATTTATTTCTCTTTACTTAATCAATACAATATAAAGTGAAACGTAACTATGGAAATATGTTCCTGAAATAGCACAACCTTGATAACGGGCAAGGTCGTGTTTTATGACTGATACGTGCTACAATACGCATGACAAATCCAAGTGAGCTTCTTGTCGAGCTATTGATAGATTGTTTTTCATTTCTCGAAATGTAACATTCGTATCATAAATCTATGTTAAATTCATGTCCGAACATCTAAAAAAACGATTTTAAATCAAGTTATAATGCTACTATCATGAAGTCATATATAGGTATTTAGAAAATGATAACATTAATTTTCTTTGTTTTTCTTTTACTGCAATATTACCATTCATAAATGTACACATTTAAAGGGCGATATTGTCCATGGTAGCGTACATGGCAGTGCATATGGTGATTTTGGGTTCTAACTTTGAAGTACTGGTCCAACCCAGGAACCTGTCTAAGTAAAAAAAAAAGTTGTTTTCCTCATCAACATACGGAATAAGGTTAAACTCTCTATATAGTCAAAAACACCCGCACTGACAACAAACTTTGGAAAGTGTTTTAGTCAAACCCTACATTCACGGGGGTCCGTTTTCTCTAACCACAGATTTCTTAGTGGAAGCGGTAGCTATAATATCCCGTCTATAGGTACCGTGAACGTGTGAAAAACTTCATATCACCAATCTGACTGCACTTGTTTTCCCAGACTGTATGAGAGATGTAGAGATCTGATTTTTATAAATTTGCAAACGTGAATGAATAAAAAGATAGAACAGAGAGGCGATCGCCAAGTTTGATATCGCGACGGCAAACTAGCTGCAGACATTAGACACCAATTAGACCACCGCAGACCGGCGAGACATCTATCCATCTATCTATCTATCTGTCTGTCTATCTTTTCGCTTGTCCGTCCGTCCTTCCATCCTTTGTCTACATATTACACCATCAGTATATCTTGTTTGACAGATTTGTTTTTCATTAGGATGTAAAAATAGAACCAAACAAAAAAATCAGTGTAATGCATGGGTGTTAATAACATCAACGAGGATGAATAATTTCTTGTAGACATCTACAATATGCACCTCTTGTTGGCCAATCACTCCTGGCAGTACAGCCGTCACATTGAAATATCCGACTGACTCATAAAAATGGGTTTTTTTTTATTTTTTATTGAACCCTGTTTAAAGGCAGTGCATTTCAATTAAAAAGTATTTTCCTTGAAAACACACCTTCCAATGAGTGTAAACCATATCTGTAATCATAGATTCCTTCTTTGACAAACCTTTGAGGTGAATAAACTCAGAGAAAAAATCAAAGTGTTCCGAATGAACTGTACCTCGCATTCGCAATAAAAAAGAATACAATTGTTTCGAGTGTCGTCTGTTAATCATGCCACTTGAACCTACTGCATATTTCACTAATCTAGTCATACAAACCTAGCCCTGGGATTAATGTACTATGACTGAACAAGTGGTGTGTTTCTTAGATTTGAAATAAGATTTTGTTAAGAATTGCAAATAATTCATCCAAAGGATTATATTTTTAATTCTTAGTTGTTTTTCCTACTCAACATTTTATATGTTCCGTTTGTAAAAAAAAATACAATCCAGATGTTACATACTCTTTTCAAAACCATAAAAAATGAAAGTAGTATCGAATTACCGGAAGTCCAGTATTACATGTTAATAGATCAAATAATCACAAACTCTCAACTTGTACTTAATAAATGACTTACCTAAAAATTCAGACTCTTTAAGTTTTTTTTTTGTTTTTTTTGTTGTTGTTGTTGTTGTTGTTGTTGTTGTTGATGATGTTTTTTAAGTCGAACATCCGTTAGTATATTCGAGATGATATGCGTTATTCAACCTCTTGAACACATAAAAAAAAGCACAAAAAAAAGCAAACAATTATAAGTTGTAGGTGGACTTCAAAGATGAACGATGTTTTTATTGTCCATTTAGGTACGTGTTGGAAATACCCCCTAATCCCTTTTAATAATCCTTTCTGATAGACGAATTTCGTAAGTCTGTATTATCAAATGTAAGAATCATTTCTTAGTTTCGTATAATCATCTTTAAGCACTTTTATTTTTTTAACTCTTCGTGAATTACGCTTTAAAAACAGCCTCTGAGCTGTTTGATATTTACAGAATCTTAACTACAACCTTGTTAAATTGTTTTCGGATTAATTTTCATAACAGGGTTGACCTTAATGCTCTTAAAAGATATTTGAGGGCCAACACTTCAAAGGTATTGGGGGTGTACTTCACACAATTTGCTTATATTTGAACGCGTCTTTAAATGCATACTTCACATTACTCTATTCTTTATTAATATCTTTAATAGCAACCATCTTCCGAAGGAGAAAAATTGTGCAAATATTTTGAGACTATTTTTAAGCAACACATCAAACCAAGAAGATGCTAGAGATGCAAGTAGCCAAAGGAAAGTGCATTTTCGTTCAATTAAATGCCAGGGAGATACGGTACTGGAAGCGTTTTTAGAAATTTTGAAAGTTAATACATCTGTCGGAAGTTTATGATGGTGAAATATGCTAAATATCGTTCCTGGTAGATATTTAGTAACATTCAGCAAGCTAATTTAGGATATAAACCTAAATTTTAGTCAATTATAATTCTATATAAATTTAAGGAATTATTTATAGCTTAGCTTTATTTTAGATCTCCACGATATGAAACCGAGGGGTGCAATAAAATGGTTATGAGATATGTACAAAATATGTCAGCTTGTTTTACATCTTGTATTACCATGAACTTCTCTCTCTCTCTCTCTCAATACATACAGACAGACCGGGATCCGTATTCACAACTCAGTCATAAGTTTGACTTACGCCATCTATAACATATTCCTTCATTTTGCTAGAAATGTCTGAGGGCCTATCTCTCCTTCATCGGGTGAACTAGCTGTAAAACTAAGATTTGAATATATCAGACAATATGGGATTCAAAGAACATTGTTAAAGTTAAATCAATCTTATAGGATGTGTAGTGCATATGGACCCTGTCCCGCGTAGCGTCTGTCCTGAAACCGGAAGTCGTAATCGGGAGTTGATTACCAGTAACGAAATAATTTGAGTGAGTGAGTGAGTGAATGAATGAGTGATATGTACTACAGATGCAACATGCCCTTACGATTCTTGAGTACATATGACAATATATCTAGAGGAGTCGTTACCTAATTCTGACTAACTCTCCACCCACCTAGGTGTGCATTCATCACGTCAAGTGGTCCTATTCCAGCAGTAATGCTCTCAGAATGATTGCCTGACTTCATTCCATAATTGTGTTCCAAGTGTTTTAAACGGCTCGCGCTCCAAAGCGATACAAAACAATTCATGTTATACCTCTGGATGTCGAATCTTGAGAAATAAATTGCAGCAAACAAATGTTCTGAGCCAATTATGTATGAGTTTATGTTTTATTGCAATTTTGCCAAAATCAGTATGGTTCAGTGTTTCGTAATCGTATTTTTTTTGTTGTTGTTTTTTGTTGTTGTTTTTTGGGGGGGCGGGGTATTATTATTATTATTTTACTTTATTTTATTATTATTATTTTTACATTCACTCCAATAATTTATTTGATTGTATAATCCCAAAAATGAGTGTGAAGCTCTTAGGAATTACACGTTCTTAAGAAATGTTAATAACACTCCCCTAAATTCCAAAGCAATGTATGGTGGTATATTTCTGCCAGCCACTTATCCACTTAGCTATGTCAAAACTTTTCTGAAGGATTGCTAATAGGATATCATGCTTTTTTCCCCAGTTAATCATGTGAAATAATGCCTTATATCAACATAATTTAACTGACTAACTTAAAAAAAGGGCGAGATATCTAGTTATCTTAAGTTAATATATGGCTGGCAGTAGTGGGCACTAACAAGCAGTTTTGTCCTGTTAAGATACCTAAAAGAATAACACGAAAGTTTTCTACTTGCCAGATACTAACTGAATATGTGACAGTTTTTCAGAAAAGTTTCGACATAGTTAAGTTATGGTGGCATATTTCTGCCAGCCACTTATCCACTTAGCTATGTCGAAACTTTTCTGAAAAATTGTCACAAAGTCAGTTAGTATCTGGCAAGTAGAAAACTTTCGTGTTATCCTCTTAGGTATCTTAACAGAATAAAGCTGCCTGTTAGTGCCCACTACTGCCAGCCATATATTCACTTAAGATAACTGGATATCTTGCCTTTGGCTAAGTTACATAGTTTTTTTTTTTTCACATAATTATTTGGAAAAAGGCATGATATCCAGTTAAAATAAGTGAATATGTGATTGGCAGTAGTGGGCACTAACAGACAGTTTAGTCCTGTTAAAATACCTAAGTAGAGAACTTGAAAATTTGCTACTTGCCAGATACTAACTGGATATGTGACAATTTTTCAGAAAAGTTTCAACATAGCTAAGTGGATAAGTGGCTGGCAGAAATATGCCACCATACTAAGTGGATAAGTGGCTAGCAGAAATAAGCCACCATAGCAATGTGATTTTAGTGATGTCATTTAGTAATATCATATTATAAAATCATGCCTAAATTATGATATTGCATTCCGTTTAATCCAGAGTTCGAACTTTGTTTTCGGGCATGCAACGCGAGGCAAATTTAGAACTTAGAGGGGACAATAAAGTTACTGTAGATGTATAATATTTTTTTTAGGAATTGAGATATAAAAGATGAAAAAATAAATATCAAGACATGCAACGGTTAAAAAGAAGAAGAAGTCGTTGAAATTGTTTCGATAGGAGCAATGTAACTGGGGAAAAAAGAATGTCGAAAGAAAACCTCTGTCGCCGTCATGAGACACACTATTCTGACACCGGGCTTACCAGTCCTGAGCGCCATACAAGGGAGCTATACCAGTACAAATTTGGTCTGTCAAGTTCAGAGATCGAACCCACGACTGGGCTCACTCAAGCCACTCGACCACCAAGACAGTGTGTGTAAGGATACAGGAAAATGGCAGATAATGAAATCTGAGTCTGCTGAAGAATAAACATAGCGTAGGATTTATTTCTAGAATGTTTTTGAAAATTAATTAGTGCAATTAAATTGGATTTAATAACATTTTGCAAATGTTTTCTATGTTGCATAATTATATTAATCAATTTAAAAAAAGAAAGAATTATCGTACATAAAATAACTGCTTGGATAGAAATTCAGACAGAAATAAATAAAACCTTCCCAGCTTTTCAATACACATGTATATCATTGTTTTGATAAATATAAATAGGCTATTGTAAATTGTTATAAAACGAAACCGTATGAGTGATGACATAGAACTCCAAAGTAAAGATTTCTTTGACTAGCATGGTTTTAATGAAAGATGTTAACTCTAAAGAGATACAAACAAACAAACACAAAGCGGAAGCATGAGTGCTGACATTGAAGGAATTTTCAGGAAATGCCTATTTCCGTGTGAAATCCGCCTACGAATTCCTTTAAATGAGTGATACCGTCCATTGGTTAACCAAGTGAACTTTACATATTCAAGCAGTCAGAAATTCAATTCTTGACGAAAATACACGTGAAATTTTAGCACAAGTTGATGTCAGGTGCCTTGTTAAATTTTTCAAGTTATGAACAGAAATATGCCATTAGAGAATAATAGGCTAGTATCATATTCCTGGTTAGAGAAGCTTTCAACAAGTTGAGAAAAACAGTTCACATGATTTATTGGCTCTCTTAGAAGAATATCTTTCTGACTTCACTTCTCTGAACGTGCACATAAATAAATAATTAAACATGTTTGTTGCTGGAACATATTGTCCAAAAGTTATACCTCCTTTCTTGATGTTACTTATTTGTGTATGAGAGAGAAAACGAAGAAGAAGGAGAGAGATAGAGAGAGAGAGGTTACATGCAAAAGCATTTAATTTGAATATAAAACAAAATTAATTATATCAAGTTAATCGTATTAATGCAGGCAGCTGGTACGTATACACTTTACAGTTTAGTCAAATTCCGATGCACGCGTGCTTTCCATCGTGCTGACTGTCATTGAGGAAATGCTCGTCGAAAATGAATATACGAGTAAACTAAGGTAGTGCAAGAAACTAACAGAGTGTTTTATGACAGAGGTTCTTTCTTTCATTGTATCGTCATTTGATCATTTAACGCTGGTCATAATTTCGAAATGAGATATAACTACATGTATATATCATTTTTCTTGCAAATTCGCTGATCTATAGTTTTATAAATGGATTGCTTGACTGGCTAGCTGGTCATTTAGACGGTTAACTAGTTAGTGGTTGGTCATTTAGACGGTTGACTAGTTAGTGGTTGGTCATTTAGATGGTAAACCAGTTAATGGTTGGTCATTTAGACAGTTACCTAGTTAGTGGTTGGTCATTTAGACGGTTAACTAGTTAGTGGTTGGTCATTTAGACGGTTAACTAGCTAGTGGTTGGTCATTTAGACGGTTAACTAGTTAGTGGGTGGTCATTTAGACGGTAAACTAGTTAGTGGTTGGTCATTTAGACAGTTTACTAATTAATGGTAAGTCATTTAGACGGTTAACTAGCTAGTGCTTAGTCATTTAGACGGTTAACTAGCTAGTGGTTGGTCATTTAGACGGTTAACTAGTTAGTGGTTAGTCATTTAACTAGCTAGTGGTTGGTCATTTAGACGGTTAACTAGCTAGTGGTTGGTCATTTAGACGGTTAACTAGTTAGTGGATAGTCATTAAGACGCTTATCTATAGATTTATAAATTGGTTGCTTGACTGGCTAGCTGGCCATTAAGAGGTTAACTAGTTAGTGGTTGGTCATTAACCTTATCTATAGATTTTTATGATTTAAAATGGTTGCTTGACTGGCCAGCTGGCCATTAAGACGGTTAACTAGTTAGTGGTTGGTCATTAGACGCTTATCTATAGATTTATAAATTGGTTGCTTGACTGGCTAGCTGGCCATTAAGATGGTTAACTAGTTAGTGGTTGGTCATTAGACGCTTATCTATAGATTTATAAACTGGTTGCTTGACTGGCTAGCTGGCCATTAAGATGGTTAACTAGTTAGTAGTTTGTCATTTAGACGGTTAACTAGTTAGTGGTCGGTTGGTCAGATGGTTAGTCGATGTGGCGATCCGTTACAATGTTTATAATTGAGACATGTATGTATAAGTGAACAGAAAGGGGCGGTCAAATAATGATGTTCTAGTGTCAGTGTAATTAAAAGTCCGTTTAAACACAGCGACTTTTGAAGTGTGGATTAAATGTTAATTACGATGGCGTCTTATAAATAATTAGAGGATGTCATAATGGTCAAGAATAATAATTTAGTTTTTCTATATGAATCCATATTAAGCTATTTACCTGATAAGCATGTGTCTTAACGCTTTGGCAAACAGAGCAAACCAAGATCAGACAACTCCTTCCCGCGGATGTCAGATCATGTCTCGGGTTCTACCGTCTTGCATGGCAAAGAATCATCTATTAAGGAAATAGATCTTCGTTTTGCGTGACTTCTTGCTGAAACGCAGCTATGTTATCACGAAGGCCGTGGGCCGATCTGAACGCAACACCGTGCATGTTATGTACGTTAAGTTTTAAAGGGGGTATTACTGTGTCAGTTAATCTTATTTCGTCTTTGTACGATTTACTTCCCTTTTATCTAGACAAAGTGCATTTTGTTGATGGGTTGTCAGCATTTCAGTTGAGACAGATATAGTGCTGCGACACTGCAGTATCACGCCGTAGACATGTGGCATGATACCACATCCAGTCACATTATCCTGACTACCCTAGCTGAGCGCCAAGCAAGGGAGCTCTACCAGTACCATTTTTTAGAACATAATGTAAATAGACATCAAATATTAATATTAATCATACATGTATGTTGAGCTGAAAATGATAATTGAATGTATGGCAGAGCAGTCCCTATATTGACAGTCCATGTTAAGAGAGAGAGAGAGAGAGTTTACAGAAGTATTAAACTGATGTTTTTGGGGGTTTTTTAATGAATAAATAACATTCATTAATATATTTGAATTTATCAAGGTTTTATATGACGGAATATATCATTTGTGTACACTATAGTTGTCTTGCTAAGCTGATAACCTTTAATCATTTCATAAGAAGCCGTAAAACATAAGTATCTGCTTACTCAGTAAGTCTGTAAGTCTAAGAATATTTAAGACCAAATAAATAAGACGAATATTTCATTGTATGCATAGTCCCTCTCAATAGTGCTTAATTTTGGCACTGCGCATGCAAACCGGAAGGCGAAAGTACGATGACGAAGACGCGAAAACATGATGACGAAAACACGAAAGTATGATGACGAAGACGTGATGACGAAAAGGGCCAAATACGAAGACGAAAACGCGAAGTTACGATGATGCATATGAAAATGCGAAATTTTATCGCATTTTCATCCTCGTGTTTTTGTGTATTCGCGTATTCGTCATCGTACTTTCACGTATACGTCATTATACTTTCGCGTTTTCGTCATCGTGCTTTCGCGTTTAATATACCTCCATCCACAGGCGAATATGTAGATGGCCCTAACTGAATTCCGTACTTGTGTCCCTTGCTTTCGCTCTCCTACAAAATGACTGACAGCTGAATGTTTCAGCATCATGCTAAAAACATGCACGACCCTGCATCATGCTGAAAGTTTTCAGCATGACGCACGAAGTTTCAGCATGTTACAGGGTGTTACATTTGCCTACTAAAGGGTCAAAAATCATAATATTGCGATATCCAGCCAGTACAGGTGGAGGAAGATTCTGCTTTCACAAAGACACCTGGTTAGAACCACCAACGTACTGAAAAGCTTCCACGCTGATTCTGCTGGGCTTCAGACACAAAGTGGTGAGGGGCTTAGTGATACGTGACAGTGACTATTTTCCCTTGGCCACGGAGGCCCCTTGTGTATCATGATTTAGTAGTTTTATATATTCCATTGCTAATTGCAACACGGTGAAATTATATGGGATCCCGTTCTTTTCATTATTTATTTAATTAATAAAATATGAAATAAAATGTCAACAAAATAATGATGGTGATTTTTGTAAAACGTATGAAAAAAATGCATAGGAGCCCTTGCTTTCAGTATGAGGGCTCTACTGGCTGAGCTACTACATGACTGACACTAATATCACACCCTGCTTTTGTTTACTAATAATCATAGACCGCAAAACAGCAAAATATTGTCTGAGAGGGCAACCAGGTCAGAATTTGTATATGCTTTTTGCTTATGCTGCTGTTGTTAAATACATTTGCCTTCCCATTTCTGTACTCTAAAAGAATCCCAGCTCAGATTAATATTTTATTGGGGTTTTCACTAGGGTTTTAGAGGAATGTATTTTCACCGTTTTTGAAAAAGGTGGAGCAATCTGTGATGAATGTTTATTTCATCTTTACTTGAATTCTATTGATTTGGGAGTTCTTACAATGCAGTTTGAAAGAGTTTTTAACATAATAAATTATGTCACAGCTGGAGGACAGCCTTGCCAAACAACTTTTTAAAGTTGACACCTTATCAAAAATGTATAGACTTAAATGTTTATCATATACATGTTGTTCTTGTATATTGTCCCCTACAGTTCAGCCTGAGGACACAATGTCCTTAGTTGACGTGTGTCGCCACGTGGAGGCGCTGTATAGGGCTTGACCATGGAGAGGCTATATACTTATATAGGCAGGGGAGACTAATTGTCCCTTTTCACAAAAAAACTGGGTAGCCTGCGGTTGAGGCTGAAGCACACCACAGCAGACGCGTCACATGGCCCATTTTGACACACACACAATAGCTCAGAAACTGGGGGACATTATCAATCGAAATTGACATCTGTGAACATCTGTGAACCCCAAACACAGAGATCTCTTAAACTTTCATTTCTGAACATTGTGTGCCACTTTTTAATACATTGACAGGTCTATAAAATAGCTGAAGAGAAAACATATATAATGAATAAACAAAAACAAAATAAAAAATAAAGTGGAAATGGAGAAAAAGGTTAAAAAACAAAACAAAAGAATATATCGGAACACGTCATCGTCTTTAGTCTGTATCATGCAGAGTACCGTCTTAACAGCACATCAGACGGCCTGAAACATCCCAATTATCAAAACACCATTGTAAGATTACTTAAATCATAATAAGAAAGGTAACTTTTAAACTAAGAAAATTCAAATTTGCTCCCTTAGGCCAAGCCAATTTTGATGCCAGGGCCATAATTTGAACAAACTTGGAAGAAGTCCACTAGACCATGTTACACACCAAATATCATAACTCCAGTCCTTGTGGTCACTGACGAGAAAATTGTTCTAGTGTTTTCCTGTGTAAGTCTATACATGGGTCATAACTCTTGACTGAATTACCTGATATCAGCCATAATATAACTCAGCCGAGAGATTATGGCCATAAACTTTTGAAAAATGAAGATGCTAGAGTATGTACAGATTCAGATTCTTTATTTTGCAAGTAAAGGCAACCAGCCCACAATACAATATACATATATAACAATTTGAATTTATATAGTTGTGTCACAATATACCATTAGAAATTTAAGTATTTTCATTCAGCAACTGATAAACATACATTGAAATTTAATATATTATATTATATTCTACC
>CM037790.1:28265705-28315705 GCA_021229015.1 Solen grandis | reverse complement strand
TGTCCCTGAAAGAAGAAAACGCCCCGTATCAGCTTGAACACCAAGAGTGTCCCCCATTGAGATTCGATGTGTGGCCCACCACTGTCAACATCCAAAGCATTACCACGTGTGTCCCGTTTCTCTTCACTGACCACATCTACACCCCGTTCCAATAGATAAGCTCTGGGTTGGCTACACACCACAAGGATCAATGAAGGGATCTCCAAATACTTCAGTTCGACAACAATTGTATGGCCTTTCCAGATCTTCAAGTAGGCGTTCATCATCATTATCGTCATGATTTTCACCGATCCCAAGTCTCTTATCACCTTTACCTACCGCCGTAGCTGCGATGAGAAACTCAGGACCTCTGAGTAGTGCTGGCAATATAGCTTTACAAGCCCTTGACCAGTGATATAAATAAGAGACCATACTTCTTATAGTAAGTTGTCATCATGGAGCGCGAACAACTTGTTCGCAAACATGGCAAAATGTTGTTTGTTTTGACAGAAGCATCACCCAATTTTCGAAAGAAGATTATTCAAGAAGCACCTAAAGAATTGGTGGTTTGTATTAATGAATGCTGTCACAACAATTTAAAAAGTCAAAGTGTCAAGTTTACAGGCACTAGTGGATCAAAGCTCGGCTTGGAACTTCATCCGCCCCTCCTTACAAAACTTGTAAGAGAGGGAAGAAATGAGGTGTTTCCGAACCAGGACAGCAGTTTCAAGTACGACGTGGACCTCTACATGAAGATGAAACATCTGTTTGTAGATACCGATCTGGTAGAACACACGTTGATTGGTGATGTCGAAGCACCCATTTTACGCGTTGTGCCATTTGACACAAAGGCAAAAACAGTTGCTAAATCCACACATGCACTTTGAAATTCTAAATCCACACTACGTACCTGTCAGCAGAACAAATTGCGACGAGGTCAACATCAATATAACCGGCGAAACAAGTGATTCAGTTCATTTCACTCACGGGAAGTCGATGGTGAAGCTTCATTTTAAAAGAAAGACACGACGATTCCAGTTTACCGTGGCGACAAAACGGAAATGGCTTAAAGAAATTGGCCAGCAACATCTAACCCATGGTGAAACCAATCGTAAACTCAGGGCTAAAGAATCTGAAAAAAGAGGACTTATAACAAGGTGTAGAAGCCTTAAAAGATATCCTTTCGGGACAAAATTTAAAGACAGTGATCAAGAAACGGGGTAAAACATTGCTGAATAGAAACTACGAGGAATATAAAGCCAACAGCAGATAAACCAAAGAGACACATAAAAAAAAAAAAAATCTCACCACGACCGTTACATATTTTTGATTGAAAAACTTGATGCAACACGGTTCTTGCGAGTACAGCAAAACTTAACTCGATGTGACATATATACCGCCTACCATGACATCAATGCAAGATGCACAGTGGACAGAACACTATCCTGTATCAGCAATGAGCAGTTCATCTCATTACAGGTGTAATATCTGCTCAATCAGAAAAGTGGACCGTCGTCAACCAGAGCTACATGTACCTGAAATTCAAGTACTCAAACCTGATGGCACTAATCTGGCGATGGAACGACATCAACAGTTTCCATAGCTTGTTTAGCAGTATTGATGTGTACCTGAAACATATACAAAACAATAAGAAATCAAATATGTTTTAGCATTTTTAGCTCACATGAGCACAACGTGCTCAAGGTGAGCTTTTCTGATCGCCTTTTGTCCGGCGTCCGTCGTCCGTCGTCCGTGCGTGCGTGCGTGCGTGCGTGCGTCCGTCCGTGCGTCCGTGCGTCCGGCGTCAACAATTGCTTCAAACAACATCTCCTCCTAAACGGCTTGGCCAATTTGAAAAATATTTTGCAGGAATGTTCCTTGGATGAAGCTCTACTAAAGTTGTATAAATGGTTCTGGTCTATCGCATAATTAGGTCACAGGAGCTAAAAATAGATTTTAAAAATGAAAATTTAAAAAATTTTCTTCTCTGAAACCACAAGGCCTAGCCTTTTGATTTTTGGTATGTAGCATGATCTTATGACTCTCTACCAGGATTGTACAAATTATGACCCTGGGGTCAAAATTGGCCCCGCCCCAGGGGTCACTTGATTTCACATAGGCTAATATAGGAAAAACTTGAAAAAATCTTCTTCTCCGAAACCACAAGGCCTAACCTTTTGATTTTTGGTATGTAGCATCATCTTATGGGCCACTACCAAGATTGTACAAATCATAGCCCTATGGTGATAAATGACCCCGCACCAGGGGTCACTTGTTTTACATAGAGTTATATAGAAAAATCTTAAAAAATCTTCTTCTATGAATCCATAAGGCCTAGAGCTTAGATATTTGGTATGAAGCATCATCTTATGGGCCACTACCAAGATTGTACAAATCATAGCCCTATGGTGATAAATGACCCCGCACCAGGGGTCACTTGTTTTACATAGAGTTATATAGGAAAATCTTAAAAAATCTTCTTCTATGAATCCATAAGGCCTAGAGCTTAGATATTTGGTATGTAGCATCATCTTATGGGCTTCTACCAAGATTGTACAAATCATAGCCCTATGGTGATAAATGACCCCGCACCAGGGGTCACTTGTTTTACATAGAGTTATATAGGAAAATCTTAAAAAAATCTTCTTCTATGAATCAATAAGGCCTAGAGCTAAGATTTTTGGTATGTAGTAGCATCTAATGGTTCATTACAAAGATTTTCAAAGTCTTGGCCCTACGGTGATAAATGACCCTGCGCCCAAGTCTTCTCTGAAACCATATAGCCCATTGCTTAGATATTTGGTGTGTAGTATTGTCAGGGGTAAAATGTTTTAGATTAAGTTATATCAGAATCCTTGTCTGTTTAAAAACCTTGACATCAGTTGAAGCAATGGTACTCAGGTGAGCGATTCAGGGCCATCATGGCCCTCTTGTTATTTAATTTTATGAACAAAACATACAATATGAACAATGCAAACAAAATCAACAATATGAACACTGCAAGCAATATCAACAACAAGAAAGTACATGTCTGTCTGTATGATGAAAACATACCATTAGAAGATGATACAAATGTATGCCTTTGATGAAAGTAGAATTTGTCTAAGATATTAGTTAGTAATTCAAAACACGCACGGCCATCCCCAAACTCAGGTGGATTTTTGTTGGTGCTGATCATACACTTGTCTTTTTGCATGTCTGTACTGTTCTGCATAGTTCTAGTAAAACCAACATCTCCCGTTGGAATCGTTTAAATTGAAATGAGGCTGATCCTCTGTCCGTAATTTATCTCTAAGCTCACGTATTAAATCACACCCACGAAAAATAATAACAATATGCTCCACACACACTCTTTGAAGTCTAATTAGATTCCAAGTGTAGGTTCCATGTCTCTCTAAGAAACGTTGAATGTCAGTCCGGAGTGGTTTTTGTCTATAGTTAAAACTTATTTATTTTACGTCGATTGTGAAACAAGTTCTTACAACTTATACTCATCTCCCTCGACGGTTCCTGGGTTGGACCAGTACCTTGTGCCTTGGAAGGTTGTGAGGAATCCTTGCCCCCAACAAGGTTCGAACCCACTGCATTCGAATCCGTAATCAGGTACGTTACCACTGGACCACGGTGCCTCTTTACGCCATACGAATCAAAGGAGTAAAAACACAGCAACCCAATGTTCACCAGGTTAAGTTGAATTGTGGGTATTAACAATGTAAGCTTTCACATTTCACTTTCCCTCTTTAGCACTGCATTTATAGTAGCTAGAATTGATGAACGTTTCAAAATATACTGCAACTCAAGTGTTTCCATTTTCCCAATCTTGTTTAATTCGTTCCGTCCATTCGCACCCAAAAGCTTCCAATTGTGTGATCTTGTTCGTGTCTACACTAGCCTTTATATTTGCCCACACCTGATATGCATCAGCTTTCTCGGCTCGTGTGAGATCCATGTTTTGTTGATCTGCATACCATCTTTCCATCACTTGATACAAGTCCAATATTTTAGTGCACTGTTTAGAAACATCTCTACGCACTCGACTTTGCTATTAAACAAACACAATGGATGTTGAGTCTGTCTGGGATGATTAACAATGCAACCATAACAGTTTTCATGCACGATATCAAAGAGGTATGTCTGCAGTTCATTCACCACATGATTGTTCAAACTCTTTACAATATCGTGCCGCCTGTTTAATTGTAGATTTTTTCGTACAACAGTCTGGCAAGATGTTCTCCGGATTGTTCAAACTCATTACAATATCGTGCCGCCTGTTTAATTGTAGATTTTTTCGTACAACTGTCTGGCCAGATGTTCTCCGGATTATTCAAACTCTTTACAATATCGTGCCGCCTGTTTAATTGTAGATTTTTTATCGTACAACTGTCTGGCCAGATGTTCTCCGGATTTGCTCATGGTTAATTCTATGTGATTTTTGTACACGATTTTTTTATCAGGGGTCTAACACATCATGCACATTGACAATTGTAATTTATTCCCTCTCGAATTTAGTTCATGGCCCTGAAAAGTGCCGTTTGTTTTGATCCTGAACAACTCTGAATCATCAGGATCGAACCATCTTCCATGACAGGCTGAAAGCTTTGTCGGTCCATATTTAGCAAAAACACATGCAGGCCAGGTTGCTCTACAGAACGGACACTTCTCGAGTCGGATGAAAATAACGTTCTCTGATTGGTGTGCGCCAACACTTAGTAGAAGTAGGTCAATCCGCCTCAAGGCTATAAAAGCGCACCGCATGAAGCATCCTGTCATAGTTTTACTCCATAACCACGGAAAGCTACGTAACTTCTCATCTCATTAACAACGCCATACAGACTGCTACCCAACCATTGGCGTCATACACTACGGTGTATCAGCCCAGCTATCAACCAACGTACCAACTTCAACCACCAGAGAAACAGCAGCAGCAACAACATGTGCAGCAACAACCAGCAAAACAACAACCGACATCGCAGCAATCGCAGCCACTAAATAATGTTGAACAATCTATTCTGAAGGAACTTAAAGAAGTGAATAACCTCATCAAATCTCATCACAAAATGGAAGAAGTGGAATGCCGTATCAAATTGAAGACAGACTGCATGTACTTTCATCCCAGAAAAATCGGAATCATCCACCAAATGCCCGCTTGACAGTGGATCCCATTCTAGCATTTGACGTGGAGCCCATTGTTAAGGTATATAAATTGTGAGAAGAGTAAAAAGTGCCAACCCAATCTCTCGAAAGGACATTTATAATTGTCACACCAATCTGTCATAAATAATAATAGTATAAAACCAAATGACTTCATGTCATTCTTTATCAGGCCATCCGATGGATAAGCCACACAAAACTGACATGGACATATTACAGGGGCGATACGTACACGGAAACAACACTCAGGTGTTCGTAGCAAACTTGAGTGATTCTTATTGTACTGAAGAAAACTACGATCATATCTTAAATGTACTTGAAGCAAATTTCACCATAAAAGAACATATTGAATATCTACTGAAGAAACTAATAGACAGTCATGAATAACAACTACTCAGGAGATGCAGAAACAAGATGAGGCCGATGTTAAGAAGAAAACGGCCCTTTCCGTGACCAATCCAAATGTCTCGAAAGGACATGTTTAGAAATGTCAAACCAATTCGCTTTCGTCATAACAATATCCCAAATAGTACCTCCCTTTGACGCGCGGGCCGTTAAGAAGTGATATATGACGTCAAAACTGGAATATTGCGTAGTATTACTTTTAGCGTTCGTATTCGTTCATCCTATCCCGTCAGATCTTAAGTAATACTAGTTGAGATCTGGCGTACGAAGTTCGAACGGTTAAGGATGGAGTTTATTTATCTATATCCAGGTGCAATACATTTTCGTTCCAGATGCCATAAATTTTCGTCGGTGCCATAAAGTTTTGGCCCTGGTGCCATAATTTTTTTCCAAAAACAACAACAACAACAAAACAGGGTGCCATACCGCCCCCTACACTACTGATATTGAATTAACTGATATTGGTTAGAAGGGGTGTGCAATATATCACAATATTGCAATATATTGCAATACCATTTGTCATCCAACATATCACAATATGATTTAAAGTATCGCAACATACTATGTTATAGTAGCCGAATATTTTTTTAAAAAAAAGGGGTCAATGTTATGTGAAATAAATAAGTTATAGATGGATCCGTAACCTCTATGTATTCGTCCTTTTATGTTACATATTGGATCCCAACCTTTATAGCGTTACTTCAGAATTCAATTTATTATTTTTTAATATTGACATTTCCACTCTATTTATTGCTGTTATTTCTCTATATACATGTATGTGCATATACGAGTATAAGCACGTTAACACTCAATATGTTGAGTTTATGTATAAAAAATACATTATCTACATATAAGACAGTCATTGCGTTCCATAATATCTAGTTGAACTAAGTGAATATGTGGTTGGCAGAAGAGTAGTGGCACTAACAGACAGTTTTGTCCTTTTAGTACCTAAGTGGATAACTTGAAAATTTTCTACCAGCAAGATAAGAACTGAATATGTGACAAATTTTCAGAAAAGTTTCGACATTGCTATGTCATAGTTAATCGTCTCCTAATGACTGAAATACTGTCGGCAGGACGTTAAATCCAATAAACAAACAAGTGGATAAGTTGCTGGCAGAAATATGCCACCATAAATATGGAATATATCTCAAATCGAAGCACTCGTGAAAGTATTGTAATTGTATCTCTGCTCGTTTAGATATATTCCATATTCACCCAAAACAAACACATCTCCCTCGTATTTATCACATAACGTTCCTTGTTTCCCGTGTAATTTAACCATCACAAATTTTTAATATTCAACGTCATGACATCATTTAACCATATACAATTTCATAGAATAAAAACAACGTGCAAAAAAACGCGCTCGAAACTTCAAAACATACTTCTAAAAAAAAAAAAATTTTATATATAATATAAAAATTCTAAAAAAGACGTTGTTTATGAATCATGATGACTTCTTATTTCATCCATCACATTCAATCTTACATAACCCAAACAGGAATCTTTTTGATCAACGTAGGACAGGTTATTGCCAATTAAGCATGAAAAATATGTCCGTCAATAACATTGTTTCTAGAGGAATAATCTGATGTATACATTTCTATATATACCCTTGCATGTGTGTATCTAGAAACCATTCCTCTTATTTTCCTGGACAGGACGTGTATTTTTCTAAATTATATAAAAATATTGATTTTTATTAATTCTAAAAAGGGGGGTCAATATGGTTGTGTTTGATTTTGAGGTTTTATTATGTCTCATCAAATAAGTATGTAAAATTGCTAAGTTACATTTTAAAATAAAAAGAATTATTGATAGTAAATCTTTATAAAACTTGCATACAATTTCAGATGCTAGAAAGGGACTAGAATAATATGACATTTTCATTCATTTTTTTTAAGTATAAGCCATAAATCCTGCTTTACTATACGATATTAGCCATATGGTTCAGATACAATGGCTATATAAAGAAGGTAGCCAAAAACGGCGATTTCCAAAAGCATGATAATTGATATACATACATTGATGTTAGGTCCTGCTAGTCCCGTTCCATAACATTATAGTGGATGTAACAGTAAAGCAACGTTAAGCTGCCGGTGATTACAAGTACAAAGTTTGTGCTCATATATATAAACTGCATTACACAACATCCTGTTTATAAATGATAATGCACCGTTAGCTTTAACAGCAATTAAACGGAAGGCAATATCGCATCGTAAGCGATATCGACAGCAGGTACCTAAAGTGCAGCTAGCACTATTTTACAATATTTTTTTGGGCGCAAATGCATAAAATATGCATATTGAAATATTGGCAAATTATTATTTGCTTGAGGTTGTCTCTGTGGTATCTTTTTTTATATTCTAATAAAGTCGCATAAAAACATTTTGGAAATAAATCCTAATCATTTCATAAAAAATACCATGGAAAAGAAATTTTAGGTATTGTAAGGACTTTCCTTGCAAAGTTTAAATTGAGTGTCTTAAGTATGAGTAGGTTAATATTTTTCATTTTAAAACCAAGTTTGACATAAACAAGCTACAAGGCACGCTATGCTGCTATGACAATAGAGCCCAGGACCCTCGTTCATCATTGCTCTAGTTACTCTAACCCTGCATTATCGTATTCCAGATTGTGATTGAATTTAGTGACGCATCCACCTGAAAATAATTTAGTAAATATTTTGTAATTGAGAAATTACACAAATATATTTGTTTATCATTTCCCACTGAATTAAAGGCATGCATGTATTTCTTGTTGTCAGTTAAAACACCGAGAAATAGCGGTGTTCATTGTAGAGAAATCCAACCTTGAGTGATACGCGATAGAAGTCTCTTTTGATTAAAGCATACTTGAACACTAAAAGAGCAAGCCAAAGATCATAAAACATTTTGATAATCTATACGTATTCGTGTCGAACTTTAAAAGAAGACATGGACATGGATTTAGATACACAAAAAATGTTCAATCATATCAAAAGCCATTTGTTTATCATAATCCTACTTCATTAGAATACAATTACATTGATATCATGACCTGGCGTACTGATCCATCCTAGAAACCGCCGTGTGGGAGTTTTAGAACTTGTTTTCAAATGACCAAAAAGTAGGTAAGATTAATATATCAGTATGCCTTGTCATTTGAATGTAGTTCTGAAATTATTTTACAATACAAACAGATAAAATAAGGTTTTTTCTATCAATATATGCTCATTTTTGTACAAGGAAAGGAAGAAAACTGAAAGTTCCATGCATAAATTGTAATAATTGACCAAAAATAAACAATCTATATTTTTGTGGCAACAATGAATTTCTATCACAAAAAGGAAGATTTCGAACAGTGAATATATAGAGGCATCAAAATCTATTTAGTTCTGTATGCAATAAACTGTTCTATTTTCAAGTTATGTCTCCAGGTTATCATTTTCCTTTGAGAAATGTAGCCTAGTGTGACGGAAAACAGCTTACTTACGATGGATTTTGAACCAGCTGTCATAATATTTCAAAAAGATTGACAGTCCTACCCTTTACCCACTAGGCTTACATAATGAACGATTATTCTTCAAATAGAGTGTACTTCCTTACGGAGGTTCATAATATCTAAACATCGACGTCTTACCTAGAAACGTATACGTGCTCAATATGTAACAGATAGCACTGAAAGAAATGAAGGTATTCGTCAAAATGTAGACATGTGCGCTCAACAGGCCTAAGATATTGTTCGATGTTTTATTTATATGATGATGCTAGTCTAAAAATGTCAAAGCTGACGCATTTAAAATAAAACCTCAAAGCAGTCCTTTTATCAAAAATTCTCAAACACAGCGTTCATTATGAGGTACCTCTTTCGTCTTATACTGGATTAATTCAAATATATAGACCAATAAAACAAAAACAAGGAAGATTTCGTTTCTAAATACTTTAAGAACACATTAGAATATCATTTTCAGAAATATGTTATCACAATTTGTAAATGTTTAGGATAACGATAAGTTACAGGTGAAATAAACTGTCAACATACAATGAACATACATTTTTCTTTGTGTTTACCAAATCTATACAAAACAAACCACGGTGCTTTGAAAAATATAAATAAATAAAAAATCATCGTAAAGGTATTATTTTCAAATGAAATCCACTGATATTAAGACTTTATGTAAATACCTCATCGTGTTTTCTGAACAAAGCGATGGTATATTTCAGGTCAAAAAATTTAAGAATGATAGTGATTTTGATAGTAAGTGCGTAAAGTATAAATATTGTTTGATATATATAGGATCTGACATGAATTGTTAATTTATATCAAATTTTACTAAACGAGTTCATGAACATGTTTTTAAGCGAGCCTAGGTCCCTAGAGAGCTTGATAATATTTTCATGAACGTGTTTAGTAAAATTCTATATGAAATGACAATTCATGTCTGAGTCTTTTTACTTTATGACCTATACTGTCAGTAAATCGCGATAATAATAAACAAAAAAATGAATGAACGGACTGTGAGCGAAATACTATTTGTAATCTCACACCAAGAAAATACATGTAGTTTCAAATAATAACTGAAAATAACGAAAATACATGTAGTTTCAAATAATAACTGAAAATAACGATTTAACGTGTGTATTTCTCAAGATACATTTTCAACATCATAAGAATAATGCATCTTTTTGATCAAAGTTAGTTGCATCAAACACATTTAATCCAGCTGGTCGAGACCAACACAATATGCATATATATAGAATACATTCGCGTGACGTGGATTTATGTAATTCTGCCTAAAAGTTATATGTAACGTGTTAAATTTTTTATAACCTAATAATTTATTTGTATGGTGTGTACGTGACTTGATTTTTATGCTCACCGAAGGTGACGCATATAGTCGCCGCTTCGTCCGTCCGTCCGTTCGTCCGTCCGTCACACTTTCCTTGTCCGGACTATTTCTCAGGAACTAACGGCTTGAATTCAACGAAACTTTATGGGAAGCTTTATTACCAAGAGGAGATGCGCATATCGTCAGCATGACCCGATTCCTAAATTTTTCAAAGAGTTATGGCCCCTTGACTTTTCGGCCTATAGTACATATTGCATGATTCTTGTCCGGGCTATTTCTCAGGAACTAATGGCTTGAATTCAACGAAACTTTATGGGAAGTTTTATTACCAAGAGGAGATGCGCATATCGTCAGCATGACCCGATTCCTAAATTTTTCACAGAGTTAAGGCCCCTTGACTTTTTGGCCTATAGTACATATTGCATGATTCTTGTCCGGGCTTTTTCTCAGGAACTAATGGCTTGAATTCAACGAAACTTTATGGGAAGCTTTATTACCAAGAGGAGATAGCATATGTCGCTGACCCGTTCCTAAATTTTTCACAGAGTTAAGGCCCCTTGACTTTTCGGCCTATAGTACATATTGCATGATTCTTGTCCGGGCTATTTCTCAGGAACTAATGGCTTGAATTCAACGAAACTTTATGGGAAGCTTTATTACCAAGAGAAGATACGCATATTGTCGGCGTGACCTGGTTCCTCAATTTTTCACAGAGTTATGGCCCCTTGACTTTTTGGCCTATAGTTCATGTTGCATGGTTCTTGTCCGGGCTATTTCTCAGGAACTAATGGCTTGAATTCAATGAAACTGTATGGGAAGCTTTATTACCAAGAGTAGATACGCAAATCGTCGACGTGACCTGGTTCCTCAATTTTTAAGAGAATTATGGCCCCTACTACCATGTTGTTGACTGATATTCATGTCATTTGCCTAATTTAACAGGAGATATCATTTAAACAAAACCCCACAAAATTCAATACGATAGTAATGTCAATCATTATCATGTCAGCTAATTGTTGTTTAGGCCATTATACACTATTTCAAATATCCAGTCATATGTCAAGAGTGTTGGTTAACCTCTTTGATATGAGCACACATTGAAATGTATGACTTAATTTTCAGTAGTATAAAAACTTAAAAAAAATCAATGAAAGATCTGATGAGTAACACGTATTATCATATTAAATAGTAAACTGTTACTAAGTTTCCAAATTAGAGTTGGTAAAACATCTCATCTGATGAGGAGAATAGATATGATTTAGGAATGGGGATTTCAACATATCCTCCCACCCATTGACCAAGGCCTTATTTGTAACAATGACGTTCTTCGGGGAGCATCTGTCAGTTCTACTGACTTTCTTGTTAATATATAAATACAATTTATTTGCATGATTATATGACTATGTACCGTATTAGTATATGTCAAATAAAATTATGTTATGTTCTTTTTTATTTAACTCTTACATTACTGAAAAGTTAGCCAAATTTGTATAAATAATTCACTCAAATATGACATTTTTGGCACTAAAAATTTGCAGATAAACTTGTGATAATGTCTGTAACACACCTTAGATCTTGGTTCTACTTTGAAATTCCATTCGTAAAACAACACAAAAAGAACAAGCGCTACGTTCGAATGAATACATTAGACCTTGGGGCCAAGGTCATTTGAAGGTCAAGGTCACCTGGCGGGTAGAGTTTATCAGGTGCATGTATTTGTGAAGTTTGGAGAATATAATTGAAAGGATGTCCGTGTTATGGTCACGGTTAAATTTTTGTGACAAACAGACACACAAACAATCGGACAGACCAAAACCAATACCCCGCCCCCATCTATCTATGCGGGGGCATAAACAGATCAAAGACCAAAATTTAAGTCAGTGGTACCCGGTAAATGTCCTTAAAGCGAAATTCTCTGTGTCAGCATTTTGAATGCTTCTAGCTGACGCTTTGTTTTAAAAGATATATCGATTACAGTAGAAAGTGAGAAATTGCTTAATCTTTTAAATAAAATACTCTTCACGATAACAAAGGAAATACAAGTATATATTGTAGTTCAATACAGGTATATATTGTAGTTCAATACAGGTATATATTGTAGTTCAATACAGGTATATATTGAAGTTCAATTTTTGTCTTGTTCCAATTAATGGCATAAAATTTATCAAAATGTAAATATACTCGACTTGTATAGAGAAGTTTTAAAATAAAAGTTAATACTGAATAACACACCTGAACACTGAACAAACTTGCAATATTTTGTTAACAGGTCATATATATTAGCTAGATTTAAGACCTTTGACAACCAACATCTTCTTGAAACTTTAAAATTCAAAAATGAACCTTGTTAAAAGGAAATACAAATAGATACTATCAAAAATCCAGAATAATTATATTGAAATGACCGAACGCCAGAAGCAGTTGCCATTGAAGTATTCTTATGTCATTTATATGTCACCAAGAATAAAATAATAAGAAAGAAAAAGAACACTTAAAGAGGATCGCGGCATATTATTGCATAATACCAGTGAAACATCAAATTGAATTTAGGGTTTATACTATGTATATATCTATTTTTACATGCCCTAACATATGGCTAAACACACCCACCCTTATTTTGAAAGTTTGAAAGAAAAAGTACAATTCAACAGTATTTGTCTTAAACGTTTTTTGTTTTGTTTTTTTTTTGTTTGGGGTGGGTGTGTGTGTGTGTGTGTGTGTGTGTGTGTGTGTGTTTTGTTGTTGTTGTTGTTGTTTTGTTTTCATTTTAATGTTTTAATGTTTAAACATTCAGAGTTTTCTTATCTTCCTTCAATGAATATCGTGCGCATTTCACACAGGAATAACACGTATGCGATACAGTTTCTTCTGTTACTCTTAATCATTTTAAACATCCTTCTTTTAAGTGCATCACGATATTCGGCATTATACATATGTTTAGTACAGTAGGCAGTTCTTATATTTGCATTGCCGATGATAGTGTAAAGTTTACTTGTGTGTGATAAAAGAAACAGTCACGGCCGTCTCTAATCCAAATTATTCATGTAGGAGGGAATAAGTGTAATAACGATAATATGAATCCCCCTTCGAAAGATAGATTTTTTGTCTTTGATATCGGTTCATGTTGCACGCCTTTAGCATCATGTTAAATAGAAAAATATCAGTTACATGAAAAAACATAGTAATGTCATTTGTTTTTCTTACCGGTCGAGGTATAGACTTTGAATAATCTGTTTCACTTTTATGAAAGAGAAAAGAGATTACACACTTACCTCGATTGTCTATTTTCAGAAAAATCAGGTGTGTAAACTACGCGTGCACGTGGCTGTTTCAAACACACTTTTCTGAAAACATATCCTGATTCATATTCATCTAGTACATCTGCGCTGTCTCAATCAAAAATACTCAAATCGATCCCTCCATCGAAAAAATCATGAAGGAAGATTTAAATATTTAATGAAATATGTTTACGAGCAACAATAAAATCTTCTGAAAAAGCCACGTTCATTTGTGTATGATAACTGACTATATATATGAGTATGATAACTGACTATTGATATGAATATGATAACTGACTATAGATATGTGTATGATAACTGACTATAGATATGAATATGATAACTGACTATACATATGAGAATGATAACTGACTATAGATATGAATATGATAACTGACTAAAGATATGTGTATGATAACTGACCATATATATGTGTATGATAACTGACTATAGATGTGTGAATGATAACTGACTATAGATGCGTGTATGATAACTGACTATAGATATGAATATGTGTATGATAACTGACTATAGATATGAGTATGATAACTGACTATAGATATGTGTATGATAACTGACTATAGATATGAGTATGATAACTGACTATAGATATGAGTATGATAACTGACTATAGATATGAGTATGATGTCTGACTATAGATATGTGTATGATAACTGACTATAGATATGAGTATGATAACTGACTATAGATATGAGTATGATGACTGACTATGGATATGAGTATGATAACTGACTATAGATATGTGTATGATAACTGACTATAGATATGAGTATGATAACTGACTATAGATATGAATATGATAACTGACTATAGATATGAGTATGATAACTGACTATAGATATGAGTATGATAACTGACTATAGATATGTGTATGATAACTGACTATAGATATGAGTATGATAACTGACTATAGATATGAATATGATAACTGACTATAGATATGAGTATGATAATTGACTATAGATATGAGTATGATAACTGACTATAGATATGAATATGATAAGCGCCTATAGATATGAGTATGATAACTGACTATAGATATGAATATGATAAGTGACTATAGATATGAGTATGCTGACTGACTATAGATATGAGTATGATAAGTGACTATAGATATTTGTATGATAACTGACTATAGATATGAGTATGCTGACTGACTATACATATGAATATGATAAGTGACTATAGATATGTGTATGATAACTGACTATAGATATGTGTATGATAACTGACTATAGATATGAGTATGATAACTGACTATAGATATGAGTATGCTGACTGAATATAGATATGAATATGATAACTGACTATAGATATGAATATGATAACTGACTATAGATATGAGTATGATGACTGACTATAGATATGATGAGTATGATAATGAACTATAGATATGATGTATGATGACTGACTATAGATATGTGTATGATGACTGACTATAGATATGTTATGATGACTGACTATAGATATGAGTATGATGACTGACTATAGATATGTGTATGATGACTGACTATAGATATGTGTATGATAATTGACTATAGATATGAGTATGATGACTGACTATAGATATGAATATGATAACTGACTATAGATATGTGTATGATAACAGACTATAGATATGTGTATGATAACTGACTATAGATATGAGTATGATAATTGACTATAGATATGAGTATGATGAATGACTATAGATATGAGTATGATGACTGACTATAGATATGAGTATGATAACTGACTATAGATATGAGTATGATAACTGACTATAGATATGAGTATGATAACTGACTATAGATATGTGTATGATAACTGACTATAGATATGAGTATGATAACTGACTATAGATATGAATATGATAAGTGACTATAGATATGGGTATGATGTCTGACTATAGATATGAGTATGATAACTGACTAAAGATATGAGTATGATAACTGACTATAGATATGAATATGATAAGTGACTATAGATATGTGTATGATAACTGACTATAGATATGTGTATGATAACTGACTATAGATATGTGTATGATGACTGACTATAGATATGTGTATGATAACTGACTATAGATATGTGTATGATAACTGACTATAGATATGAATATGATAAGTGACTATAGATATGAATATGATAAGTGACTATAGATATGTGTATGATAACTGACTATAGATATGAGTATGATAACTGACTATAGATATGAGTATGCTGACTGACTATAGATATGAATATGATAAGTGACTATAGATATGTGTATGATAACTGACTATAGATATTTGTATGATAACTGACTATAGATATGAGTATGCTGACTGACTATACATATGAATATGATAAGTGACTATAGATATGTGTATGATAACTGACTATAGATATGAGTATGATAACTGACTATAGATATGAGTATGATAACTGACTATAGATATGAGTATGCTGACTGACTATAGATATGAATATGATAAGTGACTATAGATATGAGTATGCTGACTGACTATACATATGAATATGATAAGTGACTATAGATATGTGTATGATAACTGACTATAGATATGAGTATGATAACTGACTATAGATATGAGTATGCTGACTGACTATAGATATGAATATGATAAGTGACTATAGATATGTGTATGATAACTGACTATAGATATGAGTATGATAACTGACTATAGATATGAGTAGGATAACTGACTATAGGTATGAGTATGATAACTGACTATAGTTATGTGTATGATGACATACTATAGATATATGTATCATGGCTGACTATAGATATGAGTATGATGCTGACAAACGTGATACGCGGGCTCATTGGGACTTCTAAACTTTTACATCGATTGATTGCGAAATAAGTTGTCCCAATTTATAAAAAGATTATCAAGAATAAAGAATGAATACGAGTGTGGTGATTAGTGTGAGGAACCAGAGAAGCCCATGAGAATCCCGCGTCTGAATGGTCCACACATAGCTCTGGTATCTTTATTATTTAAAATTAGCATCATTGTTCCCTGTTTAATTAGAAAATAATCTGCGTTGATTAGGCAAGAAAGAGAATTGATTGTATCCATAAATCTACAAAGCAAATCCTATACAGATTATATTAAATTAACACGGTAGAAATGTTGCTCACAGTCATGGACGAAAGGGACGTAATATCAATTCATTGCATTCTAAATCGTTCCTATCTTGGAGAAATATAGGGGCGCCTACATTTGAATTCAAATTTACCCATTGAAATATTTCAATATTTCTTTAACCTCAATGACTTGACATATGTAAAAGTCATCGGCTTGAAGCGTATCTTGTACATTTCCACTGGATTTAGTCGGCACGTGACTTTTTATTTAGAAAATGTGTTTTGAGTGCGGTTTATCTTCTCTAACTTCATTTCTTGCTAAAGCACGAACCATCCCACTCTGGACTTAAAAAAAACACGATATTTTTTTCCGATACGGACCTCTTATAATTCTTCACCCTGGCGACTTCAGCGAAAAGTAGCTGTCAAATTAATCAAAAGAAATATTGCATATCCCAATGACGCAAACACTGTCAATGCCGGCTTGACTTGTGAAATTTATTGATGCAGTATTTATAAGGGACAAGTCTGTTTGGAGCATCTCACACTTCTTGTAGGCCTGGAAACAGCAGCAACACAATTGGAAAACATTTACCGCTACAGATGGTCGCATAAACAGCAGTCACTCAGGTGAGCTACGAAACCGGCGTTATTGTTGTTGTTGTTGTTTTGTTTTTTATTCGCATTTTGCGAAAGTCAATTGTCTCGTAAGAGATAGAACGTAAGAAGCGGACTCCCAAGAAAAGGTTAAGAGAACATATAAAGGTATATAAAGCAGGTCTGTGGACTGACTGCAAGACTAGAAGAGTGAATACCACTAACACAAGTGGATGTGGAGTATTTTGTATCTTAATAAATCATGTTAACGATATAGAAAAGATTGTGAAATTTCAAATTAAGGTAAGTCTTTTTTAATTATTTTTATACATGTATATGTATATATTATTTTTACTTTTTCAGGAAAAAGAAATTATGCATATCGTTATTATTGAAAAGAAAGAAAAGAACTTCATCTAAAAATAAACGTAGTTTATGGTCCTCAAATAACAAAATGAAATGAATCCTGTATGTGTTTATCAACAGAGCTATATACCAATATTCTTAAAACTAAACACAATTATTTCCATGATGTGCAAAAAAATCAAAAAAAATAAATAAAGACTTTTTACAAGTTCAGAATATGATAAGAATGTCAGAAAAATTGTCTTAAGATCTTTATAATTTAACACTATGAAATAATTTATCCACAAACACATAAGTAAATTTTCTTTCCATTTATGATTTATCTTGAAAATGGAAACTCAAAGTAAAATGGTTATTTTTACAATTTAACTTTTATATGCAAAAATTGTAATCGCGCTCCTCTCTCCGTGTAGGTTGCTTTGACTCCGTGTATATCAACATTTATATCTGTTCAGACCAATAATACATCATTTACTGATGGTAACGGTTTCATACGTTTCTTTAGTGTATTACACATTGATCAAACAAATCATCTCAGAACATCAAGAAACATTTGCCTATTTTTTTTTTTATTTTTTTTTTTTAATTTTTTTCTTTTTTTTTTTTCTTTTCTTATTTTATTTATTGTATTTGACTTAAAAAGATGTTTATGTATTATATGTATTATACTTAATCATTAAATATCATTTAGTATTCAGAAACAATCATCGTAATTGCCAAATTTTTGTATGTTATTTGAATTATTTCAGTCCACATAGTTTTGTCCAGAAAAATGAAAAAAGAAAAATTGAAATACGTAGGGACGACATAATTCATTCATTTATTTTGCAGTTTATGTAGACTTCATTCTTCAAGATAAAATGTGTATGAAACAAAATGCAAGTTCTGAATCCCCTATGCGTCATATATTTGGTGAAAGTTTGAAGCTGGGCAATGTGACAGATTTCACCACCACACACATACACACAAATGTGGTATTGATAATAACCTTCCAGTGTTCGGACACAAACCGCGTGAATTTCCCATTCACAAAGTACTTGTCCAACACAAGAATCGTCGAGAAAGATTAGCATTAGCTGAAAAAAAGGTGTTTTCAAATAGATTTTAAAGAAATGCTCTCTCTCTCTCTCTCTCTCTCTGTCCAAGAGGAATGAATTTTGCTATGCCTAGACTCACGACTTTTAAACTTTACAAGTACAACACATTTACTCTCATATGTATAATGATAGACGGAAACAAGATAACTCATAAAACCTTTTAAAAAAATCCTGTGTTTTTTTTTTAAAGAAAAATTAAAAGGAATTAAAATAATACCTTTTTTGGAAATCGTATAAACTTAATTTGCTCAAACCAACTGCCACACTATTCAAACAAATTGTATAATCGTGATTTACTAAAACCTATGTTTTATTACATTGTAACGCATATACCAGTTTACGTATCCCTTTAATAGCAAAAGCTAGCTCTATCAATCCATCATTTAATACTTGGTCTGATACAGATAAACTGTCATTTATTCTATCTGATGAAACTCTGAGTAGATTAAGTGCCAAAACCTGTAACAGTATTCTTAATACCAGAATGTTTTTGTAAGTAATGTAATTGTTCTTTAATTTAGTGTTTTACCTTTAAACTAGAGCAAATGCTAATCAGTTCATTTACTGTCTGACAGAAATGATAAACGCTTTTTACACGCATTTTTTTTGCACTGTAGTACGTGACACTTTCAGTATTTTTATCTAAATTATAGTATTAAGAAGTTTTTATACAAGGATTAGCATCTGTTTCTAGTTTCGTATCATGTATATATTCTGTGTGAAAGATATTATAACCGCTAACTATGACCAGTAAATAAATTACGGTTAATGTAGTCTATATAAAATCCTGAATATCGTTTTTGTGTAGTCTTCCCGGTGATTCATAGGGATAACTTTCCCGTCCATCGTTTGTCTGTCAGGCCTTACGTCCGTCTGCCCGTCACTCTTTCAGTGGGTGATGCATCACTTATGTTATTTCTTCTTATAAGCGTCACATACCTATACAGATTATGAGATATGAGATTCCTTGAACATTTAATTGTATATTAGGGTGACAAACATAAAATTATATAGTGTTCAAAAGATTTGTAGCCTTAAACACATACCCATTTCTACTGGAATCACAACACATATGTGTACTTACTGGCTATATAATCAGATGTTATGTAATGTTTATACTTAATGTTGCTCTCATAACCAAGACGTTGTATACGATATGGTGTGGTCATAATTGTGACATGGTTGTATGGTGTGAAAATTTAGGGTAGCATGCGTGTTTTCTTGTCTAGTGGTATCGAGTGCGTGATATGCATGCTTACATAGAGGGAGATGTTTATTCTAACCTGTATGATCATGAGAGACGATATACATATTGAGGGAGACACATAGAAGGAGATGTTTATTCTAACCTGTACGATCATGAGAGACGATATACATATTTACCAATGATGGTGTTATCAATTATGTATTATACTTACTAGTACGAAGAGATCATATAACTGTATAATAATCTTGTCTGGTGATATCATATTACATTTATATATCTTCAGGGTGATATGAACTTTTGTCTGGTTTAATACCTGCATGAAATAGTAAGATTATGGCATATTACCCATCTGTTTGGTTAGTTTCTGTGACTGATGTGTTGGTATACCATTTACCTAAATGGTTAGATCAAGTTTTATTACCTACTTGTTTAATTCTTATCTTCATAGTGAGATTATTTGACTGATGTGGTGGTTTAATACTTATCTTTATAGTGAGATTATTTGACTGATGTGGTGGTTTAATACTTACCTTTATAGTGAGATTATATGACTGGTGTGGTGGTTTAATACTTACCTTTATAGTGAGATTATTTGACTGATGTGGTGGTTTAATACTTACCTTCATAGTGAGATTATTTGACTGATGTGGTGGTTTAATACTTACCTTCATAGTGAGATTATCTGACTGATGTGGTGGTTTAATACTTACCTTTATAGTGAGATTATTTGACTGATGTGGTGGTTTAATACTTACCTTCATAGTGAGATTATTTGACTGATGTGGTGGTTTAATACTTACCTTCATAGTGAGAATATTTGACTGATGTGGTGGTTTAATACTTACCTTCATAGTGAGATTATTTGACTGATGTGGTGGTTTAATACTTACCTTCATAGTGAGATTATTTGACTGATGTGGTGGTTTAATACTTACCTTCATAGTGAGATTATTTGACTGATGTGGTGGTTTAATACTTACCTTTATAGTGAGATTATTTGACTGATGTGGTGGTTTAATACTTACCTTCATAGTGAGATTATTTGACTGATGTGGTTTAATAGTAACCTTCATAGTGAGATTATCTGACTTATGTGATGTTTTAATACTTATCTTAAGGGTGGTAAAATCTGCCTTTACGGTTAGAACCTGTGACTGATATATTGTAAATATAAACTTGTATGATGAAGGATTGTTTCTGATTTAATATATTTTTGGGATAAATTAATTTTTGATGATATGTTTACACTTATGGCTTTATGTGATAAGTATGTCTGTGTTAGTATATGTAAATATAATTGTATGTATTAATTAATATCAATCATAGAAATGTGTGAAACCTAATTTCATTCAAAATTTAAATCTAGGATTACAGCCCATAACCGAATTTCATATATAGAGTAATGTAACTTAAAGTATCTAATTATTTAAAATGAAATAAAATATTCTCTAACATAATATATCCTATACATATATTGAAAAGAAAACATTTTAACTCAGACATTATTTGGAATAATACATTTACCTGATAGTTTGTGTTTTCCTTTTTATTCCAAATGAATGAAATACTGTCGGTGGGACGTTAAACCCAACCAACCATTTTCTTTTTAAATAATTATGGCATACTTATTTCTTTCTTTCAAATCCATTTAATGAATGCTCTATCCACACTATCATAAAGCTTTCAATTTTTTTTCATACCTTGCTATTCCAGCGTATGGAATAACTATATTTTTCATTATTCTGTATCTCTTTTTTCTTTATTTGCAGTCACTTTTTTTTTTACTTCTTCCTTTATCTGTAAAATGTTTGACTTCTGTGTAATCGTTTGGCCGGGTCCGTGGACGTTGCTGTACTTATTGTTGGTTTAGCATTGACTACAATCGAACTTTACCTGTTGTTTATTGAGAATGTGACATGAAACATTTGTCAGCGAACATTGTCGTCCTGCAGAACTATACATATCAAGGTAAATTTGTAGGAGTAGTACATATGTATTACCTATTTGCATTAATGCATAACCAAGTTTTTAACATAACATTATATAATGGAATAATAATAACACGTACTAATAATGTACGGAGAAATAGAAAATGAAAATCACTTCTTCTTTGAGTGTATATACTACGCTCAGCCTCGTTTAAAGTTATTAAATGACCTACGTGATTTTAATATTCAGTTAGATACATTACTGCATGGTGATTTAGAAAAAAAAAGGATTTTGCTCACCTGCAGTTCCACCTCAATTGCAGTACATTGTGAGCATTTCTTCTTCGCAGTTTTTAAGTTGCTTTAGATGCGCAGAGGAAGCCTAGTGGGATCGATAAATTGCGGCAAATGTCGGCAAAGATCGCCCAACTTCCGATATTCTTCGTCATAACATGCTATGATTCGGAATGTGATTCTTTTTCTTTAAGAAGTTTCATTCACGATATCTTATATCATTGTTAATTAAATGTAACAATTCTGATTGCAATGCATTTATTTAACTTCAAAAATATCATTCCTTTTATAAAAAGAGAAGAAAAACACCACCCTGAATTACTTCCGGTGACGTCATTTTTTTTTTTTTTTTTTTTTTTGAATTCCCCTATATTTGTCCAAAAAATTGAATTTCGAAATTTTCTCCTTAAAAAAAGCAATGGGTATCTCAATCAACTATAACTACAGTAACACAAGTTCGTGTATTGGAAATACATGTAAAGCGGAAAATTGTAACAGTGATTCATTGTACGTACTTGGTCAAATAGTTTTGTATAAAAAGCTTCAGATAACTTTTATTGAATGATTAAACTTTTAATTCTTAAAAAACATGTAACAAATTACTTTATGCTTTATTAAAAAATAAATTTGTAGCTGTATATTTGTTTATGTTCAGTAAAAAAAAAATGGTGAATTTTGTCTCTAGGGAAATTCCATATATAAATTGTGGAATTTTTCTTCGAAAAATGTCATTATCTGTTCATTTTATTCACTTTACAATGATTTTACATTAATCATGCAATGGAAAAAGACACTTAATATGATAATCATAATTATTTATTATTTAAAGTTTGTGCTCACATTTGACCTGAAAAGAAGCAGTCAAAGCCTAATAATCTCTTTTTACTGAGCTTAAAAAATGGGGGGTCAGATGATACATACTGCTATTACTTGATATTTCTATAGTTAACCAATATAAAATTGTGCATTTTTATGTTTGATATATTATATGGATATTTTTTATCAGCTTGTTCTGGGTAATTTGTATAAAATATATGTACTTTATCAGGAATTCTAGTGTTGCTTTTTTATAAATGAGGGAAATATCAAACTGTTTCCTACAGAAATGTATTAATATCTATTTTATCAAGTTTTCTTTTATATTTTTAATGTCTTACATTGGATTTATTCCATATGTATATGATAAATCAGTTCATGAAAAAAAGGAAATCTGATGATTTTATAGCAGTTTTTATACGTATACCCCCACAAAGTTTGCGAAAGCATTTCATTACAGGGTTAGATAGACTTAAGATCCTAATTTATTTAGAATTTGTGGTTTGAAATTTCTTATATCGAAAAATTGGTTTCTTTAAATGCATAGAACAACAAAAACACCAACGAAATCAGAATTTCAAACTTCATGCATTAAGGTTCCACTACCTTAATGGGATTAATATCAACACGACAGCTGCTGTCGACCCGTAATGATACAGATTACTTATTAAGGAGTTTTCCTTTAGAGTTTACAAAACTCCTAGGTTCGCAGATTTCATTCATAATCAGTGTATGATGTAAATCCATTGTTATATCATCTTCTTACTTGGATTATTTGATAGTTGATGTTGAATCGTATTATTTTGTCGCATTTCCGGTGATAACCGAAATCTATATTTTTCCCAAATGCCGATACTGTTGGCAATTTCAGACATAGGTCAGCATAGTTCAAAATAATTATTTGACTTTCTGTGGTTCAGCAGTCTCGGACCGCAAAATTAGCATTTGAATATTTTTGCTCCAACAAAATTGATGACAAACTGACAAATTGGTAAAATTAAATCTTACCGCGTGTTTCACAATACCAGTGCTTTGAATGTTAAAATTAAGTAATTTAGAAAATAAGTAAAAATCATATACCCTTAAAAGTCATTTTCTTTTATTTGAAGAAAGAATCATACATATTATTTATACATATCAAACGATATCGGAGAGATAACGAAAGAAGACACAAACGCACGCGTTCCATGAACACTAAGTAAGTGCACATAGGTCATGCTATTTTGTTACCAATATTGTATAGCAAGGTAGATATGACAATGATGATTCTTTATTATATATGCATTATAGAAAATACTTTGATACCACTGAAAAGTGCCGGCCAGTAATTCACAAATTTTGTGAAACATTTGATCCCTAAGTTATCACACATCACATAAATATAATCCAGTGTTTGCAATGAAGTGATGTGAATGGTGTGGTCTATTAGCAGTGATTCGTGCTTTGGATCACGGATTTGTTTGTTTCCTGTTTAACCCTTTCCCTCATAGAGGATACCATGAAAAGACCTATGCGAACAGCATAAAACCAGATCAGCCTGCGAGTAACTCCCTACAAATGTATTAAATTTTCAATGGTAATTAAAAACAAATTTAAAAAATAACTGTCAAAATCCAACAACAGTCAAAAAAAAAAATCCAAAATGGCGTCTGGAGGTCTCGACAATGAACTGAAAATGAGTCTGCCATAAATATGGTGCACTATAGAGACAGAATCTATAAACAAAAGTTGCATTGAAGTTCTGTGTTCTTAATCACAGAACAGATTGGTTTGTAATATATAAGACGATCAAAATGAGAACCAGAACACTACCACACTGAAAGTGTTCATGTTATCAGAGTTTTCTAAATGGGGGCACAATAGCAATTTTCCTTAACTTTGTAACCTTTCAACCAGCGAGTCCTTACAACTTTGGCGGTATATGGCCGATTTTGGGTGTAAAACCCTATGCAAAGTGCAAAGGTTAAATGGGAAATCAATACTTGAGGATACATGTACAAAATCAGTTCAGCATCTCAAAGCATGTAGAAAACACAAACAAAAAACTAATACTGTTTACAGTTTTTTTTATAAAGAAAGAAAGAAAGAAAGAAAGAAAGTTTTATTTCATAAGTCAATAGGCCTTGGGCCCAGGAGACAATATACATCATACATAAACAGTACATGACGTAACATGGCAACATTACACAATACATATAAATAAAACTGCTGCTTTAGATTTGACAATTCATACAAAATACTTTGATTAATTGATCCGTTATAAAATAAATTAAGTAGTTAATGATAATGCTCGTGTTTATGTAATATTACGAGACCTATTATAGATCGGACATTATTATGATACAATTTTGCGGAGAAGGCGCTGGCGAATGGTATACATATAGACCATAAATGAAATTCACATCCACACTCACAATTATATAAAACTGACATACACACATCATATACAATAACAAATAATGGAATTTCTTATCTCGAAAGCTTTATATATATAAATACTCAATTTTTTAATGGTATTTTCTTTTTTTTATATAAAATGTACGGGTCACAATCTCTTTCAAAATGGTCGAAGGCGAAATGCTGTCTGTCTGTCCGTAATTAAAGTACACCTACGTACATGCAAAGAATAGCCCAGTTTCTAAACAATGTAGAAAAATATCAGGAAAAATGTATTTCGGAATAACAGAATTACGGACACTGATAAAACTATGTGCCCCGGACACTGATTGTTTAGGACGTAAAAATGATCTATAATTTGAATCTGTTGCCTGAGGCTAAACTTCCATGTTCAACACAATACATGAGATACACATGTATCGACACGAAACAGCCTTTCAAGAACTACCATGTCTTTCCTTATCATTATTTACGACCTAACTTGGTCAATTTTGCAATTATAAATCAGTAATGAAGTAGTATGGCACTCGGGGGGCATATAACTATGCATGTTTAAATAAATTCACCAATAACCTGGTAATTAATATTCACGCATGCTTAGGATAGGCCATAACTTGAACCAAATGATAAACTTCAAGTATAAATCATTCTTGTTTTCCGTTAGTTCTGTTGAAGAGCAAAGATAAACAGACATTAGTTTTAATATTTCTTAATATGAACTTAATATGAACTGCACATATTGTCCGCTTCGATGGTTTTGCCTTTACTACTGTCGAAAGAATCCGTGATATTCAAATCTCTCAAATCTCAAATCCATAACGTTACTAACCCCCCACCACCAAGAAAAAAAACTGTCTATGCAATGTGTTTTCTAAGATGAATTGACAAGCATTGTATTATACTTGTCCAGCATTCCTTTACATACCCAAACCTTGAAATTGATAAAAAAAAAATCAAAATCAGTTTTGTAATATTCCTATCGCCTTACTCGTCCCATATGTTTTTTTTCTGAAGCACTTTGGCAAATTGGTATACGCATAAAAGTGATTGTTTTCTTTCTTACCTAAGTGAGGCCGTCCTCGGTTGCAAGTCATCAGAGCCTGAGGGTTAGAACTCTGATAGTGATATACAAATCTGGTATTTGTAGTGTCTTGTTTCTTGTTTCTGATAGTGATATACAAATCTGGTATTTGTAGTGTCTTGTTTCTTGTTTCTGATAGTGATATACAAATCTGGTATTTGTAGTGTCTTGTTTCTTGTTTCTGATAGTGATATACAAATCTGGTATTTGTAGTGTCTTGTTTCTTGTTTCTGATAGTGATATACAAATCTGGTATTTGTAGTGTCTTGTTTCTTGTTTCTGATAGTGATATACAAATCTGGTATTTGTAGTGTCTTGTTTCTTGTTTCTGATAGTGATATACAAATCTGGTATTGGTATTTGTAGTGTCTTGTTTCTTGTTTCTGATAGTGATATACAAATCTGGTATTTGTAGTGTCTTGTTTCTTGTTTCTGATAGTGATATACAAATCTGGTATTTGTAGTGTCTTGTTTGGTGTTCACTATCATCAGAGTGTCAGATAGTCCACTTTTTGTGATATCGTCACATGTCAGAGACGAAGCACTATATTTTTCTGTCTGTAAACCCTATGTTAGTTTTATTTGTAACAATTCGCAGAAAAAAAAAGTTACAAAAAATAAAATAAATAAAATAAAACGTGCAAAACAAATAGAGTAATCTAGTTGGAAGGTTAGGGAGAAACGTCGTTACGCACTTTTAGGTCGGACCCCAAAGTGCGGTCGGCTAAACGCACATTGGGGTCAGCTCCGAAAATGGACCCAAAGTGCGTTGATATGTAACATACTAACTCAGTTTCGAGTCCATCCTCTATTGATAAATGATCAACCGTTACAAACATTTTCATCTTTATCATCACCTCCTCCACTTCTCATCAGCAGCATCATTATAATCGTGTTTGTCATGGTCAACGTCTTCTTCACTATCAGTATAAGCAATGTGTATTATAGGTGTGTCAATTATTTGTACCGGCTGAGACATTTAAAAAGCCATAAGAAACAAGAGTGCCAGTACTGCCACAATATACGCCGCCACAAAATATGACATAAGGCCAATCAGTGCTGGAGCTATACCCTAGGACCACACCCGTCTATTATCCTTGCTGGAGCTATGACCTAGAGACATAATAAGACAGATTTGGTGCTGCCACTTTGTAGTATATCGCCGTTTGTGCCAGGAGACCACACCCGATAATATTATCCTGACATCCAGTCAGTGCTGAAGTTATTACTCTAGTGACCACACCCTGTCATATTATCCTGACATACGGTCAATTAATGCTGGAGCTATACCCTAGAGACCACACCCTGTCATATTATCCTGACATAAGGCCAATCAATGCTGGAGCTATACCTAGAGACCACACCCTGTCATATTATTCCTGACATTAGGCCATCAGTGCTGGAGCTATTACTCTAGTGACCACACCCTGTCATATTATCCTGACATTAGGCCAATCAGTGCTGGAGCTATTACTCTAGTGACCACACCCTGTCATATTATCCTGACATTAGGCCAATCAGTGCTGGAGCTATACTCTAGAGACAACACCCAGTCATATTATCCTGTCAGTGCTGGAGCTATACTGTAGAGACCACATCCAGTATTATTATATTATCCTGTCAGTGCTGGAGCTATAACTCTAGAGACTCTGGTATGTCGTGGTCGGGGATTGAATCTACAATTTCTGTTTCTGTGGAGACACCCTTACCTGTTGGAGACCTGGATAATAATCAAAACTGACATTTATGCATACTGAGATAATGATGCTGAAGTGTTACAATACTTTTTCAGTCAAGGTCCATTTCTTTTGACAGAACAGCCCGATGTTGTCCTCAGTTTACTTTTTAACTTAATACACCGATTCAAATTTTGGTAATACTGTTTTATGGGTATAAAATAAGAGAAAAAAAAGTCGACAGACAAAAACTAATCACTGTAATACATGATCCGGGAATCTAAAATAGTAATACATTGAACCTAAATGATAGTGTAAAATACTTAAATATTTTCTTGGCCTAAGTAAAATGAACAATCATTTAGTGGTTTCATTGATCTAAAATGAATATATATTCCTAGACGACAACGGCTAACTCGAGATGTTTAATGAACTCCCAAGAAGGCAAACTATATTGGACGACAACAATTATAAACTGCCTAATAATACTTTTCAAGAACCAACACGTCCAGATAATATACACCAGTTTGGTCTACAAACTGAAGATATTCTTGTGACTTTTCCTGTAGATAAATGTCAGACCTTGATGATGTAAGTCCTCCCTGTAATATAGGGCACATCTGTTTATGCTAGTTAAAAATGACGTTACATTTTCCCAAAATATAGTCCCATATATCTTTATAACATGCAATAATCAATTAACATTTTCGTTAAGCACTTGAGGATAGGCTAAGGACGCAGAGGAGTGGTTCCCGATGTGTATTCTCACTGAATGTTTTGAAACTGGCGTACGCATTCTAGAAAATATAAGACATAGTAGATGATGCAATTCTTCATCTAATTATAGATGATCTACAAAACTTTTCAAAATAATGCAAGAACAATTACCTCATCCTTGTCAAAATTATTTCCGCTGGATACATAATTACACCTTACTCGTGATTTTCCAAGGAGTGATATAATCGCGATATTCTGAGGAGCAATATAATCACGATATTCTTGAGTTATATAATCGCGATATTGTGGGGAGCGACATAATTGCGATATTTTGAGGAGCGATATGTTCGGTACATTCTGATGAGCGAAATAATTGCAATATACCGGGAGCGATTCTCAGAGTACCGTGCCTTAGTCCGGGCCCGGTGGTGATTACGATGGTTTACACTTTTGAAATCCGAGATTTACTCTGACACTCAATTCAACGAGTCTCGCGACCATCCGAGGATTCGATTTCCCCTATTTGTCTTCAGATAACAAATAAACTGTATTTGGTTCATCCGAACTTGCACATATACATAATCTGATATCCAATCTCACGATCGACTGGGTGTTTCTGTGTGTCCAGAAAGTTTATCTTTGATCGCAAGACACTTAAAATCATTTACTTCTTATAAATGTGTAAGACCTATTTTTGACTATAAAGATCTTTTAAGAATACTTTATTATGATATTGAAATAATAACAATAATGAAGCTGACTGCACTGTATGTAGGGTAACTAAGCCTATCTCATCTCGAAACTCACAAATAACTCTGCTGAAACGTGTAGTTCCGGTAAACACAAAACGTATTTCTTTTTCAAATTGAGGAGTAAATTAGTCTCAGAATATATCTTTCCATAAGTGCAACTTTCTTTCTCAGATATGTTTTATAATCCACAAAAAGTATCCACAAGGTTCCCATTTTTGACCATCCCATAGCCGACCGCCCGTGGCATACAGTCATTGAAATGGTACTTTCTCGCACGTACAACATATAAGGCAGTTCAATGAGTGGTTGGTCTGTTGTAATTCGTGACAAATGTGATTATGGCAAAATTGCAAATATGTCCTATGGTAGCTGATAAGCAAAACAATGTCTTACTATATGTAAAGGTGTTTCATCGTTTTCTCTCTACAAGAAGCTCAGCGATAGGTCATCCGTTCGATAGTAAAGAAGCTTCGCGTGTTATACACCGAGTACGTTAAAGAACCAAGGGGTCTATTAGGATTGATCTAGGGCATCGCACTATGAAAACTGCCTTTGTTTTTCTTGCCCATGAGTGTCACGTGACACAATTTTCAGATTGTTAAAGGCGGTCAGTCAGCAGTAGAATGTCGTTCAAAAGTACTTTCGACACTAACACATAACAATACATCTATGCAAGAAAATAAGTTTGTCCAGATAATCCATACCATAGTGGGTTATATCTTTGGGTATTTTATTTCTGCTAATTTGCAGATGAAATCATAACCATAGGAATAAAATTGGAAATTAATAAGAATAGAAAATATAACTGCTTATTGTTGCCACTAAGCAGTAAGCATTACACAAAACATAATTAACGAAGCTGGGAACTAAAATGAAAATTTACATTATGCTAGAGCCCATTCTTATTGAAGAGAGATCACTTTTACATTCTCTGTGCAGAATGTAGGATGAGGTGTACTATCGCACATGCGTACATGGATTACCACCAACAGGTCAAAAAGGGATTAGTTTCCTGAAAGAGGAGTTACTGTGATACGACTGTTTATTTGTTATTATTAGTAAAACATATACTCTATATGAATTCACAACTCCAATAAATATAAGATTTGGAATCAAATTATTACAAGAAGAACTACAGAGAAGTTGTTGTGCTATGATTTACCCATAAATTATGGTTTTAAATCTTTGCTTTAACGTACGAGTCATTTTAAGAAAGGCAATCAATTTCCATCAATAATCACATTTTATAAACATATATTCTAAAACGTTTTGTTTAGCAAAAAGCACAAAACATTTAGCATGATCAAGTTTCGTTAGTGTGAATCATAATGTGGCTTATTGTAGAATATTCGTTCATTCATTATCATGTATATGATGTGGATGCGTACGAAAGCAACTGAAGAAACGGTATCTTCCTTGGGAAACGTCATTTGTTTTCCATAAAGAAATCAGACTGAAAATGAAGCCGATACATTGATTTTGGAGTAACAACCTTCTACAAAATGAAATGTAAAAAGGCCTTACCGTAGTCGTCATTATAGTCATGTGTTGTTTTATAATTAGATTACGTTAGTGTAAAATGATTTCTAGACTGTATTATGAAGGATAGGGTATATATTATTTCAATTCCTTCTGACAACTAACTGTGCAATATTTAATATTTCACTCAAATATGCCATTAATACTTTTGAAAAAGTATACCTCTCCATTACACAAGAACTTGGCGTAAGCTATCATGTAATATAAAGGCGGAGCGGTGACTCGGTGGTAACGCACTGGACTGCTAATCCAGGGAGGCGGAGTTCAAATCCCGATGGAACCTTGGAAATTTTCTGGAACACTTTTCAGTGTTCCAAGTCTAGCGCTGGTTCATCCAGACAGTGGTTAAGGGGTTTCGCGTATATCGGTGCTATACACCGGACACGTTAAAGAATCAGGGGGTTTATTCTGAATGAGCTAGGGTAGCATACCCGGATTCCTTGTATCCGCATCTGTCTCTGTGTGTAGATTCACCTGTGTAGAGAAGCTAAGGAACGGCAACCCTGACAGAAGAAGTCGAAGAGAACCGAAGTCGGAGGTGCTGGGGCTTAAACGCATTCTCTGTCAAAAAACGTACCATCACGCACAATACGCCTGAGCGCGAACGCAAACAACAACATTATATAATATTTTATCTCTTCCTGAAAATTATGACTGTGCTTTGCTATAGATTATTAATTATAACTCCTGTCATTGCAAATTAGTATTTAGATTAGTATATTTTTGATCTTGACTACAAAAATGGGCCTATCCCTCTTACACTTAATTGAACAAACTAACATATCTTGTGATCTTATGAATGAGAAGCTCTTCTTCTTTATACATGTATATATCAAAGGGGGCACCTGAAATACAATATTCATTGAAAATAAGGTGATCAGAATTCCTCAGTATGATGTCTGGATCTTGTAGGTCATCAAAGTGCCATGGTAACGAAGGTATGGGGAAATCTACTGACTTTGATGTCAGCCCTGTTTTATATATATACTTAACGAAACTTGTAAGTACTCCGATTTCAAACTTGCAGAGAAGATATATTTTCAAAAACATATGCACAGTAAATAGTAAAATGTGCATTGGCCCAATCTATTGTCTGCTTGAACAATTTTGACGCATAATCAACTCTGTGAAACCAGTTATCGTGGAAAACTGTTTTTTGTTATGAAATATAGAAAAAAATTAAAGCCAAATTTTCATTTTTTAACGTATATATAATTTGTCACATCGTTTTCATATGCAATTGACAAAACTTTATTTCCTTTCGTTTATATTCTTCTGTCATTGCAGCTTCATAACATTAAAGACACATTATGTATTTCCAAACTGTATTATATTTTAACGTTAAAAAAGTGTCCTTCATATTATACTTCTATAGCACATTTAACATAAACAGAAAGCAGAAGTTAAAAAATGAATTCCAAACTATGAACAACTAGATCTGTAAGCCAAAGACTAACTGATACCCCCACATACCCAATTCCCCACCACCCCAAAATACCAGACTCAATGCTTGTGGGCAGTGCTTGATAATGAATGTTGGAATGCGGGAACACATATACAAGGCATACAGATGTATGTATATGTATCATACCTAACTCCTAAAATAAGTCATTTTACGGAAACAAATAATCTATTTTGACCTTGCCCCTTATGACCTAAACTTCCTCTTCCTATAGGTATTTACGTACAAAATATACTAACTTTATCTTGATTATAACAGAAGATATTCAAACCACATGTAGTTGCCCAAGGCACGCAAAACTATTTTTTTTGGAACAGTGACCTTGACCATGACCCTACAGACATGAAAATAAATTCCAAAACTTCCTCTTCCGATAAGGAATCTGTTTATTCCGATAAGGAATCTGTATATTCCGATAAGAAATCTGTTTATTAAATCTCATTATCATAAACCACTCCTAAAACAAGTCATGATACGGAAGCGAAAAATCTATTTTTAGCAACAGTTACCTTGATCCAATCATCCTGGAATTCAATTCTAACCTTCCTCTTCTCATAAGGATTTACATACGAAGTATGAAAAATGTATCTCTATTCTAACAAGAGATATTCGACCGAAACTAAATACTCCTTATATATTATATATGGGGAGAAAATTCAAAGGGCAGAAACTCAGGCTTAAATGGTAAAAATGAAATTTCCAAAACATCTTCACATATATGTTGTCCATCTGTGAAAGTTTTGGGTAAATCACAACAATAGTGTAGGAGGAGTTAGACACACAAGACTTGTTCCTTATATATTCTAAAAAGGAAAAAAAATCAAAGTGGCATAAATCCTGTAATAGTTGATGAATCATAATGAAAATGTAGGTACACAAGTTCTCATAGTAGGAAGGATCCCTATAACTGGCAAAAAAAAACTGTAGAAGAAGTGCACACAAAAGTGTGTTTATGGACGGACGGAAAGATGGACAACCTGATTCCAGTAAACCGCCCCCCCCCCCCCCCCACCACGCACACAAAATTGTGTGGGGGGAGGGGTTATAATTAACGTACCGGCGTTAGTTTTATAGAGTGTCCGCTTTGCGATCTGAAGGTCTGGGTTCGAATCCTAGCTGAGCACTTTCCTCCGTTCACCACGTCAAACCAAAAACGTATAAAGTTGGTACAATATGCATCCTGGCCTGGTACTCGGTGAAACAGGGTTGCTATGGCAACAACGGAATGGTCAGTACTGGTTCTACCTAGGAAATTTTCTCCCATGTATCGTTGCTCTACACCGGACACGTAAAAGAACCAAGGGATCTATTCGCAAATTGAGCTAGAATATCGCACCCGGACTTCCTTGTATCCCGCCATTATCTCTTCTACATGTTGTCTCTTCCGTAGAAAACAAAACCTCACTAGAAATAAGCACTTGCACTTTCGTGGGTTATGCTTGACTGCAAGGTCAAAATAAACAACAACAAGAACAAGCTATAACTAACTAAAAACTATATGAACATTAATGAGCATAAAATATGCGTTAGGCAAGATTGAGGGCGAGGAATGGCTACGTTACAATGAACAAATTGTGTTTGTTTTTATTCACAGGAAATGCCCGTGTTGACTGCTTCTGAATAATCTAAATATCACTAGACCTGTGTTTCATGAAACGTCTCGTATTCAGAGTTTCCTTCCTTCAAAAAGAAAAAAACAACTCAATTACTGTATCCCCGCATGTTTGGAATTTATTTTACGAAGCCGAAGACCATGACCATTTTCTGTCAGGAAGAAAAAAAACTAATAAAACATTCCTGCAAGGTTTCTTTTCTTTAAGTCCGTAAAATCAGGGAGTCCTGGAACTTCAAGATTTTGAGCGCTTAGGAAATTCTCAATTTGAGATGTTCCGTGAATCGTAGCCCAGCCCTGTGTACAGTAAAGCATACCGCTCGCAACACTTCTATAATTCTGACTTAAACTATACGTAGTATATGGCTTAATTATGCCCATTAATCAGATTTGGATGACTTATTAATCAATTCTGGAATTGTTCGTGATGGTCAAATGCAGTGTTAGTCAACTCATTATCACAAATTAATGTACATGTACTTGACTTGGTGATGATCGTATGTTGTGATTAAATAGGGTATATGAGTTATTGAAATAAGACACACTTTGCTAAGCAGAAGTTAAATTAAAACTTAGTCTGAAAGAACTGGTGTTGCTCCTTAATGTTCAAGGCTCACAAAGTAAGCTAACAAAAAGCATTTTTGCATATAAATGATATAAAATGTATTAAAAATATGATTACAAAATTGTTTCATTTTATATAATTTTTTTCCCATTTATAGTGATTATATATCAAACAAAATTATATATATATATTATTTCGATGCTTTTTATAAATTGCTTTTAATCGAATATATTTTCTTATTTGTAATGACTTTAAAATATTCCTTTGTTTCCTAATGATCATCTACTGAACACTAAAAGGCAACCTCCATTTGATGTTTGCCTTTATTAAAATACAATTTAAATCTATACCAACATATTAAACCACATGCAACTCACCAATAGTTTTTACGGTTGAAAACATTCATCTATTTAGTATTAATTTTAGGATGTTCTTTTGATATATCCTTTTCATCATTTGGTGTGTTTTGTAAATTTTCTTTGTCGCATTGTTGTAAGAAACATTAATTTTGTCTCAGGGAATGATCCTATAGATATTGCATCAGCAGTGGTTATATTTTATAATAAAAGTCTGTTGTGCATTTGGGAAAAGCATGATCACAATTTATATAAACAATGTATATAAAACGTATAATATCATCTTTGTTTGATTTTGAAAACAAAATTACTCTGAAGGCTCGCTTTTCTTAATTAAGGAAACATCAAATTCTTTTTTTTAATCGGGCAGACTTTTGTACTATTTTTGTAATGAAAATGACATTCTAAGCAATTGCAGAAATAGTTGAATGTTATGAGTCACTACGCTCGTTCTTAGATATTTTATAAACACTTATATATGAACAATAATGCCGAAATGTTGTCTAGAAAATATCATAGACCTTTTTTAAATCAAATTTTATTTTTGCTTCGAATTAAAACACACCACTTTGATTTGACAGACGTGATCAAATCAAGTAGAACATGAATAAAAATAGCGTGGACTTTTCAGAGTAAAATATAGTGAAGTCGCTATTTGCAATAGCTCTGTAAAATTGAACTTGTCTAAAGTTAATTTGAAACAAACAACACAAAGAGTTTACCGTCTCAGTCACATAGTGACGTCCAGCTAATTATAACTGGAGGGAGACTTAGACTGCACAAATGCAGACTCGTGAAAGCATGCAACCGATCTGTCTTCGCTACATTTGTCCGTCTTCATTACCAACAAATCTGCTTTCGTGTTGTCTTCGCCCGCGATGTGAATAATAGAGCTATTACATTGAAGGTTGTTGTTAGATTTTTGAATAATATTATGCGGGTGATTACTAAGATTAAAGGACGTATAGTTATCGCATTATAAAATGGGACTTTCACACTGCTATGAGGTTTCACTTTGTCAATATCATCTGCATGGAGGGTGTTCTTGTCCGATTCCTTCGGTCGCGGAAATAACTCTGTGATGGATTTTTTATGTCTATGAAACGACGTTGGTAGCACATTAGAATAGTTAATTGTAGTGCTGATTGGAAACCAAGTTAACTTTTTCTGTTGGTTCCTCGCCTACAACAGTATGAAATTGCCAAGGTTTTATGTACAGCTATAACAATTATAAGTGTAGAGGCCAGGACGAAAACTGCTACATGAATAATTTAATATATCATCGAATATTTTCGATTTCCAATCTTGTCATTCAGATTTTTCATGTGAGGAAATCCTCTAGTTGGCTTGAATTACTCAGATGCCAGTTGCGCTCTCAGAGTGTCGCTATTTGACTGAAAAACTGTCGATACGGCGGTAAACTCCATACAACAACGACTTTGCGAATTTTGTTTAATATCTGATTGATTCTTAAGGACATCGCCTGTCTATCAAGCTAGCATAGAGATGCAATTCTGCTCTGCCCTCACGCTCCGATGACAGTAGTGGTCCAAGATCCGAACCGTTGTTAAGGACCCATCTACTGCGCTACCGTGTCACAAGTTGAAAGATTAAGATTATTGGAAACTCTGTTTAAAAGGAATGTGTACTAGAATAGAAATTATCCATCATAGGCAATAGCGTTACGAACGATATTGAAACTTTATTTAGAATATAAATATTGAAATTTTACATTCATTTGTCGTCATTTGGCTGATCACCAGCACTGGTAAATATGCCGGGTTCAAGAACGTGGAAGCAACTGCTTCGTGGATACCGTATTCTTTACTTTACCGATTTCGCCTATGTGGCGTGTACTAAAATAGCGTTTTCTCGTGCAATTTGACCTACTCTTGTCGAGTTTATTTGTCTGGAAACAAAGACTTCACCAATTAACAAGGGAGAGTAGGAAAAAAACTTTTTTTCATCTGTGATCTGATCATCTGATCATCTGTGATCGAATGGTAATAAACACTATATATTGTAAGAGATAATGTGTCTTGAATAGCAACAATAGTACACCCAATTGTTGAAAGTAAGAACCAAAATTAATCTACAGCAACATTTTAGAAAACATTCTTTTTCCAGTTCTTTCAGGCCGCCATGGTTCCAATGTAGCATTCGTATGACTTTATTTTAAGTACTAATCCAACTGAAGAACCGATGAGATGGGATAAGTATCATATTTTAAAAAAAGATCCTCAATCCACCTATTTGGAAATAAGATTAAATGGGAAAATAAGCCAATACTTACTCAGAGTTAACATCCACCTGGTTCGAACCCAACACATCTGACTGATCTTAATAAATACATTGAACTGTTAAAAAAAACTGAATTGGTTATAACAACGCCGTAGCTTTTCAGAACAGATGAACAGCATTTGAAATTCAAATGGCCAAGCTGTCACCATGATTTTGAAAACCTAAGATTAGAGGTCCTTATGGCTTTTTGAAGCATTACAAATAATAATCTTGAAAGTTAAAAATTCAAATTTACATTTGTATTAATATGGATATATGTCATGTCGAAATAATAATTTAACTTAGAAAAGCCACCATTTTCAGAGTGTCTCTTTTTATTTCATCTTGATGAAAAATAAACAAGCAGGCAGTTGATAATTGGAATGAATACATATACGATGGTGCTGAGAGAACTTTTTTTATATTTTTTTAAATGGAATTTTTGTCGTATTTATTTTGTATATCAGAACGGATTTGATAAAAAAGGATTAAAAAATCGCTTTTATATGCTCAGAAAAAAACAAGGAATATCAGGTATTGACTGCGTCCGAAGTTCTTTTCAGGTACAATGTGAGCACATATTGAAATAAAAATGAGCAGATAATGACATTATTTCGAAGAAAAAACACACATTTTATATGTGAAGTTTTCTCAGACAAAATTCACCACTTTGTACTGAACATAAACATATGTGAAACTACAGATTTATTTTCTTAATAAAGAATTTTATTTCAAAGTTATTTATTACATGGTTTTAAGAATTAAAGGTTTAAGCATTCAATAAAAGTTATCTGAAGATTTTTATACAAAAACCATGTGACCAAGTACGCTCAATCTAAGTACAAAACAATTTTCCGCTTTACATGAATTTCAAACATACGAACTTGTGTTTCTGTTGTTATGGTTGATTAAGATACACTTTGCTTTTTTAAATTTGTTTTTTTTATGGAAAACTTTTCGAAATATAATAATTATCACAATTATGCTTTTTGACAGATCAAAAGGGGTACTCCAAAAATGACGTCATCGGAAGTAATTTGGGAAGGTGTTTTTCTTCTCTTTTTTAAAAAAAAGGGAACGATATTTTTACATTTGAATAGATAATTACCAATCAAAGCTATTACTTTTGATTAACAATGATATATGATACCATGAACTGAACTTTTAATGAAAAAGAATCAAATTTCTAATCATGACATGTCATGACGAAAAATATCGGAAGTTGGGCGATCTTTTTGCCGACATTTGCCGAAATTTCCGTGCTCATCAGGGTTCTTCTACCTTAATGCCCATTAAAGGATATATTATGTTAGATATTGACTATCCAAAATTAGTTACGAGCTCCTATATTCGTCCGCATGGTAAACGCGCGCATTGAATTGACAATAACGCAACACCATAGAGAAATAAGTTCTTTTGTTCATGTCATAAATGATTTTTCAACATTTTTGCTTCATCTCACGATACCTGTGTTGCAGAGTCATGTCTACTCGTTTGATAATCTTTTTACAAAAAAGACAGGTTCTTCGGTTTTCAAAGCCCAGAAAGTGTGTAGTATAGCGGACTACGTCACAAACAACTAAAATACAACAGTCATTCACTCAGCTCTGTAGTTATTAGCCATTTTCTTCGATTATACGGCGGACCCCGAATAAAGGCGGAATAATATGATTGCCAGAACGACAAGAGAGATTGAGAACCTTTGAGAAAATGCAGACGAGTACATTCGATGTCCAAATAATTATTTTTAAAATGACAACACTTTTACTGAGACCGAAAACTGAAAACATTGCAGACACGAAAAAAAAACAACACAGTACGTCTGTTATTACATCAAACTTGATACACACAAAAAAGTGTCTTGAAAATCATGATCACCGTCATGGAGCAGTCGTTTATCCACATTTGATGATTAAAAGTACGCAAAGATAGATCAAACCAGACAAGGGGGATGTTCCCTAAATTTGAATCCCTGTTATTTAAGTCGAAAATACTTACATAATCAGCAATATGATGTAAGCAGAGATATTCAATACGTTTACAAATTTGAAAAAAAAATAAAAGAACGGTCGATAGCTGAATCAGAACTGACAGGAATCAGACAAGCGATATAATTCCAGGTCGTTATTTTACATTACAGTTTGTCCTATTTGATCGTTCAATGAAATGTTTGTTTTTCGTTCAAAATTAAAAAAAAGTAATAGGATTTCAAAAATTGCTACAAACCGCCGTTAGCCAAGTGAACAGAAAGTTACTGCAGGGACCAAAAAAACTTTAGAGCCAATCGTCCTGCAGGACGAGTAGCTGCTAAATTCTACTCGTCCTGCATGTTATGCTACTCGTCTTGCATTTCATGTATGAATTTCAAGATTATCTATGCAGCTTAAAGTTACTTATAAATGTAGTTAATCTTTAATAAATGAATTAATACTTACATAAAAATAATGCAATAACATTTGACAGTTTTCAGCATAAAATGATCTACTTTTGAAACTTAAGCTCTATGCCCTGTAAAACGTGGTTGCCGTAATTTTGACATGAATTCGTGGATTTAAATGAAATGCCTACGGTTTATTTTTATTATTCTTTTTTCTTTTTTTTTAGGCGCTTTTCTTTCTCTTTACTCTCCAAATCCTTACCGGCCTTCAAATATTTAAACATTGCACCCAATTCAACAGACGACAATGGTTCGTTCGATTGAAACTCAGGACAGATGCTCATGTGTGTTTTTCTTTTCAATATTAAAGTTTATTTTTCGATCAGTTTAAATAGCATTTTGATTCACAATACTAAAATAAAAATGGATAATTATGACATTAGAAAAAATAATCACGCACAAAAAATTCGCGACGAAAAGCTCTGCACGCATTGTTCAATTGAATGCGTGTAAGCGAATCGAGTGCGTCCGTCAGTGTTTTATACAGTTCCCATTTTATACATAACCCAAAAACACTGTTTTTGTTTCCGGTTTTCCTTCAATAAAATGTTAACACATTGACTTTGCTTATTCAAGTGGTCTTCTACTTCGGCGAATTTCCACTCGTCCTGTTGGACGAGCAGGCTACATTTTTCACTCGCTCGGCCGCACAATTTACTTGTAAATACGAGCAGACGAATGGAATTTTCGATCCCTGCAGTTACACTGTGATGTATAGGGAAAATATATGTCGAGGTACTTGTAGTTGAAGGAGCATGGAATGTTATCAGGTTTGGTTCAGCATCAATTAACGACGAAAAGAAAATTGGCTACAACAAAGCTTTGTTTTATATGTCTTATACCGTACCAGAAACGCTAATAGTCCCATACCGTTAGTCCATACTGCACACACTGGAAATTATCGAATATGCTGAAGACTTACAACAATGACATAAACAACCAAGTTCCTTATAGTTAAATTGTCTGATACTTTTACTCATATAATAACAGATCATGTATGTTTGGTTCAGCATCAACAACGAAAGAAAATCAAAGCGCTGAAGGCATTGCAGTTGTGTGTGTCTCAAGTGGAAGATGGTTTGACGAGCTGCAGATATGCGGGGTAACTTAGTTTTTGCCAAATATAAAACTAATAAATGATTGTTCATTGTAGGCTATAGAAACAGAGAGAGTAAGAGAATATTTTTTTTAAACTTTGCATGATTAAAGAGAATCATAAAAGAAACAGTTTTAAGGAAAAAAAACGGGGTCACCGTCCTACTTTTTGAGTCATCTGCCCCTGAATGTGATAGTTTAGCAATTTTAGGTCATATTCAAGGGCAGATAACTCAAATAATGTCAAAAACACCTCATAAGGTTTCAAAATCAATGTCAGTACATTACTCCCTGTCCCTGTACAAAATTTGCAGAAATTCTATGCGACAGATTTTATACTTTAATCACTCATGCAAATATATATCAATTTTCCTCAAACTATCTCGCCCTTTTAAAAAGAATGCAATACATTTATAGTTTTAAACATAACAGAACTTCTATAAGATCCATTTGTTTCAAATTTTGCATAATATCTTTAAATGAAATCACAAACATTAATTAAAATAATATAAGGTATCAGTGAGATCTACTTTGAGTTATCTACCATTGTATATGACCTAAAAGTTCTAAAATATCCCATTCAGGGGCAGATAACTCAAAAAGTAGGACGATGACCCCGTTTTTTCATAAAATGTTTCTTTTACCATTCTCTATAATTATGCAAAGTTTAAGAAAGATGTAAAATGGAAAATGTCCCATAGAAAAATATAAAACATATTCACCATATCCGCTCCTTACAGAAAAATACAATTAACGCTTAATTGTAAGAGCAAGCATGTAACATGAAAAATCATTCTAAACAGACTCAGTACTAGTGATAAATAAATAAAGCTCAGACCAATAAGAAATAAGTCATTTGCTGGTGATGAATTATTAAATAAACATTTTATTGAATCTATTGATATTATATGATCATATATTGTCCACATTTTTAACGGTATTTTGAATTCAGGTTTTTTCCCCCAGATGAGTGGTATTATAGTTTTCAAAAAAACCATACAATTTATAATGTTATTAGTGATGCGCAGTTTGGCTTCAGAAGGGGGCGTTCTACTGTTGATGCAATGTTTGTGTTAAATTCAATTATCAGCAAAGTACTTAATGAAAATGGTCATCTTATGTGTGCATTTATTGATTTTAAGAAAGCCTTTGATAGTGCGTACAGGAACGGTTTATGGTTTAAGCTTTATTACTAAGGTATTAAGGGTAAAACCCTTTGGATATTACGTGATATGTACTCTCAAGTTAAAGCATGTGCTCGTTGCTGTAAATCCTCCTCTGGATATTTTGAGTGCTCTGTCGGCTTGAAACAAGGGGAGGTTATCTCCCCTGCTTTTTTCTCTTTTTGTAGAAGACTTAAAATTGTTTTTAATGGATAATATTAATTCAGGGTTATCAATTGATGACGTAACATTTATCTTAATGTTATTTGCTGATGATATGGTTATTGTTAGTAAGTCAACAGATGATATACAAAAAAGTTAAAATCTTTTAGAAAAAATATTGTGGAATCGTGGGTCTAGAAGTAAATCCAGATAAAAGCAAAATTGTTGTTTTTGGAAACAGAGGTCCCTTGAAAAGGAATGAAATGTGGACATATAGTAATGTTCCACTTGAAACAGTAAGTAATTTTAATTATCTCGGTACAATCTTTAATTACACTGGGAGCTTCATACTCAATCAGGTAATGATAGCTGGCAAAGGGTTAAAGGCACTAAATATATTGATGGTGAATACTAGATCAATGTTAATAAAACAAAGTGCAGTCTGTCAAATATTTGATGCATTTGTTGGATCTGTTTGAAATATCTGGTTTTGGTAAAAGTAAATCTTTAGAAAGAATACATCTAAAATTTTGTAAATGATTATTAAGTGTTAAACAATCTACATGTACTATGTCGATATATGGTAACTTATGTAAATTTCCCCTGTTTGTAAATAGACATGTTAAGATAATAAAATATTGACTTAATATTTTAAAAAAGTGATTATATATTAATAAATAAGTTGTATAATAGCCTATTGAATGATTGTAATCGAGGCAAAACAGTCATGTAAAAGAATTATTATATAGTAATGGGCTTTCTCATGTTTGGCTAAATCCACACACTGTTGATTGTAAAACCTGTCATATTGTATTTAATGAAAGATTAATCGATCAATTTAAGCAAAACTGGTTTACAACTATCTTTAACGGTAACTCATTGCGTCTATATAAGCAGATAAAATAAGTTTCGAATTTAAACATTATATGGATATTTTACCAAGAAATTTTAGAATCGCTCTGTCAAAATTAAGACATTCTTCACATCAAATTCAAATTGAATCTGGCAGATATGGTGCAAACAGAACAGAATATAGCCAAAGATATTGTACGATTTGTAGAACTGGTGATATTGAGGATGACTTCCATTTTGTTTGTGTTTGTAAAGCGTATAGTGATATCCGAAAATTATATTTGAAAAGACAATTCTATGTTAAGCCTAGTTTTTACAATATAACTTATGAAATCAAAAGACAAGAAAACATTACTGAACCTAGGTAAATTAATCCAATATGCATTCAATGTTCGAAACACCTTTATATAAGGTAATTCATATAATTTATACTCGTCATTTCGTTCTCAAATCTTGTATATTGTATATCAGTATAAGACTTATTGCTGTTATATTATTCGTATTTAATTTTCCCTTTGTTCTGCGATTAGAGAGAGAAGTGATTTTTGATAGGATAATACTAAGGACTAGACACTGTGGATAAAAAAAGTTCACGTGTTCAGAAATTGTAAGTACAGTAGCTTTGCTTATAAGTCAATTATGCTATAGACAAGAGCTGATTTAAAAAAAAACTATACAAGTTGCAATATACAGAGTCATTTGTCAACAAAAAAGAGCTTTTTCTGAAATATACAATTTGATTTTAAACATAAAATCAATGTTTTAATATAGCAGAGGACTTTTTTAAAAGAAAACATTACTCATCATTTTAACATTTGTAAACTCAATGAAATAATAATTGCTTAACCCTGTATATATAAATAATGTAAACAATGATTACTGAATTAGATCACAAATTTTAATAATCATAAATTTTGGTTATACATCTTTGTCTCTTGTAGAATATCTTTTATAAATTTAGATGTGTTATTCAGAGTTTTACAGGATTCACTTGTCACGAGAATAACAAATTTGCACATACTTGGATGTTGTTGTAGTACTTTTGAATGAGCAGTTCCCTGTGTTTTTTTAAATAGGGACAATTTTAAGAACATATGTATTTCATCTCCTAAGTCATTGATGCTACATAAAGTGCATTTACTTTGTGTATATTCAATATACTCCATCTCCTTGTTTCAACTGGTAGAAAATGGTTTCCAGTTCTTATTTAATTTTTTTGCTCATTTTTAATTTTTTTTTTCATTGTTTAACGTTTAATTTGTTATTGCATGTTAAATATGATTGATTTAGCCAAAGGTCATACATACCACATGAGGTTAGTATTGATTCTATATGGTTAAGCCATTTTGAGTTAAAATTTGGTATGTTTAGCATGTATTTGTAAACTATATAGGAAATTTTGTTTTGTTTCCAGTAATTAGCCTATCCCAGAATCCAATCATTCTGCATTTGACAGTAATTTCAAGAGTGTATTTCCTGTTTAGCATATAGCATATAACTGGGAGTGTTTTTTTTTCAAGTGCAACATTTTCTTTATAAATTCACAATGTATGTGTTCAAGGAATGTATGTTCATAGCCCCATAGTTCTGTTGAGTATGTAAGAATTGGAAATATTGTATTATCAAATAATTTAAATGCTAGGTCAAGATTAAACATTCTTTTATAAACTAGATGCATGGCTTTTCGTGCTTGTTGTGCGAAATGTTTCCTATTAGTTATGAAGCTGCCATTTCTAATGAAGGAGGTACCAAGTATTTGTAAGAATTAACTATTTCTTATCCTTTATTGTCTGTCTTTAGAGATGCATTTTTTTGCTTAGAATCAAAGACCATATTATTTTCAATATTAATGTTTAATTTCCACTTTTGCAATATGAGACAAATTATTAATACGACCCTGTAGTTCCTGTAGGTCATCTGAGATTAGTATAGTATCATCTGCATAAAGAAATAGTATTATTTTAAGATATAAAGATGGGTTAATTCAAATTTATTACTTTATTATTAAGACTATAAAGATATTCTTCTAAACCATTTAAAAATAATGAGAATAGCACGGGGGATAGATTTTTGCCTTGCCTGACCCCACATTTGCAGAACTCAGACTTTTCACCATTAATTGAATCACATTATTTGATATTTTGGTACATACTTTTACTATTCTAAAAAATACCATTTACATTTTGTTTAAGAAGTGTTTGCCATAAGCCACAATGCCAAACTAAATCAGATGCTTTTGAAAAGTCAATAAAGATACAGTCTTTTATTACAGTGTTTCAAATTTTCAATAATTAATAGCATTAAGGGTGAATCTATGAGCTGCTTTTGAGTGATTTTTCCTAAATACACAGACAATAAACAACAGAACATACTTTTATTGAATATAACTTGAACATTCGTTCATTATTATACAGAAACAAATAAATACACATGCACGAAACAGCAATGCGAAAGTGAAGACACTGACATGTCAGAATACAAGAGCTGGATACATATGCATAAATATAATTTATACATTTTAAATATATAATTCTAGTTTACTGTAAAATGTGAATGGTTTGTCAACAATTCTTTACGTAAGTTAAAGGCATTATACAAAACATACTAAGTTTGTACAAGGATTTTACCTTGTTAGTATTAATCAGTCCAAAACATTTGAACATACTTGTCCGTCAGAGAAGGGGCATTACTTAGTTAAAATCCATGAAAGAGTTGTGTACCTTGCCTACACGTGAACGAAGAAGCCATATACAAGCATTAAAAGTTTCAAAGCAACACCTTCAAAGATTTAATGGAAATTCAGGTAGAACGAAAACTTTGATTAAGATTTCAAGTTAAAATGGGGCATAAATTTGTCAATTTACATGACAGAGTAATGATCTCTTGACCAAAGGCAGGGGTGATAGTCATACACAAGTATACAAAGTTTCAAAGAAAAACATCAATGGGTTCAGTGAAAAAATGTACAAAAACATATGTAACAAACACGGCCCGGCCCGGAATCGAACCCGGTCCGCTGGCGTGATAGCCCAATGCTCTAACCACTGACGCAGTTGTCAGAGATTGAACTTATATCCGTGACGACGCATCGTCACACATAAATGGAGATTTGTAAGTTGAAAAGGGGGCATTATTTTGTCCATTCATGACAGTGTTATCCCATCTTACCTACAGGTTGGGGTGGTGGTCATATACAAGTATTCCAAGTTTAAAAACGAATACCTTAGGAGGACCAGTGAAAAAGTGAGGTTGCAAGGAAATCTTAACCAAGATTCTAAGTCAAATATGTCACGATCTGTTTGTTGAGCTGATGTGAGTGACACGTCAGGGTCAATTCTACCATTATAATTCTCGTATAGCTTTCTTTTTCATGAAAACAAGAGTGTTTTCCTGAACACATGTGTCACCTGCTGAAACGTGACGGAAAAAGTGTGACGGACGGACAGACGGATGGACAGACGACGGAAAAGTGATCCCTATGGGTCACTTTTGCTCGTAGCAGGGGCAAGCATTTCATACACTCAGTTGCTGATTAGAAACGGATTCTCGAGTTGAAAAGCTTCGCAGAATACTTTGCTATCTGTTTTCAACACCCATCTTGAGTGATCCTGTAGCAATTTTCATTTTATTTGTTTTTTATGCATTATCGGCTCTCCTTCTTGACGTGAGAAAGTGTTTGCTTAACTTGTTTGAGGGAAGAGATACGCAATTATGAGCGATTGTTTATATATCTTGAATCCTGTATAAATTGCCTGGATATGTGGACTGATATCACCTACTCCCATACGCTGTATCCTATTACTCCAAAAACGGTTTGAGAACCTGGATACATCTCTTAATTCATTCATGTTTTCGCTTTGGCCAGGGATCAAAGATTCATTCACCAAGAGGTGACCAAAGAGAAAATAAATCTTGTAATAATCATAACCATAAATGAAAGCTGAGAGAAAAGGGGTCTTAATGTAATGATGCCGCATTCATTATGTACATGTATATTATAATTAATATAGTAAACGGGTATCAAAAGGCGATGCTAATTAACCTATTGCTTTAAACTCGTTTTGACTTGAGTATAAACATGGAACAATAAACTCATAAATATATAACAAACGCACAAGAGTTGATATAACAACGTATAAAATCTATAATAAAAGTATAGGAACCATTCAATCATGAAATACCAAAACTAAATCGAGGCCGAGTAAAATCAAAAAATTAAAATTAAAAATCTCTCAACTGTTGGCTAACATTACCATATTCCTCTCTACGTGATCAATCCTTTGTTCCTTAGAACGTGACATGTTAATTATTATTGACCAGCGTCAGATAATATTCCATGTCCGCCAAAGCAAATCGCATTTAAGCCTACGCCATGACCCCTGGTTCAACATTAATTAATTACTGCGAACGCGTGATGAACCCACTGCACCTCTAGATTATTGATACGCACGTTGGTACGTCCTTAGACATATGAGAAGCATAGTGTACACTTTGCGAGTTACTGAGGTTCATTATAGAACAGAACAGAACAGAACATGATTTTATTATAGGCTTAGGCAATCAGCCCATCACCATAAACATCAACATTTACAATGACATGCGGAGACAATACAAAATAATTAAATTAATTGAATGATAATATTATACATTATTTTTCCATTAAAAAATATCTCCTAATTATACACAATGACCTATAAATAAATAACAAGAACTGTTCACATTATTACTGATAACACAATATTGTGCTTATGACATTATACATGCTTAACTCCTGTCATACTACGTGTAAAATGATACAATTGCTTACAAAACAAATAGATATATGTGATCAAAATATAGTATTGTAACTGGAATCCCTGCGCTTAAAAGCATTAATACAAAACATGGCTAATTTTGTTAATATTTTTATGGCATCTGTGTTTAATAATTGTATAAACTTAATCATATTTGGATGTGTTCTATAATACCTTGGTATATATAAATTTCGAAAATCCTTATAATTTGGGCAAATAAGAACGAAATGGTATTCATCTTCAATATCATTAAGATTGCAAAATGTACATTTTCTTTCATTTCTGGGTTTTTGATAAACTAGAGATGTAAACGTAACTTAGATAAAATATTTTTTTTTTCAATACTTAAATAACTAGCTTGTTCAAATGAAACCTTTATATCGCGATACAAAGTCATAGACGAAGAGTTTGACAAACCTTCCCTACAATTTGAAATAAAAACACCCAAAAGACGTTGTTTTAATACACATTTAAAACAATTTATTTCATAAGCGTTTAATAAGTCACATACTTTTCAGCCCAAGTGTTTTTATTCCTGTAAATTCTAAACGTTGTTTTATAATAATTGTATGCAAAATACAGTTTCGACTTTTGGTATCAAACAGCTTTAAAAAATATTTAATTATTCTTACATATCTGCATAGATATAATGCATATCTACCCGTTTCATAATATAAAGCATGCGTATTTGTGGACATTTTTACCCTAAGTAATCGTTTACAAAATTTTCGATGAATTCGCTCTATGTTTTCTGTTTTCTAGAACACCACTATGAAGGTCTGGAGTTGAATCCAGTTAAAATAACTGCATATTCGATATATCCTACCGTTAAAGATATGATATTCACACCAAAATCGCAGGTACTAAATTGTATTTTAAGGTTTCATTCGATACAAAAATATGTGTGCGATAAGCTTCACAAAGTAACTTGTAGTATGAATAAAATATCGTCATCACGCTTACATGGATAGTACGATAGGATATTGAGGCACTATGCAGACCTTAATGAATGAGTATAAGTATTGATTTAGTCTCGGTGTTATATGCTGGTTTGAAGTCTTCGCTGAAAATCCTCTTGACAAATAGATGTTGAATTAGAATTCAAAAGTACAGAACACTTATATTTCACTAAGATATTGATATGAGATGATGAGTTAACAAATTATCAGGTTTATTGTTGGACAAATCTGATTGTTAGTTTTGTGAAGCTCGGCTGGCTCCATATTCCTTTGCCCGCACTGAGATATTTCATTTGTCAAAATATCAACAGACACAATACCATTTCGATAACCAGCCATTCTAGAGATATGGCCCTTGCATTTAAATGTCCGCCCTTTCAATCTGGCAATCATAAGTTAACTTGGTGAAAATATTAATTGACACGTTTACTTTATGAAGTTTAATAACCAGCAAGAATGTCCCGGTAAAATCAGGACTGACGAATTTTCGATACTTAGTGCGTTTGTTGTAATAGTGTCTTTAAAATAACTATAGCATTAATTGGTAAGCAAAACCATTAGTCAGATCAGATAACTGATCCTCCAACATTAATTCCAAATGAAAAAATATCACATCTCTTGTATTAGAATAAGGTATTATAAAACATTGAAGAAATTGAGAACAGCGTTAATGGCATATCAAGTGAACGCATATTCCCCAGTCCATAAATATAGAAGACGAAGACCTCAAGCCGTGATTAAGGATAGTATGACACTAACAATTAACACCACCTATTTCGATATTGGATTGTTTGTGAAAAAAAGTGAAAGTTTTGATAATGTGAGAGAAAACATGCATTGAGCTGCTAGCTATATGATCATGTGTGTCCCAATGAATTTTCAATAAAACATGAGCAAACATTTTTTTTTTTAAATTTAAGTTCCTTAACACACAAATTTCAACGTTACTGAAACTCAAATATCGTGATAAAAGCTTTATATTACAAGCTGGTAAAACCAAATTTGACTTGCATGGGGAATTCTTTTTCGAATACGACCGTGAGAGAATGTGATCAC
>CM037790.1:28222541-28265605 GCA_021229015.1 Solen grandis | reverse complement strand
TTGATTAAAATTCAAATAAAATGATCGACCAAAGTCATGCGTGTTTTCTTAGGATTTCTGGCCAGCAACATAGAAATGTACACATTCTGTTCTTTTCTATACAATGTTCAGGCTGTTGCAACAGTTAGAGTTATTTGCAAATTGACAACAAAAGAAACAATTCAAACGTGTTTCCAAGGTGAGTAAAAACCTGTGTTGCCGTCTTATATAAAAGATATCTATACTTCAGAAAAAAACTATTGTCGTCATATAAAATATATCTGAACCACACGAGTATGTTTAAGTAGAAACCCGTGTTTCCGTCTTAAAAACATCTAGACCACCCGAGTATGTTTAAGTAGAAACCCGTGTTTCCGTCTTAAAAACATCTAGACCACCCGAGTATGTTTAAGTAGAAACCCGTGTTTCCGTCTTAAAAAACATCTAGACCACCCGAGTATGTTTAAGTAGAAACCCGTGTTTCCGTCTTAAAAAACATCTAGACCACCCGAGTATGTTTAAGTAGAAACCCGTGTTTCCGTCTTAAAAAACATCTAGACCACCCGAGTATGTTTAAGTAGAAACCCGTGTTTCCGTCTTAAAAAAACATCTAGACCACCCGAGTATGTTTAAGCAGAAACCCGTGTTTCCGTCTTAAAAACATCTAGACCATCCGAGTATGTTTAAGTAGAAACCCGTGTTTCCGTCTTAAAAAAACATCTAGACCACCCGAGTATGTTTAAGCAGAAACCCGTGTTTCCGTCTTAAAAACATCTAGACCATCCGAGTATGTTTAAGTAGAAACCCGTGTTTCCGTCTTAAAAAAACATCTAGACCACCCGAGTATGTTTAAGCAGAAACCCGTGTTTCCGTCTTAAAAACATCTAGACCATCCGGATGTTTAAGTAGAAACCCGTGTTTCCGTCTTAAAAACATCTAGACCACTCGAGCATGTTAAAGTAGAAACCCGTGTTTCCGTCTTAAAATACTTCTAGACCAACCGAGTATGTTTAAGTAGAAACCCGAGTATGTTTAAGTAGAAACCCGTGTTTCCGTCTTGAAAAAACATCTAGACCTCTTGAGCATGCTTCAGTAAGGTCCCCTCTTTTAAAACACATCTTTACCACATGAGTTAAGATAAACTAGCAGTCTTCTGATCCTTTCTTTCATTATGAGCAGTTATTCTTGACATAAATGTATATATGTTTCCATGTTCACTAGCTTCCTATCTGTTCATATAGAACATTCGCCCATTACTACGTGTCATACAAACAAACTCATATTAATGCATACACATTTGAAGAGATAGGTGTGTCAGAGCTGACTGTCGTGTTTGTTGGTTCCATGAGTCTGCTATGGCATCTTTGTCTTTTTCTGTAGATCAGTCAGTTTTGCCTTGAATGTTTTTCTTGCTGCGATGAACTCGTCATCTGTTGACAGTACTTCCACAAAACATGTTTATGCTCCATATGGAGCGAGTACAGTACCAGCATTCACGTAATCAAAAACTATATCCGTCCGCATGGTAAAGGGAAAACAGTTACGCATCATCATAGAAAAATAAGTTCTATAATGCTTTCATGTCACTGATGATTGTTGTAGCTTTGAGTATATTTGTTTGACAAAGCATTAATCTTTCAACATTTTTGCTTAATCTTAGCATACTTATACCGTAGAGTTATATCCAAACGTTCTATCATATTAACAATATTGAGGTTATCGGATGGTCAGAATGTAGGTACTATAGTTGGTGTGGCGGTAAAACAGGTAAACACATCTTTTCGTCATTTTGGGGACATATTAAAATAACTAATATGCGCTTATTCCGTCGTGCAGCATGCCCTGTAAACACTATGCAAACAATTTTTGAACTGCTTATATATTACAATAAGTCAGTCGTGTGATAGTCGCGGGACCAACCATCGCTTCTATTGGCAACCATGCTATATTTGTCTATAATTATGATTTCTCTGAACCACCCTACAGAACCAAATAGTTAAACAAATATGCAAGGAGCACAGGCATTGTCTAAAGTGATCATCTAAATGTATCACAGGGTGCCAGAGAAGAATGATAACTCTTTCATACTTTCATAATTTTATTTTAATGTTAGATTCGCATACATATAAAACAAAGATAGTAATGTTTCGGTTAAAATGGAGAAAATATGTCTAATAACACACATGTATCATTTTACAAATGTTTGGGAACAGGGTGTCTTTTTGTGTCAAATGCGTCATTTCAATAATTAATGACTTTCTCAAGACGGCCCTTCAGTAAATAAAAATTGGTGATAAACCGTATGTCCATAGTCACCCCATGCTCTCAGCAGGTGTTGGTGTATATGTTTAAGTAACATTCAGGTTGTCAATAAATATTTAGGTTTTCAAGAGGGAAATAATACAAGAAACAATTAAACTCACTCTATTCCAACATTTCGTCAAGATTTGCCTTTATCAAAGGAAAATGAATGTAGCGGCTAAAAATACATGTTTTTCTTTGACACAGACAAGTTTTGTCGAAATACTGGTAAGTGAATTTAGTTGTTTGTTAAACATTCCGAATGTGTTGTTAGTGTTGTTAATACGATATGAAATTATATGGGGGCTATATTGGAGTCACGTCCGTCGGTTTGTCGGTCGGTCTGTCCGTCTGTCCGAGTAATGTTCACCCTATTTCTCGGCTACCTTTATTTTATTATTATTTTTATTTTAAATTGCTGTTTGGATATTCTTTGTGCAGAGAGATTGATATTCTTATGAATCGTGTGAGTATTTAACGTTGATTCGGAGCTGATTATCGCCGGCCCAGGGCGGCGACATTTTATTATCGGGCAAGAAAGCAACTTTTACTCCCGCACCGCTGACGTAAAAGTCAAGCAGGATCCTTCTCAGTCGGTCGCATGAAGATGAACAGATCAGATAAACGGGAACAAGCTCTGGGAAACTGGTTTAAATGCTTGGAAATCTGGACTGTGTTATTAGGCTACCGGAAGTACATGTTGCAAGACGTTGCTAGACTGGTAGGAGCATAATTGGGCAGATTCGATTGGTATGGAACGCCATGACCGTCTTATTATGACTTATTTGCTTATATGCGGTAGTTATTTCATTATATGCGGCAGATATTGTATTATATGCAGTAGATATATCATTATATGTTCTTATATATGGTGGTACTCCTTATGTGTTGTGCTTTATTATATGCAGTAGAAATCACATTATATGTCGTACTTTCGTTTATATACGTGTACACATTATATGTTGTACATGCGATTTCCTTATATGCGGTGCTTCCAGCATTGTACGCGGTCTTTTTTATTTTGTATTGTTGAATGCAAACACAGAAATGGATTTTTCTGGTCTGGACAATTAAAGGAGTTAATTATCTCTCAAAATATATCCTTGTGTTTTATACCACTGAAAAACACAACTCTACAGCTAATTTTTCATGTCGTAGTAGCCATAACGTGACGTCACAGTTTTACACACGCCGTGAAGGTAATTTTACTCGTTTATGGACAGTTTGAAAGAGTTATCTCGCTTGTTGGGGTTTCCCCCTCTGTTTTTGTAATTTTAAAATCAGCATTCATATAAATCAGATAGATCTTCTAAATTTAAATTTGGATAAAAATAGAGAAGACTGCATACATAAAACAAATTTATAAAATAATTCTACCTACACTGCTGGGTGTAAAACTGTGACGTCACGTCATGGCTGCTACGACATAAGAAATTAGCGGTAGAGATGTGTTTTTCAGTGGTATTAAACACGAAACATTAATGTAATGGATATATTTTGAGAGATCATTAACCCCTTTAATTGTCCAGACCAGAATGATCCTTTGTAAAACTGTCCCAACAATTATTCCTGTATCGGAGAGGCGGTTGGGGTATGGAAGGCATTGCATACCTGGAGTGAATATCAGGTTCCAGTGGTCATTCAGACATTGCTGCAGCATGGTTGCAGACGACTCCATTCCTTCGGCCACGATTATGGAACTTGTTCAGTGTCGGTGCAATAGAATTACTCGTGTGAAACATCCGGATTCGTTATAATCCGGCAATATACGGTATCATTCGGAAATATCCTAACCATCTCATCATAACGACGAAACTACCCACATAATGAAAAATACCGCGTAAATGCTAGAGGCACAGCATATAAGGAAATCGCATGTACAAGCGTATATAAACGAAAGTAGCCTACGACATATAATGTGATTTCTACTGCATACAAGGTAAAAAGCACCACACAAATAACTATTCCTTTTAAAAACACCACTTAACCGTTAAATTTTATACACAAATAACAAATCTACTGCATATATTGGTCTTTGTACCACACACAAAGACAGTACCACCATATATAAGAATAGTTCTACAACACATAACCAAAAATGTACAGCATATAAAGAAACTAGTACCACGTGTAATGGAATTTCTACTGCACATAATGAAATATATACCACATATAATGAAATATCTACTGCATATAATACAATATCTACTGCATATAATGAAATAACTACCGCATATAAGCAAATAAGTCATGATAAGACGGTAATGGCGTTCCATAGATTTCAGTACCCCCTTTGTTGTAGCTAACATTTTTTTGTTGTTGATGATGAACCAAACAGACATGACCTGTCATGATATGAGTAAAAATATCATACAATTTAACTTGGTTGTTTATGTCAATGTCAGTACAAGTCTTCAGCACTATCGATAATTTCCAGTGTGTGCGGTATGGAGTGTACGGTATACTATTATTTTTCTTGTACGGTATAAGGCATTATCAAATCAACAAGGCTTTGTTTTGGCCAATTTTCTTTTCGTGTTGATTGATAATGAACCAAACATGGTAACATTTCCCAGCTATGAACATCTTAAACTGCAAGTTCTTGACATATAATTTCCCTTTACGTCACAGTGTAACGCTAACAGCGATTTTTAGCATTTTTGGCGATGCTAATACTTGTATTATACCACTATTTTCTAAACTGCATTACGAATGTCTTCATAGACGTTATGAGTTAGTGGCTGATCTGAAGGAAGTATATCCATTGTTTCAGGTATTGGGGGTTTTGGAAATTAAAATCTGCAAGACTTGCCATATTTCCTGCTCGAGGCGAGTTATAGTACTAATCCCAGGGGCTTGTGTTCATCTTCTGGTAATGTGTTTGTTACATGTTATGTTTCAATAAAAAATTCTGCAATCAAAAAACCAATGTGTACATGGGAACCACTCTGTCGAAATTTAATCCTATATTTGAAGTCTTAGTTGGATTACTACTTCTAAAAACTAAACTGCAGACGATGGTCAAAGTGACTCAGTGAATTCGGAGCCATGATACCTTTTGTTTCCATGTCATATTTTGGATGTCATCTTTTGTGAATTTCTCGCTGTGCTGAGTACCAGTCAGCCCATTTCATGTCTGCTGCTGACAATTTTAGGAAACATGTGCATAGACCTAGCTGGCGAATCATCCACATCGCCGCTGTATTAAATGCATTCAAGATCTTAATACCAGGTCCCGTACAGACATCGTTTTATGCTCGCTTGATGTTTGTCGCTTAAAGCTGAAATAGACCGTAGGAAACTAACCTTCTTTGGCCAACTATGTCGTTTGAGTCGAAACTGTGCTGTCAAAGACTATTTTCGTACAGGCTAAATTATTACAACATGTTCACTAACAATCTGAAAATATTTGTGATATAGAAAATATACTGACATCGTACAGGTTACTGAAATATTCACATACTTACCTGCTAAATGGCATATTCCCAACAAAGTACGTGTTGAAAAAATAATAAATGATAGAATAAGGGGAATTTTATACATACCTGGCGGCAGCACCTTTCCTCATCTGAATTCAGTAGGTTCCGTATACTTAACACTGATTTTGGGATTAGCGAGTTTTTGGGTATTCTCTCGGCGAAATTCGAGTTATCTCTCTTGTATGAGAACCGTCCTTCAACTTCAACTGCGAGATTTAACGAGACCTGGGCCGAGTTGCTTGCAAAATGTGTTTCAATGAGTTTCAATGTACTTTCCACTAGATTTGTATGCAACCGGATGTTACAAAAAAAAGTTTCGAGGCAGAGAAAGGTACTCTTCAAAGGTACCTCGCGCAGTAACATGGTAAACAAATATGGCCGACAAGGTTTTTTATTTTCATTAACGAAATGGAAATTTACAAATACTTAAATGCTATTATTTAAAATAGATATTTGTTTGTCCTTCTGTTGGAAAAATTTGTTATACAGTAAGTAATTCTGCTAATCTTGCAGAAAGATTTTTCATGAAGAAAACATGTACATATGACTCATCTTGAAACACTATTTCTCTCGGAGAGTTAAAATCTGTAATCAGAGACGAAGAAAACGGAATATAAGTTCAACACTTGTCACGGGTTCAATCTGTACAATTCATGTCTTACTGATTATAATGTTTCACAATGTTCGGTTGTAAATGTTTGTGTAAGGTAAATGTTTGGTGTAAGGTAAATGTTTGGTGTAAGGTAAATGTTTGGTGTAAGGTAAATGTTTGATGTATTGATGTAAGGTAAATGTTTGGTGTAAGGTAAATATTTGGTGTAAGGTAAATGTTTGATGTAAGGTTAACGTTTGATGTAAGGTAAATGTTTGGTGTAAGGTAAATGTTTGATGTATTGATGTAAGGTAAATGTTTGGTGTAAGGTAAATATTTGGTGTAAAGTAAATGTTTGATGTAAGGTTAACGTTTGATGTAAGGTAAATGTTTGATGTAAGGTAAATGTTTGGTGTAAGGTAAATGTTCGATGTAAGGTAAATATTTGGTGTAAGGTAAATGTTTGGTGTAAGGTAAATGTTTGATGTAAGGTAAATGTTTGTGTAAGGTAAATGTTTGGTGTAAGGTAAATGTTTGGTGTAAGGTAAATGTTTGATGTAAGGTAAATGTTTGGTGTAAGGTGTAAGGTAAATGTTTGGTGTAAGGTAAATGTTTGGTGTAAGGTAAATGTTTGGTAAATGTTTGATGTAAGGTAAATGTTTGGTGTAAGGTAAATGTTTGGTGTAAGGTAAATGTTTGTGTAAGGTAAATGTTTGGTGTAAGGTAAATGTTTGATGTAAGGTAAATGTTTGTGTAAATGAATGTCACACTTGTCACTAAAGGCTTATATGTGTATGGTGTTTATGTTATGTGTATGGTGTTTATGTTACTTTCGTATCTGTAAATGCTCTCCAATATTTGGTGGATATATATTGATGACTTTCTTGTGTGTGTTTAAAATGGCACAATGCACATAACACTATCCGCGGTCTTACTTTTGTTTCATGACATCATGTCCTCTGTATTTTATCTTAATGTTGTCAATCCTGTCAGTTCTTCTGGAATTTCTTCCAATTCAACATTATTTCCAACTGACTCTGATGGGACTGAATTTTTTTTAAATACATAGAACACGTTGCATCAGAGACTTATAAACAGAGGTTGACAGCTTATTCTTTGCCCACATCGATTTTCTGAAGTCGCGCGCGGCCAACGAGACTTCAGCGAGACCCGGACGAGTTTGGAAATCAAATACATATTTATCGTAAGTTCCGATGTATATTAGAAGCAATATCAGTTAGCAATCATTCTACATATTTGCCTTCAGAGATTTGTGTTACTAACACTACTGGCAAATATTACGGGTTAATCCTGCATTCATGTACACGAGGCTATAATTCTCATGCCACGCTTAGTCATATCAGACTATCATCTGTCTTTCCCTCACCACCACCCCATCTCTCTCTCTCTCTCTTAATTAAAATTCAACTAAAAAGTATTCTAATTATTCATCCGTCCTCTTCTTTCCTTCTAGCTAAAATTAGTAGATTTACTAAAAGCATTTGGAAATAAATTGTTTTGTAAGAGTCCGGTACCCGTGTGGTAGGTGGGCGCGCTCTCGTTAACTATCGAGGCACGCGATAAAACGCGCTATTTCGGAAATCTGCCAATCTCTGTTTATAAGATTCTGGTTGCATATAAGAATCTCAAAATTTAAAAAAAAAATGTGTGTGCCGGCAGGTAAAAGGTGGTATTTAGTTTAACTATTTTGCCCAGAAATACATTGTGAATTAAGGTTATTTTGGAAATTACATATTTGATGGTAGGTGCATAAATTGTTTTGAAGTGGGAACAGTTATATTTAATATTTCTGAGATAACCGCATGACATGCTGATGTTACATGTAAGACAAAAATATAACATGCAATATTTTTGGGCATGATTTAGAAAGAGAACAAAAATTACAAAAAAAGGTGCCGTTAATGTTGAAAAATGAGATATAAATGGCAGCCATATTGAATTTTCACAGCTACTTGTCATAAATGTTGTTTGGAATTAATACCAATACATTAAACAATCTCTTATTCAACAAACAAAAGCGATTTGCCATCAAAATGAATGTATCTGGTGAACCTTTTTAACCTTACTGTCATTTTCTAGAAAACAAATGGGTGCAGCGGCCATCTTGGATTTTGGTGGCCATATTGGGGTTTACTGTAGCAGAAAATATTCGTTACGTTAAAATCTATTATCATATCAAGTTTTATGCTTTTCCCCAAAGGTGCACAATGTACGATATTGCAGTACTAATGGGCTTTGGTATGTAAACACTTAACAGGTAGTCGTAGAAAAAGTAATCGCACGGGTTCAAATCAGGACTCTGTGTGTGTGTGGGGGGGGGGGGGCAAGATTGACAGCAATCCTTCAGAGTATCGCCGGGAAATCAACTTATCGCCAAAGATTTCATGGAGATAATATTGTACAATGTTAGATGTGTGTGCTGTGGGATCATCCTGCATGAACCAGATCCGTTCGCTTTCGAAGCACCGGAACAAACTTGTTTTTCAAAAACGACAGGTACCGTTGTGAATTCGCAGTGTCCTTAAATATATATATGTTCCGATCACCCCATGTGACAACAAGAACCAAGAACACTAAATCGTTAAATCGTTATTTCTCATTATGCAATGGTCTCTCTGTAAAGCAATGAGGCTGTTCATTTACCCAGAATCTTTTTTTTTTGTTCTTTTTTTTGTTGTTGTTGTTGTTTTTTGCATAAATGACCGGTCAACATAAAAATGCGACTCGTCTGTAAGCCAAACACCACGAAATGCTTAAGCGTAATTGCCGACAACGTCAACAGCCTAGGGACAAAAATCAAGCCTTTAAACCTGATCTTTGACATTTTAACTCTGTATAATCTTAATCTTATATTGTGCAGTCGTCGCTTTGCGCATGCGTCAGACGCATAGAGAGTATAGCCAGCCATTATCATTTCCTTCAGCAAAAATACCGAACAGAGAAATTAGCGTATAATTATGGCCTAGCTAGGGCCCCTAGGTAGGCCATAATAGAGGTAGGAACTGTGTACAATTACAATACAATTACAGTAATACTTGTACAGGGTGTAGAAATGTACCCAAATACAATTAATATAAGGAGAGAGTTTTAGGTTTTTCTAAGTTTTAGGAATTCCGGTCTCCGAGGAAGAACGTTTTACATACTTTTCTAGGCTGCTTAAGAGAATTTCCCGAAGCGAACTCACATTTCGTCGCTTCTACTGGGCCTCGGTCGACCTGCTTTTGGACTATCTGCTATCGACCGTCGTCGCTCAAATTTATGTACGATCTTGTAGATATGTCACAGCAATGATGGACGATAAAATGAGTTGATCGACGTCAATCGCGTCACATTGACCATTTAATATCTTTGATTTAATATTATAATAATAAAAATAGCCCTGGATTAAGCAAAGGTAGGAAAATGTTAAAGTGTAGCCTCTCGTTTCGGACACCCTATACGTTCATTTGTAATTATTTTATGTACCAAGACCTTTACATGTTGTGGAAACGTATTTATCTTAAATGCGATTACTGTTATGTGTTGTGCGTTAATAATATATAAAGAGGCATGGTTTTCCTGAAAAATATCTAGATATAGAGGATAGACATATAAGCCTGTTTTTCCCGTAAGATCGTATTTTAACGCGTGCATTGTCGTAGAAAATAATAAAATTGGGCTCTACCTGTTCAAAATACTCCGACACGTTGGTGTAGTCACGTGCGTATTGATTCATCCCTGCTATACAACAGACACATATACTACACGCAGGTTTACTTCTTCCGGGGTATTTCTTTAAGTATTTAATTGGTACTTTCAACGATGTAATCGCTGTATTATTTTCTTAAAATTGTAAATTTAATAAGAAAAAAATCAGGTTAGGGATTTAAACGTAGGTCCACGACGTATCACTCTACAACTGTTCAAAGAAGAAAAGATTTACATTACCCCTCAAGCAGATTTTTTTTTCATGTAAATTCTCAATATATAGATTCTTTCTCTTTTTCGGTAACGTATATAATGCAGTGGCTGTTATTGTATCTCGGGGATAAAATCTTACTTGCAGAACCATATAAATGTTGATAAATGAACCAGAGATGATATCAGAATTGATAATGTTTTCATCAAACGCATGAACTTTGTAGTTTATGACGACAGCCATGCAGATCCCGTTTGTCCGAGTGGTTAAATCGAGCTGTTGTAACGTTATATGCGCATGCCATGTATGTATTCATATGTATTTTGTGTATGTGACCATATGCTTTTTATGCTTAAGTCTAAATAAAATGTATTTTCCTTTTCTGTTCTGTTAATTCGAGCGCTCTGGTGTGAATTATATGGCGCTGGTCATATAAAGTTAGTTACAGGAAGGATAGAAATACGACTGGTTGTCGTTGCTATGAGGAAGCGCTATATCTGTTAAAGTTTTGTTGTGTTTTTTTTGTTGTTTTTTTTTTTAAATCCGTCCAATACTCACGCCTTTTTATTGACAGAATGTTAAGGAAAGCTAGATAATGCTAAAACCTGTCATAAGCGGCCTGTCACGGTGACAAGACTGAGAGAAATTTGAGCGCGAGGGGTTGATAAACGTAGGTTTTGTATTTAAATAATAAAATGTTTTATTTGGAATTTTACAGCTGGCTGCTTATTACCGTTTATCATAGGTGCAGATACACGGGTTGGCTGCTTATTAAAGTGGCCATGTCATTAACACAACATATGGTGGACGTTAAAATAGTTTGGCTGCTTATTACACTTGACCTTTAACACGGGTCGTATGCTTATTACACTTGACCTTTAACACGGGTCGTATGCTTATTACACTTGACCTTTAACACGGGTCGTATGCTTATTACACTTGACCTTTAACACGGGTCGTATGCTTATTACAAGCGACCATAAACACAGGTTGACTGCCTATTACATGTGACAGTTAATATAGGTTGACTACTTATTACATGTGACCGTTAACACAGGCTGTCTGCTTATTACAGGCGACCATTAAACACAGGCCGTCTGCGTATTACAGGCGACCATAAACACAGGCTGTCTGCTGATTGCAGGCTACCATTTACACAGGCTGTCTGCATATTGCAGGCGACCATTAACACAGGTTGTCGGCTTATTACAGGTGACCATTAACACATACTGTCTGCTTATTGCAGGCAACCATTAACACAGGCTGTCTGCCTATTGCAGGCGACCATTAACATAGGTTGTCGGCTTATTACAGGTGACCATTAAAACATCCTGACAGCTTAGGTGACTGTTAACAACAAGCTGTCTACTTAATTACAGGCCACTTTAAACACTGGTTATCTGCTTATAACAGGCGATTTTTTAAACATCCTGACAGCTTATTACAGGCGACACAGATATTTTTCTGCTTATTACAACTGAGTATTAACTTCCTCACACTTGAACATTGCGTAACACGGGAGTAACGGAATGCCATTCTACCTAAATTTAAGACTAAGTTGTGTTTGTGTGTGTGTGGTGTGTGTGTGTGTGTGTGTGTGTGTGTGTTTTTCGCGCAAATTGCTGTTGCTTATATTCAAGCCTGGTGTCTTCAGGAGGAAGACATTTATATTTATCAATGCTTCGGCGCACGGATCAAGGGGTGCTGTGCCCTGACGATTATAAAATAATTACGCAATATTCAATTTTCGTCTAAATATCAATTTGAGGAACTCTTAACACATTTCAAAAGTTGTGTCATATAATTATTTAGCAAAGCCAATTATGTTTTTTATGTGATGATCGGAATTACATGTACCATAGGACAAAAAGAATAAATGTAAAATTTATGAAAGACAGGTGTCCCTGAACAATTTCATACGACCCTAAAGGCTTTTTTATAAAGGGTGTTAAATAAATACATATAAGTTTTGATGTGTGTTAGGCTGCTACTTTAAGAGAACGTATCTACTTAAGTTACATTAAATAAAAAAATTTTAAATTTCAGACGAAATTATTCAAAATAATTCTGTAATGTGGTTCTTTATGTATTATATACATTATAAAAACTAAAATGGAACTTTTTGTAAGGTACAAGGTGTTCTCCTCACCACAAATAGATCGATTTCCGGCGTGATCGTTCTGATTGTTGGCTGCATGGTGAAGTGAAGTTGAATTCAACTTCTAAGTAGTTTACGGGCATTTCCAGCTGATTGGTGGTAGGTTGGTGGTTCTACCAGGGTATCTGCCTTCCACATCCTGTAATTGAGCTGGATATCGCTATATGACTGAAATACTGTTGCAGCGATGATAAACTGAACAAAAACAACAAACTTTACCTAAATGTATTGAATAAATAGATATACTATAAAAGTTAAAGATAATTATGCAATGTGTGAACGCACTTTGGAGTCCGACCCCAAAGTGCGGTCGGTTTAACGCACTTTGGGGTCAGCTCCAAAAATGGACCCCAAAGTGCATTGATATGTCACATACTAGCGCACTTTGGGGTCCAACTTAGATTGATAAACAAACATTTTCATCATCATCATCACCCCGTCTTCCATTCTTCATCAGCATCATCGTCATAGTCAAGGTCTTCACTATCAGTATTAGCAATGTGTACAACAGTTGTATTAATTATTTGTACAGGCCGCGACAAACCAAAGCCGTTAGAAAAAAATGGTACTGGTAGCATCCATGTGTAATAGGAATGCCCAGTGTCAAGATAATGTGACTGGGCGTGGTATCACGCTTCATGTCTACGGCGTGAAACTGCGGTTCGGCACCACTATCACTGTCTCAAGTAGAAATAGTCTCAAATGATTAAAATACTGTCGACGAGGCGTTAACCCCCCCCCCCCCCCCACCACAAAAAAAAACAAGAAAAAAAAACACCATTGTTATCTGTCTTCATTCTAGTTATATATTTGTCATATACCTGTAAAACCAGTATCTATCTTCATCTATTTCTTTTATTCATCCGTGTTTTTATGGTGATTTATTGACTCGTAAGATAAATCATATTGTTCTGTTCTCTGTAAATGATACATAGAAAGAATAAATTGGATACAAGAGTTTTGGTTATATTGATTGAAGAAAACTTCTACAAAGATGCATGGTTAATTAAAAAATTATATAATAAAGTTGTTGACGGTGGTGATAATGATTATGAAACTGATGATGACGTTTTTAATGATGGTGGTGGTGTTAATGGCAATGATGATCATGTTTTTCAACTATTTCTGATATTCCAGAAGTTCATACATAGCAGTTTTACATTACGATAATAACTGCACCACCCAAAATGGCATATAAACCCGACATGATATTACAGCCCCATATAATGACTTAACAACCACGCATGATGTCTTTATAACCCCCAATTAATGACAGTACAACCTCACATGATGATATTACTACCCAACATGATGATATAACAACCCAGCAAGATGACATTACAACCTCACATGATGATATTACAACCCCACATTATGACATAACAACCCAACAAGATGACATTACAACCTCACATGATGATATTACAACCCCGCATTATGACATAACAACCCAACAAGATGACATTACAACCTCACATGATGATATTACAACCCCGCATTATGACATTACAACCCAACAAGATGACATTACAACCTCACATGATGATATTACAACCTCACATTATGACATAACAACCCAACAAGATGACATTACAACCTTACATGATGATATTACAATCCACATTATGACATAACAACCCAACAAGATGACATTACAACCTTACATGATGATATTACAATCCCACATTATGACATAACAACCCAACAAGATGACATTACAACCTTACATGATGATATTACAATCCACATTATGACATAATAACCCAACAAGATGACATTACAACCTTACATGATGATCTTACAACCCCACATTATGACATAACAACCCCACATGAAGATAACAAGATCCCTCAAAATGCTATATGGACCCATCCAAACTTAGAGTTTGCCCGCAATTTCTATCCAATTAGTGAGCCCGAAATTTCAAATTCCTGGTCGATTTAATTTGTTAAGAGTTCGGGATTTTGCGAGACTTGTCTACTTAACTTGAGATTTAACTGTTAAGAGTTTACATCATGTTTAAATACACATTAACATAAGAATGAAGAGCTTCGGGCATATTTCGCAAAATGATGATTACCAGCTCAATCCAAACGGACTCCTTTGCTAAAATAAATATTAAAATACAGATATTTTGTTTGTTTGTTTGTTTATTATGTTTAACGTCCCACCGGCAGTATTTAAGTCATTTGGAGACGATGTCTACTTGAGACGGATGTAGTGCTGTCACACTGTACAGTATCACGCCGTAGATAGTTGGCATGATACCACACCCACTCACATTATCCTGACACCGGGCCAACCAGTCCTGGAACTACCCTTATTATGCTGAGCGCCAAGCAAGGGAGCTATAACCAGTGCCTATGTTAACGACAATGGTTGAAATTGATATAACGTTCATAGACAATTTACAGACCATGTTTTAACTCGTTTGATTTGATATTTCCAGGGTATTCCTAGCCTTGATATCTTCCGCTGCCATAGGCTATTCTATAGATCTACGATTAGTATCCACATATTTCGTTCTTTCCTTAACGTCAATCAGTTGCTGTGTACTGATGTCTTAACTAATAAAAGTAAAATAAATAAAAAAACAAATCTGAAATCGAAATGAGCCAACGGTGAAAAAACGCGCGGAATTTATGTGTTACATCCATATTTGGAAAGCACGTAATCATTTTCTTGTCATCTACTAACATGCTCATTTGTGTGTGTACCATCTGTGCCCATGGGTAACACATAGGACAAAGATTAAAATATGTATCAGTGACTAACATTCTTTGTGTTGTGTTGCGGCGTCTTCACCATCCCACTTTTCTGCACAAGCACGTAAGTCTTGATTTGAGAGTATCTTCAAATTGAGGATTTCTTTTTTTCTAGTAGTGAGTTTCGAGTAAGGAAAGTGAGTTTCGATTCTGAAAAAAGTGAGTTTCGAGTTAAAAGAGTGAGATTCGAGTTAAAAAAAAGATGAGTTTCGAGTTAAGAAAGTGAGTTTCGAGTTAAGAAAGTGAGTTCGAGTCAGAACAGATGACAACTAAGTGTATATACTGTACAGTGACCGGTTATGGATAAAAGTATGTATGTATTACATTTATGTATTTTAATTAATTACACGGTAAAGTTTATTTTAAAAAAAATCGGGAAACAGTTGCTCATATCGCAGTGAGTTAAATATATTACTCTGATATGACGGATCGTTTTAGAAAAATCTATATCCCGGGTAACTGTAAAAAAAAACATGCACTCAGAATTTCCTGTAAATGGTTCAAATACGGCATACCTAATTCCGAAATAAACCGTTTTAAAATGGTGCCGTTTTTTTTCCCACTTTTTTCATAATTTATTGGTTTGATATAAGAAATAAGCACTTGTCAGCACAAAAATAAACCTGTCACTTGCGACTGTTCGGTATCGTCCCCCTTGACTACTCTTCTTTTGTTTTGTTATTTTCCCTTAAAATGCCTTTATCCTTCTATTCGAAGTTTACACATCGGCGAAACACGAATGTATTGTTGGTTTTGTTTATCGACATGGGAAGTGGCGTAAAAGTAAGTATCATTCTTGAAATGGACATTTTATTGTGCCAGTGTTCCATTGTTAACTCTGTCTGTAAGCCAACATCACCGTGACGGTCACACTCCACTGACACGCACTCTAAAAACAAACATCAACATTATCATTTGCATTAAAATAAAGATCACAAAAAAGCATGGGTAACAACGATCCATTTTTTAACTATTAATAACTTACATACGAAGATCCAGTTCCAGCAATTTGATACCGTGGGGTGGGGGTCCGACAGAGATATGTTGGCCAACTATGAATAGTTACCATGATGCCAAGCCAAGTATGAGGTTCACCCTTCACCCTACTTTTTTTGAGGGGGGGGGGGTGCAAACTCAGAAAATCACAGGACATAGTGTGGGTGGGGGTTGGGGGAGTCCACCCTCTTTTATGTATATTTTATGCATAATATCCATATCTCGCGGGGAGGGGGGTTTCTGGACACACACCCCAACCTCTGGATCTGCGCATGACTTAGTTCACTATATTTCTGATCACAATATTTTCCGCAAAATATTTATAGTGCATCAGGTGGTGAAAAATTATGGGTGGCCCGCCAGTGATTCGAATCCAATGCCGAAGCACCTTACCACTGAGTTATCCAAAGCCTCCCGATTCTCCACCAAGTACCAGTACCCGGCTACATATACGACCTTCAAATTTATAATTTGTCACTTCTTAGAGACAGAAGCATTGTGAAATGTTCTCGAGGTTCCGAAGCAGTTATCTAACTTGATTATTTCAGTTGTAAATGTACATTCCTCCATGTTCTTTACTGTATATACATTGAATGAAATAAAGATCTGTTTTGTTGTTGTTGTTTTGTTTTTGTTTTGCTGAATTTCACTGCATTCTGTTAAATGCGCAGGGAATTCCCTGTGGTTTAATGTGTATGCATGCTCATTCAAAATACAAAATATTTATGATTAATTCGTATAAAATATTAGATAAAGAATTGTGCTAGCTACAACGAGATGCCAAATTTGAGAGTTTATCAAAATGACAGTTATTTCTCAGATGATGTTATTTTAACTATATTTTTATAGCCACTCAACAATAAGAATGATTTAATTATATTTACAGAAAGGAAAAAAATAAAATCACGTAATAATTTTCTGCTCAAAAATAACCACAGCAGGTTGCAAAATCACGCATGCATTTAAAAATTGAATAAGTGTTATACTGAATGTTAATTTAGTGACAGTAAAAAACAAGTTTATGCATATATATATATATATATATATATATATATATATATATATATGCCTTTATTTTAAACGCATGAGATCAGGTGTTATTTTCGTGCCTCAGCCTTATTTACGGGAAAATAGTTTTCTTTCGTTATCTATACTGGCTTATTTTGGCACTGATTTTATTCATACTCGTCAGAGAGTCGAAAAAAAGCTGTGTCAACAACTATAAAATTAATCGATGAATGAAATTGTATTGTCAATGGGTTTAAACGATATTTTGATTAATATTTATTCTGTGAAAGACTTCTGCTTCCCGAAACGTTAGGCGACAAAATCTTCATAACAAGGGAGTTAACAATGTATTACGAATACATTTATATCTTCAACTGTACTCGAAACTCACTTTTTCTTGACTCGAAACTCACATATTCTAACTCGAAACTCACTTTTTTAACTCGAAACTCACTTTTTTTAACTCGAAACTCACTTTTTTTTAACTCGAAACTCACTTTTTTAACTCGAAACTCACTTTTTTTTAACTCGAAACTCACTTTTAACTCAAATCACTTTTTAACTCAAAACTCACTTTCAGAAATTTTTTTCCAGACACGAAACTCACTTTTTACAACTAGAAACTCACCTTTTCTAACTTGAACTCACGCTGATGTAACTGCAATCGAATTAAGTAACTGTATTTATCACGTGATCACTTTACCAAGCTCACGAATATAGTTTGTTTCGATACAAAGGTGTCTCGCAAATAAATTTGATAGTAAATGTGCAGTGTTTGGTCGTTGGTAACCCAACTGAAATCCAAAGCAAATCATTGTAACATGCTAATAATCACATCATTTTATTAACCTCTGATATCTCCAAGGAGTATTTCTTACACTGAAAATTGACCGAAACCTGTATATCCGAAATGAGTTCGTGGCCTCTGACCTGTGCAGAAAATTTGCATAATTACTTCAATCTATAAATAGGATCTGTTGTAGTAAGGAAATGCATGAATACAAATCAAAGCTCTTATAGCGCTGGGGGAACAGGAATGCCGCATATCTTTTGTTTATCAAAGTGAATTTAGTTATTGGTGATCGACTTGCAGCTCTTCAAACACATTTGAGACACACACAATTTCAGTGCCTTCAGCGCTTGATTACGAAGTATTTCAACAGTTAAAAGCGAAACTAAATGCACATGTATAAGTTATACATACCAATCATTCACAAAAAAATATTTTAAAAATGGTTCTATAACGACAGAGATTTTAAATAACACTTTTGTAACCGGTATATGATTAAGATTTATTTTGTTGGAACCAGTTATCTTTTAAACTGGATTACCGGTATCTAAATCTGGATAAAAGTATTATTTGTTCCCATATTTAATGGAAACATAGCAACACTTTTCCACATTTCACTTTTGCACTTTCATTCCATAAAGAATAATTAAGGTGTATAAAATTTTGTACAGGTGCAAACGCTTAATATCGATAGAATGACATAATAAACCCTAGACAGAGTTGCGGTGAATATTTGTCTATTGTGGTTTCCGCGTGAGCTAAATTTACTATAACGTTGATATGCGTTTTAAGGCATATCAGTCGATGTGTGCATAAATTCAATGTGATTTATTGAAAATATTCAATATTGGCGTAAACATACAACTTGTGTAAACCTGAAAATCTGAATATGGCATGTGTAAATTTGAACGAAACGTAAAAAATATAGGATTTGCAAATTTATATACTAAGGAAAACACTCGTTTTACAGAAAAAGGTTTTTTGTTTGATTTCAATGCAATATGCCGTACATTACAATAGTAATATGCCGAAAACCCAGTTATCACTAATTCCTAAGCCGCCGTACAGTAAAAGAAAATGATAATAATATAATAATTCGAATTTGTCGTTGATAATGATCATAACAAGGAAAAGTCTACCTCTACACAAACATTAGATAATGACCATTAATACCTGACCAGACATGCAATTATTGAGTTGAAATTGAATTATTTTAAAGGGAATGAAGTTGAGTGATATAACTTTTTGCTGGTACTAGATGGTATGTTTTAAGAGCGATATAAAGTATAGGACAGTGTTTCAGAACGATTTTAGGTTTGATAGATTGCGGAATTGTTATGCGTGAATTCATAATGAATACATGATTGTGCATGTCAGATTCTTAGAAACGTGATAATTTCGATAAAACTTACCCTTTGGTCAAGCTTCGCTCGACTTTTTCTCGCTTCGCTTAGTACCAATATCCGGTGTCGCTCCCATACGGGTTTTCTGCATGATTGTCAAATAACAATTTAATCTACCTATTTAAACATAAAATCCATCCAGTTGAAAAATTAAAAACTAAAAACTAAGCAGTTAAAAAAATAAAAAGTTGTGAATCTCTAGAAAATGTAGTTAACCTTGGTAGTGGACTCGTCCCTCTAAGTCGCAAAACTCGCAGTGTATAAATTAGCTAACATAAACCATATATAGTGAAATGATTTCAGGCTTTTATATTATAATTTTGGGGCTGAATTAATAATTGTTTAATTATATATATTATTCAGTTTAGTTTTGTCTACAAGGTGATAATTATTCAATATTTTCTTGAATTACCTCCCTTTATTTTATTCTTTTTCCAGTTGAAATATATAAATCTTTAACATACAATATATAATTTTGTGCGTCTATTCAAGACCAAAGATGATTCCACTGACATATGCATTCAAAACACTTCTTTTCATTCTTATGATATCTGGTGAGATGTAAGATTTGAGGTGGCGAACCTGTTGGCCGGGTAGAATTTTGGATAAATAGGTTAAGTAATTAGCTAAGATTACTACTGCACCCAGACAGCATTGAGCTATTTGGTGTGGTGAAACTTGTTAGGATTTAGGGTTTAAGGAGATTTTTTGAAGCTCAGAGTTGAAAATAAAGAAAAACAGATAGGGCTGACCTCTTAATTTTTTTAGGCTATTAGGATAATTTTGTGTTAAGTATTAAGTTAAGGAGTTAAATTCAGTTTTGATTCTCAAATTAATTAAAAGTTGATTATTTTAGACAATCATTGTTACAATGAATCGTAAATAAACTTTGTATATATTTCAAAGCTTAACTTTAATTTATCTAATTATATATACGACCAGGAGAGTCACAAGGAAAATTTAACTTCACATATATATAGTTTTTCAGACCGCTCGGACACGTTACAATAGCAACAGCCTCCGTTTGCACAGTTAATTAAGTGCTCGTCTGCTGAATTTGGGGCACCAAGATCGAATCCCGCTGAATGATTTTTTATGTTTCGCTTTTAGTACATTTTTATCACCTTTTTTCACTTCCTAGTAAATTACGTCTCATAAATTTAGCGACGAATACTTTTATAGCATTATTTTAAAACCACAGACTATTTAAAACTTACCAGCATTTTTATATAAAATATATTGTAACACTTTTGCTTTCTTTAATTGTTTTTTTTTTCTTTTTCTTGACGCCGAATATCTTTTTAATATATATTTCTTGTTGTTTCTGATTATGTAACTTGTAAAATAGGTTATTGGGAAGAAAATGTTAGTGGTGAGCTGATTAATCATAAAGTCAACGAATCAGTGACGAGCTACTAGTTGACGTGACGATGACGACGAAAATAATTCGTTGACGAATTATTGACCAAAAAAGGGGTGTTGTTAATATTTCAACGCGCATCTGATTGGGTAACTCCATTAATTTGATAAATTGATACTCGCAAAGTTGCACTTCGCACATCGTTGGCCTCTGGTTGTAACCTCTTACACTTTATTGCGGTTCAATGTTTATACATGTATTTAAATATTTGAGAAATTAAAATCTATACCTAATGCATATCTATATAATCTATATAGTACAGAATACTTTGTTTTCATGTTGTACAGTAAGAGGGTTTTAATAGGCATTTACTCCAAACATGGTATATTTGGTATTTAATCATGATTAATCAATTAATCAGTGACTTTTGTCTCTGATTAATCGACGAATATTTTTTCGACTGATTCCAATCACTAGAAAATGTTTGCTATGTGCTTTAGTGTCTTGCAGAGGATGCATGTGAGACAGGTGTATTTCTCATTATCCTCTTTGGGCTCTTTTTGGCAAGGACTACAATAGCTTCCTCCCACTGAGATGGCACCTTGCGGTATTAACTGATATTGCGAAGAGTTTCTGTAGGATAGAAGATATTTCTTTGGAAGTATTTTTAAGAATGGTTGACCTTATTTGATCAGAGCCGGAAACCTCATGAAGATTTAAGATTTGTATGAGTTGTTTCAATTGTTATGTCGAGCTTTCGTTTTCATGTGGTATAAAATCGTAATTTTGTAGTGAAAACTGTTTGAAATTCACTGTTAAGAGCTTTAGCTTTGCTATGGTCATCATGGAATACCATTTTATTTTTCTGTATGGGGTTAATTTCTAAGGCATCATGTTTTGAGTGTTTTAGGTGGAAATACAGTTTTTTAGCGTTTGGGTGTTTTATTGAGTTTGGGAAACAGTTTTGGTGCTTTCATTTTTTTTATTTCTATGAATTGTTCCCATATTTGTTTAACTGGACGTGTGTTATATATCTGATCTGATGGATTTTTCATGGACTTGTGTGATTTTCCCAGTCAGTTCTTATGTAAAAATGGATGGTGCGTGGTGTCTATGGTTTACAGGGAGTGGAGACATTAGTTTCTTTGATCTCTGGTGGATGCGGGTCACGTTAGGCTGAGATTGGTTAAAATTTGCTTATGGTCTTGGATATGTTCAAATATATCTCTAATCAATTGTTCGATTAGACATACAGTCAGAATATAAGATTTGCGATTTGCAGACAGTTTTTTTTTTTGTTTTTTTACAATTAGGCATACAGTCTAACAAATGTATACATTGTTTATAAGAAATACATATTTCAAATAATATTCAATACATGGGCCTATGATGTTAATATATATCGACATATTAAGCATCAAACTATCTCTCCAAATCACTTTTGTGACGGCGAACATTTCTCAGCCATGAATTACATTAAATGGCTGGCATTGAATGTGAATTTGATATTCCGTGAATATCTTATTAGCTTTAGACCAAATAAAGGTAAAACACACTTACCATGTTTTAAATAAAAAAGAAACAAATAAAAATACAACAAACGCACAATTATCGATATGGCAATGTATAAAAATATTTAGTACAAGTATAGCCCGATTTCTTTTTAACAGAGCTTAAAGTATGAAGGTAATACGCGTTACTTCAATATACCAACATTAATTTCATTCTTTTATTTATTACAATTTATTTTTTATTAATCTTTTATAGGTAAATTGAAATAAGAGTTAATATTACAAAATTTTCCCAGCTAGATTCGAAACCTCGATGTAAACTTGAAGCGCGCTGCATATAGCTACAGCGGCAGTTGATATACTAGCATGAATAATAACTTTTTTGATAGGTATTATATATAAATAAATAAATAGTCACAAGTTGTCAATGGTTCAAATATTTCCTAGTTATTTGCGATTGACTCGCTTGCACATTTACTTGTTGTTACAGTTTACTGAACATGTTATTTCCAGCACAAATCATTTGCACATTTCAATTCAGTTTCGACTTCCATATTGCAACCATATTTAAATAAACACAAAAATTAATACCAGTAGGAGATAGACAGAAAACAAAATTTAGAACTATAAATTACAATGTTCGATACAGAAATGTGTGCTACCATAGAACAAAGTTGTTAAAAAGGACACTGAGATTTCGACGAGACAACTCTACGAATTCTTCACGGCCTACTTCATACCGCCTTAAAGTTTTGTTACGGCTTATTACGTACTGTTACGTTTTGATGCGATCACCCCGTTTTACTACGGCCTACTAGGTTCGACTGCTGTGGCAAAATCTTTTGACAGCCCGGCATCCACGGCGATCACAGCCCCTCACGTTCTCCGTGTTGTCCACGGCCGTTTGAAACGTGGTGGTCGTGGCCGCCAGAAACATAATGTAAACGTAGCCTAAGTCTTTCGATATCTGTAACAAGTTGGGCGTCGCTTTTAGCCTGAAATACTGCTGCAAACCCAAGCACAATAAACAATAAATACGGTACACTCGGATAACGTTTATGAGAACATTCCTTTATTCGACACAAATAAAATACAAATACATGTTACTTATATAGCGCAAAAATTATATAATATTCTATTGCGCTTTACAGTCTCTAATGCCCAGCAGTTATTGGTAAAATAGGCCAAACAAATGAGTTTTAAGTTTTGATCTAAAAGAGGCCTCATTGTTAATGATTTTTAAGTCACTTGGTAGATTGTAGACACCTAATAAATGAATTTAATGTTGGCGCATACCAGCAGTAAAGCGTGTTTTATAGCGCAGATGTAGTGTGGTATATCACGCTGGATGTAAATTTAAGCAAGTGCATTGCATACACCATGTGCTATTCCGCAAAATTTACTATGCGCAAAGTAATACTAAAACAACCGGTAACACAGAGTTATTAGAATGTCTGTACCTGAATCGGGAGGTCGTGAGTTTGATTGCCGGCCAGACATACCAAAGTTTTAAAAGGTATGGCTAAAGGTGCTTGAAGCTCAGCGCATAAAGGTAGCTCCTGGACTGATTGGCCCGGTGTCAGGATAATGTGACTGGGTGTGGTATTATGCTACATGTCTACGGCGTGATACTGCAGTATGGCAGCACTATAGCTGTCTCAAGTAGACATCGTCTCAAAATGACTTAAATTCTGTCGGCGGGAAACAAACAAACAAACAAACAAACAATATTCAACAACCAGGGGTGCATTCCATTATTTTTATTTCTTTACAAAAATAACTAGATATTTCATTTCTTAAGAAATCAATGAAGTAACTGCATATGTCAACAAAATAATTCACTTAATTACTACGTAAAACAAAAATTGTGGAATTTATAAAAGGTTTTAGTTAAAGCTTTATTTATTCACCCAATGCAAGCACAAATAATATACATCAATATAATAAATACATACCATGTGTATTGGAAAAGATGTTAATAGAAACTTTTATAAATTCTTATCCATGTTGGATGAAAAAATTACAGCAGACGAAATTACTTGACGATGGCAACAAATTAGATGGTGCATCAAAATCAGTACGGTATATGCAATACATGTATAAAGTTAACAGGTAAAAAGTATAGAAGAAGGATAAAGATCGATGCTGAAGTAATAGTTTGTTGTTTTAACTAGCTTGAAATTGAGATGAAAGAAAAAAAATAAACGTAATCAAAACACGAAAATAGAACATAAATACTAATAGTATTTGGCTCGAACGACCTGGACGAAGGTCATTGAAAGAGAGCTACACTAGAATCGTTTGGATGCCAGTATAAACTGTTAAACTCTTTGGAATAGACCTTTATTTTGACATGTTATCAGGTGTTCACTAAAGTAAAGAAGATTTTCAATGATCGGTTGACATGGAAAGTCAGATAAAAAGCATTTCTAAAGTAAATTGGTCACAATCCAGCAGGTAGTGTTTTGCCAAGAACATAACGGAGAGTCTACAATACCTTTATGATGAAGATCATATCTGAGTGAACTACAAGCAAGCCTTATTCTAGTATGAAGAATCGGACTCAATCTGGATCCAATGTAGTAGTGATCAGGTGCCTTACGACATGCTCGGTTCAAAGCATTTTTAAATCTTTCAAGAGAAGGGGACTATTTCTGACAAATTGAGGCAGAGCATTTCAATCACGAATCGAGGATGGCAAGAATGAGTTACTATATAGCTGAGTGCGTGTGTGGACATGGGAAGATAGCTGAGTGCGTGTGTGGACATGAGGAAGATTAGCTGAGTGCGTGTGTGGACATGAGGAAGATAGTGGTGGTGGACATGAGGAAGATTAGCTGAGTGCGTGAGTGGACATGAGGAAGATTAGCTGAGTGCGTGTGTGGACATGAGGAAGATTATCTTCATTGCGCAAATGATATCTTACCTGTGTGACAGAGGGTATTAAGTCTGAGAGGTAGTTCGGAGAAAGGTTGTGTTTCAATTTATATAGGAGGCAAAGTCTGTGCTTTTTACGTCTGGAAGCAAGTGACTCCCAACCAAGGTCAGCAAGAAGAATTTGGATGTTATGCATCTTGGTCGCGTCTTCCTTCACCTGTAATTAGCTGGACGTCGCTATATGATCGCAGCGACGGTAAAACCCCAATACAACCAATACATCTTGGTCGCACCGGTGACTATCCGTGCATCTCAGTTTTAATGGTTCCAGCGAGCATCATCATTGAGTGTCAGTCCAATGTGTTTTTTGGTAGTCACATTTTTTATTTGCACGCCATTAAAAGACAGATGTGGATGTTGGAGTTTCTGCTGCTTCCTTGAATAGACCATAGATGCAGTTTTAGCACGATTAAAAGAGAAAAGCCACGATTTTAACCAGGAATTGATTTTTTTCAAGATCACAATTAAGTTGCTGGACATAAGCGTCTGGGGAATCGACTAGAATACAGAGACTAGTGTCATCAGCAAATAGTCGTACTTTGGATTGTATGGAGTCAACAATACCGTTGATATAGATTAAAAAGGTAAGGGACCGAGGATCGAACCCTGAGGAACACCAGACGAAGTAGAACACCAAGCGGAAGCTACATTAGAAAGGACGGCTCATTGCTTACGAGCAGAAAGGTATGAATGCCAATAGAAGAGAGTTTGTGGAGAAATCCTTTATGCCAAACACGACCGAAGGCCTTGGAGATGTCGCAGAAAACACCACGTACTACCTCACCCCGATCGAGAGCAGAACAAATATCATTATAAATATAGACGAATTGATTAGTAGTGGTATCTCCTTTCATAAACCCAGATTGAAGGGAAGTGAGGAGGGAGTTAGAGACAATGAAGTTGTAAAGATATTTGTGTACACAGCGTTCCATAATTTTCCCGACACAGCTTAGTAATGAATTTGGACTATAGTTGGCCGGGTTGGACATTGGCAAGTTTCCAATCTGAGGGGAAAATTGAAAAAGTAAGTAGCCGTGGACTTAGCAGATCGGGACCACTTGACTTTGAAACATTCATAAACATAATGGCATCAGAGACATCAACGTGTGTGACATTAATAGTGGATAAAGAGACATTAGATGTAGGAAGTAACGAGGGAGATTTACCAAGATCATCTATGGAAGATTGAGTACAAAAAAAGTTATTCAAAAGGTCGGCTTTGTCTTGGTTGGTGTCTGTATGGATTCAGTTATTGTATAAGTTTGGTATTATGTGTGTCCCCTGTTTTAACGTTAACTGTTTCGATAGTTTAAACCATGTTTTAATATCTATATCTTTAGAATTTAACTTAACAATTGTTTTGTCTTAGTTTTCGTGTTGTTTTTTTTAACGTATGAGTTTAATCACTTCGTTTCTTATTTTTCTAAAGTTTGCCCAATATAAATCAGAGTTAGATAATTTAGTTTCTCATGAAGTTTGTTTCTTTTCTAATTAGTTTTCTTATGTTGCTATTCATCCATGGAATGACAGCTGGTCGAATTGTCACTAGTTTATTTAGAATTGTTTCAGAAACAACTTTTAATATTGTGTTTGTTATGTTCTTGGTGATTTCTTCGATATTATTGCTATTTAACATTTCATCTCAATGAACGGACTCTAATTTTTCATTATACAGATTATGATCACCTCTATCGTACACTCACCTTAGCGACGTCATTATAGTCCGTCAAAGTCGACATTAAAAAAAATACGGGGTAGTGGGTTACCTTCCAGTTAGCCTGCGGTATTTAAATATAGATATATAACATTATTAGAAAAATATTGCTTGTTTCATTTGTTTGTATATTTTCGAATTTCAAATAATATACTTTAAAACTTGAAACTCTTCGATAGTTGCTTTATTTCTTGTGAATTATTTTTGATAAATTCATTCTCCATTTCAGAAAACTTAGGTCTTATAATCTGTATCACTTTCAATTTTGAAAGTTGAAGTCCACAACTGACATAATTATGGTAACGATGAATATAATGCTTCCACACACTGACTATATGCACTTCATGGACGACAGGAGCAACAATTTATATTACATATACAAAACAGTTTCACACACTTAGGGTATTTTTGCACCGCAGTTACAGTGGTCGTCCCGTAACCGAGAGGCCGTATGTTTGAAAGACGACCGCAACACTGGATTTGGTATCATGCCATTTCTCTAAGGCGTGATATCGCAGTAGGACAACTTTATTCTTCAACTACAGTAATGACTAGCAATCATTTTTTTTATTTTTATGTCCATGTTTTCAGACCTTGCTGTCAACGGTAACTCTTAAGTAGGGTCCTGTTGTTGTTGTTGTTTTTTTGCTGAAGAGACAGCAGCGAAAGAGACAGTGATTGGATGTAAAGGATTCCGGGTGCGATACCCGAGCTCATTTTGCAAATAAACCCCTTGATTCTTTTACGTGCTCGATCTATAACACCAATACACGAGAGACAGTTCCTGGGTAGAACCAGTGCTAAGTAATCTGAGTTCCAAATAAACTCCACTTTGCTGAATGCCAGGCGAGAGTGCATCTGGAACCAATTTTATACATCTTTGGTTTGGCGCTGAAAAAAATTGTCCCGTCTTGGACAAAGCGGTGTTACAGTCAGTTTTTTAATAAAGTTGCAAAGTTAAAAAAATAAAGTTGTAAAATGTTAGAAACCCAAATTAGCTAAATACGTTGATTTGATGAGAGAAGAGTTTTCAAAGGGGTATGTCAGCGTACACACTTATTACCCGTACATGTATGTTGACATATCCCTTTTCTAGTGTGTACGTTGAAATCCTTACACATCAATCTGTTTCGATGTTGTTTGTGTAAATCCCTGCATTCTGAAGTATCTAGGAATAGTAAAAAAAAATAGTCTGAAGTGTGTACGTTTACATGTTGTGTTTGGAAAATGTTGTTTGAATTTCTCAAAAACTAAAAGGTTCTTAGAAACAATGCTGACATCTTTGGAAAGCTTTTGAACTGGTGCGGTCGGTAGGCTATGTTCTTAAATGTAGGAGGGTGATAATATCAGAAAAGAAGTTACCCGATTCGTGCAGGTTTTCTTCTCTTCCGATGTATACTTTCGCATTTGTGTTTGCAACAATTACTTTCCCACACTGAAGGAAAAAATAGTAAATGTTTACTGAAGGAGGAGAAGAGAGTGTGTAAATTTAGTAGGAAAAAATGATAAAATCACTGACAAAATAAATTTTATAAGACCATGGTATATGTTAAGTATATTATACACGTATGTGACTTAGTAAAATACTTTTTTTTTCTTTTTACATATCAACGTATTCCATCACATGCATTAACAAAAGCGATTAAGGGCATCATAAAAGTAGATATTTCGTATAAAAAGGTGATTGAAACAAAAAACTGTGACTGAAAAACCTCAGTAAACTAATTGTCAACACAAGACTTATTTAATAGTTGTGTACAAAAGTGATATTTTCACATACAATGTGAGAAACATGTTTATGAATGTATTTGAGTCATTCAGCGCTGCCCATTACAATAGCTTCCGACATTGCTCCTCCGGGCAGAGTTTTCATCAGCTCCTGTATTTCAAACGTTTGAAATGAAATGTCCATAAAATTGTAATATGCGCCATAATTTACATGCCAGTGTAATGATAAGTGGAAAGTTTCGTTGTCCGTTAACAGTTTGAGAAATACATGTTGTACAGAATATCACAAAAATATTAAAAAAATAATAATAAGTAAGTGTTCAAATAAAGTAAGCGTTCATATTAGAAAAAAAAAAAAAAAAAAAAAAAAACCCTGCCACATGGCTATCAACCATGGCCTGGTTGGCAGACTTGCTACTCATTATCATTAACAATGTAATGATACTAACATTTCACTCACAAAATGCCACTAAGATAATTTGAAATCACACCCTTGACCTCTTAAACACTTAATTAAACAATCAATTATTGGATCAATTTTATAATATTTTGCAACTTTATTACAAAAAGGGTTGTGCAGATTGATGCATTTGTAACCCGCTTTGTAATAAAAATTAATACATTTGAAACTTGTTCAATCTTTTTTAGTGTTTGAAAATAATACAGACTAATGACCCCTTAGTCGCTCTTCTTTGAACATCAAATCGGCTTTGTGAAGTTGGCACGACATTCGACATACAACTTTAGCTTTATACGACATTCGGCATTCAGATTTTGAATGTCGCATACGAAATTCACGACATTGGATGTTTATATTTTGAATGTCGCAGCACAATATTCACGACATTGTATATTTAAATTTTAAAATGTCGCATACGACATTGGAAATTCGTATTTTTAATGTCGAATTCGACATTTACGACATTGGCTATTCAGATTTTGAATGTCGCTACACGACATTCACGACATTGGAAATTCATATTTAATTTTTTATTATATTCACTTAAGATAACTGGATATCTCGCCCTTTTTCAAGTTAGTCAGTTAAATTATGTGGATAACAAGCATTTTTTTTCACATATTTATCTGGAAAAAAGCAAGATATCCAGTTAACCTAAGTGAATATGTGATTGGCAGTAGTGGGCACTAACAGACAGTTTGGCCTTAACCTAAGTGGATTACTTGAAAATGTTCTACTTGCCAGATAATAACTGAATATGTGACAAATTTTCAGAAAAGTTTCGACATAGCTAAGTGGATAAGTGGCTGGCAGAAATATGCCACCATACATTTCAACATAGAAACATACACTATAAATTTTGACTTTTAACTGAAATTTGCTTGTCCAAGTCAATATGATAAATATCGTTTTTTTAAAGTGGAAGTAGCGAAAAACTGTTATTGGTATAGAGATTTTTCATCTTGATGTGCGACATACATCATGTTGATCAACAAAACTGCCATCTTCAACTGTATTTTAAAGTCTGTACAGGGTAAGTTGATATTTCTCGTAATGTATAGATTGGTGAAAATAAATTCTATTTGCGACACACTCTTAAAATGAAAGAAGAAAAAAAGGTATTGCCGGAATGCCATTTGTTTACATTCCGCTGATAATTATGTAGTGAAACTCTTATAATGTGATCGTCTCTTGCAGTTGACGTTCATGCTCAAGGCAATTCAGTGATTTATGAAAATTTACAAAATATCCCTGTATATTTTTTTCTGGTGTTTGTTTTGATCCCAGAAGTGAAAGTACATTTCGGAAAGGTTCTGACTTTTACATTCTGGTAATGGTTAGCTATTATTATGATAGAGTGAAATTTTGAGAAAATAGGCGAAATCGCTTTCCGAAGTATGCGTTCAGTGGTCACAACAAATATGGTACATGAGAGGAAATAAAATGGGTGGGAAACAACTCCAGAGCTATTGTGAAGCAAAAGTATACATGATTTACTATGAACTTAACAGTCTCTGTCTGTTGGCACTGTAAAATGCAACTTTTTGTAAAATTTTCAATGCAAAATTCTAGAAAGACAGCAATTTAGATGAAATTTGATATTGACCCATATATGCAGTAAAATATATTTTTCAAACCGAAAATATTAAAACATTTCAAAGTAAAGTTCATGATTTGGTTTTAAGTGGAAATTAAGACATTTTTGAGGTTATGTCCAAAGAACCGGATATCGCTATTACATATATTATTTCAAAGTTTGAAAACAATTAATTGGCATGCAGCCATCACGCAATGGATAAAATTATGGGTAGTGATAAAATTTGTAGTAACACGGGTTGGTTCGACAATGAGTGTTAATTATTGAAGGTTATTGTAAACCATAACAATGTTTAGAGGTTGTAGACCGCAAAGTCATTTGAATCCATATCTACATAACAAAAATCATTTTAAATTATTGTGTAAATCAAAACGTAGCAAATTTGTGTATACAACAAGTATATTTGTTGACAATCAAGTGAAAGTTTGGAGACAATTTAGGAATTTTCTAGGTGGAAATAAACGTGTTCATAATATTATTACAGATGAGTGGTATAATCATTTTAGTGCGCCTGAAATGGGCACTCGTATTGCTGTACTTGACGATGTACCGAATGAGTGCCAGAATATACTCGTAGATGATAACTGAGATTGAAAACTGTAGATTTAATTCTGATATAACAAATGAGGAGATTTTAGAAACTTGATAAAGGCTACATCTGGTAATTTAACAACTAAACACCTAAAATATAGTATAGAATATTTTATTGCATATGTAAGAATCATTTATACTCGGATATTTACATTAGGAGAATCCCCTCTGCAATGGACAACATCAGTTCTGATTCCTTTGTATAAGAATGGCGCACTGGATAACCCTGATAATTACAGAGGTATATCTCTAGACAATGTTTTAAGTAGAGTTTACATATTGAATAAACGTTTGACTCAATACTGTGACGCTTTTAATAAAATAACTGAATGTCAAGCAGGGTTAAGAAAAGGTTATTCAACTATTGATAACGCCTATATTTTGTGTTTTGATATATGTAAAAAAATTAGGTATGAACAATAAAAAGGTGTATGTAGCATTTGTTGATTATGTTGATTAATTTAAATTATTTCAGATTCTAATTAAGCGTGGGGTAAAGGTAAACTGCTTTACTCCATTTAGTCTATATATTCATTGGTAAGAATACGTATACAAATGGTGCTGATATGAGTGAGTCCATCGACTGTCCCATCGGCTTGTAACAGGGCTGTAATTTAAGATCGATGCTATTATCTTTGTTTATTAATGAATGATATGGATTTATGGAAAATACTAATGTAAGAGGTATTCAGTGGACACCGGATATGGATGAGTTGTTATATTGCTATTTACGGACGATGTTGTGATGTGTCGGAATGATAACTGGTTTACAGCGCCAGCTGAATTTTTAATATTCATTTTGTGAAACCTGGAATATAAAGGTAAACGTAAAAAAGACAAAAAATAGTGTATTTTATCATGGAGGTCGTTTGGCTAACATAGAAAACTGTATTATAATGGGCAGAATTTAGCATGTGTGCATGGTTTTCATTATGTGGGTTTATTCTTTAAGTCCACGTTGTCTATGTGTAAAATGGCCGAGAGTATGGCGTCAGAGGCCAAAATAGTTCTTGTATCATTGTTACCGACATTCTATGATTATACCGGTATGCCAATGTCAAAGTATTGTTATTTTAAAATTATTGACACAAACGTATTACCCATCTTGGTGAACTTTGGGGATTACAACTTTTTTATACTGTTCAGAGAGTACAATCATATGCATGTAAACGTTTCATGTCTGCAACTTTATACACTGTAAATGAAGCAATTTTAATTGTTTGTATTTAACCCATTTTTTTAAAAAAGATACAGAATTTAGCCTATGTAGGACATAGGCTTCACTATTTTATCTAGCATATGTAGTGGATATGCTACTACATTCAGCCAGTTTATCCTATTTGGCCTTTCTAACTTAAAAGGCTATGTTAATTAGACTATAAAGCCTATAAAATTTTAGAAGAAACCCCCGAATTTTGAAAAATGACTGTAAATTCAAACATACAAAAAGCTGAAATCATCTCTATTTCTGTTAAAGGTTGGTAATTGTTCTGAAAAAGAGGCTAATATATTGATATCATATTTGCACAGGAAAAATCATAATTCTTCCAGGGCTATATTTATAAATTTAATAAATTGATTTTCGTTAGTGTACCCAAGCTTCGGAAATGCACATTTTTAGCGATGTGAAAAATAATGCAAATGTTTAACTGAGTTGTTGATAATTGTAATTTGTTGGAAAACAATGATGTTATACATCAAAATTATCTGCAAGGTATATAGAATCATATATAAAAATCAAAAACATTTAACCATCTCGTTTAAATATGGCCCTATGGCACAGTGAAAGCAGTTAAAACAATTATACAAATACTTGACAACACGAGAAATGGTATCATAATGAAAAAGAAAAAACCAAAATTCATATTAGCATGCTAATCAGGCACAGATTATATGCGATAATGTCAGAATACAAAACAAATTTATTATCTTTTGCATTTTTAACCATGAAATCAATAAAAATTCGCTTTCGATTTTGGCTAGATGCACTGCCTTAACAGGGCATACTATAAAAAAAAGCTTGAGTAAATCCATGCTTTTTATTTAATCATATCTATTTTAAATAGATTGAGAAACAAGTTCAAACTTTACTTATTTATCTCTCGATATTACACTAGTACTCGCTCAAAATGTGCATACAAATGAAAAGTCACGAAAGTTACCACCTGCTCCCAGGAATCAGTTGACAAACAAGTATTTTCTCCAATTTAGTTATCTTTATCAATTCTGATATCTACCTGGAAACTACACCATATTTAAACTTAAGTAAAGTAAAGACTTTACTTAAACCAATTGTGTGACTAAATAAACAGTCACCGAATTTATATCCACTCATAGGAATCGAACTTGGGACCTTATGTTTGCAAGGCGGTTATACCTCACAGTCAAGGACTTAACTGTGAGTATATTCATGTAACAGTATTGAGATGATCAAAATGCAGGCTATCTACAGATTTTCTTGGCTAGGCAGTAAAGTTCTTTTTCCTCGTTTTGACTCTAAAATGACGTCATAATATCGGAAAAAATCTTCAGAACATGCGATATTTACTAAAGTAGTTACTCCCGGAAATGTCCGATTCGTCGTTCGACCACCAGGAATAGTGGCGTTATAAGTACCTCATAGTTCTCTTCCACATTTGTTGAAATAAATTTGATCCCTCGAAAAATGACGTCTAAAGTGGGGTCAGCTAGTTTCTGTATGTACTCTTCATATATGTAGATAATTTCAAAATCATTCTCCTCAGTTAGTGTTCAGAATTTATTTTGTTTTTCTACTAATTATAATCTCATGGTCCTTTTCTGCAATTCCTTAAAGTTTTTTTTATCCCATTGAAGATGGGTCCCCCCAGATAATTTATATAGAAATATGAGCATTTATTGTACCCGATATTTGAATCTGGTTGCTGCTAAAGGTAACCAGGTAAAATCAAGAGGCCTGAAAATTTATAATGAGGTGTATGGTATTCTGACCTCAGTTGTCCTCTTATTTTTATTAGCTCGACTATTCGAAGAACATGAGACTATTGTAGTCACCCTGGCGTCGGCGTTGGTATTGCAGCTTTTGGTTCATGTTTTGCATGCAAGTTACTATCAACGTTATATCTCAGTAACCATTTATGGTATTGACTTGAAAGTAGGGGTATCAGACAACCAAGGTAGTTAACACTTGATTGAATATATTTCAAATTATGGCCCCTTTTCTAATTTTGGTTAAAGTTTTGCACGCAAGGTACTTTCATGCTTATATCTCAGTATCAAGGCATGGGATTGATTTGAAACATCTTTAATATGTTTAGGGGTATCTAACTGTCAAAGAAGATAATACTTAAAAATATGGCCCCTTTTACTTAAAAGAAATTGTTTAAGTTTTGCATGCAAGACATTTTGTTCATGCTTAAATTTCAATAACCAGGCATGGGCTTGATTCGAAACTTCTTTTTATATGTTCAATGGTACCATACTATAGTGGCAGAAACATGGAGTTGGTGTGTTATTGCTTTTTGTTGCTTTAAGATTTAAGTTAAAATTATGATATATCTTCTTTTCTGAATTCCTGTACAATGACCATTTCATTCTGCAACTTCACATGGACCCACCAGACTATGTAAACTCTTTCATTTTTGTTGAAGGGTAGTAGTTTGTTTTAGTTCACTGAAAAGAATATTTATACCCCCGCATACGAAGTTTGAGAGAAGGTATATAGGAGTCAGTCTGTCGGTCTGTTGGTTTGTTGGTCTGTCCGTCCATCCCCAAAACTTTTGATGCAAGCTACTTCTGCATTTCTTAACCCATTCAGTTCAAATTTTGTGTTTGTGTCAAACTGATTCGACTATAAATATCTTTATGACGCAAACTTCTGCATTTCTTAACCAATTCAGTTCAAATTTTGTGTTTGTGTCAAACTGATTCGACTATAAATATCTTTATGACGCAAACTTCTGCATTTCTTAACCAATTCAGTTCAAATTTTGTGTTTGTGTCAAACTGATTCGACTATAAATATCTTTATGACGCAAACTTCTGCATTTCTTAACCAATTCAGTTCAAATTTTGTGTGTGTATTGATAATCAGGTGGAGAGGTGCGTATCATAAATTTCACTTGATTTGTCTCAAGGATGGCAGGGTTATTGCCCTGGTCCCATTTTTAATTATCCCCCTTTGTTTAATTCTGTTATTTCTTGTCCGGAACTTTATACAAGGCATTGGCTTGAAATTCAAAATATAAACAGATGGCGACTCTAGGAAAAGTGCAGTGTCTAAGAACTGTAACTCTACCTGGTTCCATTCTTTTTAATTATCTCCTTTGTTAGTGTGTTTTTTTCTTGTCTGAACATGATTACTGGTACATACTGAAACTAAAATGTAAACAGATGCGACGAGGAAAATACAGTGTCCACGAACTGTAACACTTCGCTTAAACTACGTCCAAACACTAACTGCCCTCTACAACTTTAATAAAAAACTTTATTTACTTATTTCTTACTATCAGAAACAATATACTATGTATACAGGTTCTTATCTATGCTCTGCCCGGAGTCCGGCTTCTCCTTTATCAAATCATTTTGCGGGGGTATTAATCACCTTCAGTGATAGCTCTAATTTATTTTGCATTGATGTTTTCATTTCAAATATTCATGAGATGAGCATACTTCATAGAATTTGTTCTTATAAATGAGATATTAAAATGGTATATATTTGAAACATCTGAAAAACAAATTTTATGTGCATTCCTTTTTTGTTTTATATTAAAATTATTTTTTTTGACTTGACTATGACTTAACTATTTGAGTTTACCGTCGCTTCGACAGTATTTCAGTCATATAGCGACGTCCAGCTAATTACAGGTGATAGAGGACCCGAACGCAGGCATCCGGGTAGAACCACCGACCTACCACAAGCCAGCTGGAAGGCTTCCTCACATGAAAATCCGAATGACCCTGCCGGGATTCGTCCCAAGCGATGAGGGGCTGAGTGAGTGTTAAAGTCAGGGACTTTACCCTCTCGGACGCGGAGGCCCTTATTTTTTGGAAAAAGTTACACAAAAGAAAGATTTTCCTTTACACGATTTAATCTTTCACAAATGTAAACCCTTATAAAACCTTCCAATCCCCCAACATTTTTTTCTGTAAACTAAACGCCTTACAGCCTATAAGTAACACTTGTCGGTCAGAGACTGGTGAAAGCGGTCCAGTAACTCAGTCGGTAGAACACTCGCCCTGTAAGCAAGGGATCCCAGGCTGTTTTTGTCTGGCTACGCATTTTTCTAACTTGGTTATTTTGGCATGCAACATGGAATCGTAACAGTATAGTTCTCCACTATTTACTGCCTTTTTGTTTGTCAGGAACATTATTAATTTGATTTTTGTAAATTCTTGAATGAATTCCAAATTGGCAGCGAGAGGCTTGTATAAGCGGTCCCGGGTTTGAGTCAATTTGCAAAGAGTTCACATTTATATAAAAGTTATATAAAAAAAAAACTTGTTATCCTGTTAAACCCCGATAAATTTTATTATCACGCAGCTTCTGTCGTCGTGCTTACTTAATTGTGCTGCCTAAGGCATCACTTTGTACGTGTCTTATTGTGAAATGCAATGAAATTATCATCTCACACATAAATTAACTCCTAATGGGCCCCACTTTTAATTAAAAAGAGAAGAGGGTGCATTATGGTATACAGCAAACGGGATTTACCTTTCTCACATGGGGTGAGGGTTAAGATCTGGGATATAATATGGTGAGGACTGGTGATAAGAAACAACGAAATGACATTCTGTGTTAGTGCTCATATCGTGATTCGAACTTCTCATCGGTAACAGGGATTAGAGTGCACACCCAGAGAAACACTGCAATCTATGTTGGGAGGTGTGAATTCCTGTTTTATTTAATTGTCATGCAGGAATTAAGTTCTATCTTTAGTTGGATTCAATAATAAAATATTGTAAACAAAAATCTCAACTATATATACTATGAGTTTACAGATCTTTATAATAAATAAAAAAATGCACTTAAGAAAATCAGAGAAAATCAATTTTAATACAGTTAATAATTCGGGTTGAGAATGCTTAACCTATTTTAAATTTAGAAGAGTAATTTAAATGTTTAATCCCATCTCTTTTCTTCTAAAGTTGTTTTATGAAATAACACATTAACCTGCGAAATAAGCCATTTTGTAAATCTTTGATCTCGGGATGATTACACGAGAAAACAAACGAGAAATTATTATACTGTGTGTATGGACTAACATTTATCATCCTATTTAGCTTTAAAAAGTGGACGAGCGATACATCATACGTACATTCCCCTTTCTGCCTATGGGATTTGAAAATGGCGATGATAAGCCTATCTCGTTCTCGCGAGACAACACGTTCTTTTCACCAAAGAGAGAGTTGCATGACCCTAGTATTAAGAGACCCTGGTCTATCATTAGATAAAAGATTATACATGATAAACGGATGTCTGTCAAATAATTTATTACTACAACATAGTTTTGACATTTTACAAGAATATCATGAGCGATGAAAATATTGCGCGCAAAAACACCACAGTTGATAGACAGTAAAAATAAAACTAATTAAGTATACATGTACATTAAACGGTATAGACTAAAAAATTTCCTTGAATGTATTTTGCGGTACAGACACAAGTGAATGGTTGATATTTTTCTTGTATAGTTTGAACGTTACATATGTTTAGATAAATTATTTTGTGACATATATACAATCGTTATTTTAAACGAATGTCTAATTCGTTATAATTACGTATGAAATGTTTTTCTGGTTATTTTGGTTCAGAAAGTTTTGAACTGTCTGGTACAAAGAATGCTAGATTTTAGCATCCTGGGCATGGGGTATCGTGTCCAGTATACAAAACGACTGTTCTGATGGCTGTATCAGCGTTTTGATTCTGCTTTTGGATGAAAAATTCGATAATGTTCTACTCGTCTGTCAATGTTGAAAAATTCTCACACGATCGGCTGATTGAATATGACGTCGCTGGGTTTAGTAACCATGCAGACACTCAAAAAAGTTAATCTGCACGCCAAAAAATGTAAAATGATTATGACAAAAGATGAATACTAAACACAGAGATCGTGGGGCAATGCTATAATAATGTCTGGAAAAGGAATTATAAAAATAATCCCTATTTTTTTTCGTCATGTTATTCACAGACAGTGCATGTAGATGATACATATTTTGATGATATATAACTTAATATTTCTTGTTTTAATTATTCCATAATTTTCATTGTTATTTTATATTTAAATTCATAGTCAAAGTATATCATTTCAGAGGAACTGAAAGGAAAAATACGTCAGTTTCTTGCATATGAAAAGTGCGTGACTTACGCTTATTTTTCCATTAAAATATTTTTTTGTATGACGATTCGTTTCTGACTTTGGCAAGCGTTTAATAATTCAACAAAAATACACCGACTTTAATTTTAGCTATGTGTAACATTTTTCAGAAAAAGTTTATTTGCTTCTAAAACAGTAAAAACATTTTTTTTTACGAATTTAGCAGAAACAAATTGTATTTATCGATTCTGAAAGTTAAATTCTCTCTCCTTGTTCGTCAGTAAGTCATGGCCTTAACATCCGGGTGACATGATTTTCCTCAGTAGGGTAAGATACGCTTCTGACCCCATGAGAACGCGGCGGACCGGGAGGGAACGTACTGACATCCGTAGAAGACCGCGGGCCGAAACGTAGTGCGACTTTGTGCCACTAGGGCTCAACTCCTTTCTCCTCCACGGGAATGTACCCTGTCAAGAAACTGTATAACTAATACTGTGTTTTGACCTTTTTGCCACGTTTACAAAATGTTCCTGACAGCAACAGCAGCCCAGTCTGCACGACACGTTCCCTCCAGGACCGCCGCGTTCTATGGAGTCAGAAGCGTTTCTTACGTTCTGTCAAGTCTTTCAACAAATGGAACGTGAACGCCGGGCACGTTTGTGCCCACGGTATAAAGCAAAGCGCCGATAGCACTGAGAGAACAATTTTTTTTTAGCTCACCTGAGCATAACGTACTCATGGTGAGCTACTGTGATCGCCTTTTGTCCGGCGTCCGTTTTCCGTGGGTCTGTCCGCCGTTAACAATTTTCTTTAACCACTGGGACAAAGTTGATGAAAATTGCCCGTGATGTTCCTTGCATAAATATCTACCAAAGATGAATTAAGAAGTTTACTTGTGGACCTCAATCAAGTCTGTTCAAATCATGGCCCTGGTGTCAAAATAGACCCCACCCCTTATGTTTGCAGGTACAGCTTTTGTGTGGAATTTAGATGATCTTGCTGTACCTCTGCATGTATTTTGTATTCAGTATGACTCATAATACAATAATTGGCATTGAGGGCAATGTTTTTCAGGTGAGCTATTTAGGGCCATCATGGCCCTTTTGTTTTTTAAGGTAATGATGAGGCATTAATTTTGTATGTTATGGTTAATCTGCATTTTTGTTTTAAGCGATGTCACAACTCAAATGTCATAAACCTGTTTTGACTTGCGAAAGTAGGTCGCTTTCACGTTTTATTGCATTCATCCCGTTTTACGACGGCGTACTAGGTTTCTCACCGTGACTTTCACGGACTGTTATCTTTGCCCAGCCCGTTCCCCCAAGTTCTGTCACGTCCATCCCCTTTATCCACGGTGGCCTGAAACGTGATCGCCGTAACCACCGGGAATATTGTGTAACTATAGTATTGTAGGGGTTATTGAAGACTGGCTGCCCTCTGCCTTAATGTTTATACGGTGACAAATGGGGATATAGAATACATCTTTATATCGTGTGCGCACGTGATAACCACCACCTTAGCACACAGTAATTAGTAATCGCGTGCGCACGCGAAATAAGAATGATATTTTACATGTCCCTTTTATAAGAAGTAAGAAGAAGAAATTATCAACCATCTATGAATGTTTAGTTGATACGTTTAATCTCACAAAAGAGGAATAAAGACAATCGGGTACAAAAAGCACCCCATTGCCGAAGGAATCGTGCTACAACAGTTCTCGAAGTCGAAAACGTGTTTGGTCGGAAGAGATCTGACCGACGTAATCTCGCCAATCTCTCCCGTGTAAAACTAAAGAAAAACTAAAGCTACAAAATCAGCATTGAATTGTATAGACAGATACTGATAAAAGAAACAAATAAACCAAAAATGAATAATTGTTATTTCACTTTTCATCTTATTCAGCCTTTTTCTGCCTTTTTATAAATTCATTCGACTCGACCTTGTCCGATGATCAGCTACATTTAAACGGCGGATTCTCTATAGTTTCTGTCGAGCGTCTCGGTGACATTGTTGATGTAGTAGTCACAAAATCTTCTCAAAACAATGGATTTCAAGTCAGCACAAGTTTTCATTTCCGGTTGTTTTTTTTCTTGCATCAGTATCTGTCCATACAATTCAACACTGATATTGTGGCTTAAGTTTTTCTATAGTTTTACACGGGAGAAAATGGCGAGATTCTGTTGGTCAGATCTCTTCCGACCAAACGTGTGTTTGAATTCGCGAACATTGTTAGGGCGATTCCTCAGACATGGGGGTATGTTTTGTCCCTGTATGTCTTTATTTATCCCTTCCATACAAAATAAGACCAATTTTATGAAAATCTATTAATTATCAAAGGAGTTACGGCAATTAAAACGACATAATGTACGATTTCAATGGAAAAAGTTATCTACCTTCTTATTATACGAGTTTTTTTATTTAAATTTGGCAGCTTTTCGGTCTTATCAACGTACCGGATGCCTTTGATTAGATCCGATGCCAAAACTAAGGCCAGCATCCTAATTAACCAATTAAAATCTGTGACCACTACAGACCCAGACGGTGCCATACCGGTCAAAGGTCCATGTCCATTTCCCATTATGGATGATATACATATTGAGACAAATGGAGTTGAAATGCTACTTTGTAAGCTTAATATACATAAAGCAACTGGGCCTGATAACATTAGTGCTCGTGTACTAAGTAAATGCCTCAAAGAGATAAGCTCTATACTGGCCTATACCTTCAATAATTCCATTATCACTGGTTCCGTGCCTGACGACTGGCGCATTGCTAATGTAGCATCAATCTTCAAGAAAGGTGAAAAATATGACCCAGCGAATTACCGCCCAATTTCTTAAACTTGCATTTGTTGCAAAGTTATTGAACATGTAATTGTTGTGAACATTATGAAGCATGCTGAAGCAAATTATATTTTAGTTGACTCACAGCATGGGTTTAGGAACCACAGGTCATGTGAATCACAACTGGTCCAATTTGTACAAGAACTCTCCTCCAACTTGGACAGAGCTAATAACAAATGTCACGGACAAACTTATATTATTATCATGAACTTTGCTAAAGCCTTTGATAAGGTCCCCAACCGTAGACTTTTATATAAATTAAATTACTATGGCATTCGAAGTCAAACTAATAAATGGATGCAATCATTTCTTTCAAGCCGTACCCAAAATGTTGTTCTGGATGGTGTGGCTCTGTGGATTGGTTTTCGGGGGTTCCCCAGGGCTCAGTACTTGGCCCAGTCCTATTCCTACTATACATTAATGACTCACCTGACGGCATATTGTCTTCTGTTCGATTTTTTGCTGATGACTGTGTTGTATACCGTAATATTCATGACCATGCAGATTGTCAAACTCTCCAAAATGATATCGATAAATTTGTAATATGAAAAAAAACATGGCTCATGCAATTTAATGTTTCAAAATGCCACATTCTTAGAGTCAGTAGCCACAATCCAAAGTCTATCCTTGCTTGTAATTACAGTTTGCATAATCAGACATTGAAAAGTGTAACCACTGCAAAATATTTAGGCTTAACTTTTAGTGATAACTTTTCTTGGAGTACCCACATGCAAAATGTCACTAGTAAGGCAAATAGGACTCTGGGTTTCCTAAGACTTAAGCCCTCAACCGCACCCCAAAACATGAGAGATATAGCTTATAAAACCATGATTAGGCCCCAGTTAGAATTTGCTTCAAGTATCAGGAGCCCTCACACAGCCACATGCATAGGCAAAGCAGAAAAAGTGCAGAGAACAGCGGATCGTTTGTGCTGTCGAAAAAGAGAAACAAAACCCATGTTGGAGATATGCTAGAGAACTTTCCTGACCAACTTAATCTCAACTTAGGGATCATTCAAGCTTTGTGTTCTTTTTAGCTCACCTGAACACTTGTGCTCAGGATGAGCTTTTCTGACCGCCTTTCGTCCGTCGTCAACTATTGCTTGTGAACACTCTAGAGGCCACAATTTTGGCCAATCTTAATAAAAATTGGTGAGAATATTTGTCCACATATCTCGGATGAGTTCGAAATTGGGTCATGTAGGGTCAAAAACTAGGTTACCAGGTCAAATCTTTTAAAAAAACTTGTGAACACTGTAGAGGCCACAGTTTTAGCCCAATCTTCATAAAATTTGGTCAGGATGTTAGTCTACATGATAACTTGGATGAGATTAAAATTGGGTCATTTAGGGTATAAAATCTAGGTCATCAGCTCAAATCTTAGGAAAACTTTGATCACGCTTGAGGCCACATGTTTGGCCCAATTTTCATGAAACTTGGTCAGGATGTTTATCTTTATGATATGTCTGTTGAGTTTGAAATTGGGTTATGTTGGGTCAAAAACTAGGTCATTAGGTAAAATCTTACAAAATCTTAGAAAAACCTTGTGGAAACTCTAGAGGCCGCAGTTTTGGCCCAGTCTTCATGAAAAATTAGTCAGGATTTTTGCCTACATGAAATCTCGGATGAGTTCGAAAAT
>CM037790.1:28186118-28222441 GCA_021229015.1 Solen grandis | reverse complement strand
AAAAACCATATTGGACGAAATGGACCTAAGATATTTAAAATAATAAATGTAAATAGAATAACCCTTGATGTATGAACTTTAAATATACATTAATTGAAATATTTGAAATATATGAACTTAAAAATATATACCTTGTTATACTTTCCCTATACCTATCACTATCTATATATATATATATATATATTTTTTTTTTTTTTTTTTTTTAAGTAAATAGAATTCACCCTCGATGTATGAACTTTAAATCATTAATCCTTTTTATTTACTCGATCATTGATATTTTCCCTCCCTTTTCTCCTAGTGTTTTGTTGCTAAATTTAGCTGCGTTGCTATTGTTTGCTTGTTGTCCATGAAATGTGGCTAAATTTAGATGTATTACTATTTTTGGCAATGATGTATCATAGATTTAGAGTTTGAAGTTCATGATTTATATCGTCTTTGCTCCATACAATGATTACACAACAACATCAAAACACATGTATAACACATGAGATATATTACAGGATTTGGCATACACGTATTCAAAATTAATGTAAATAAACTTCATAACATTATTTCTACAGATGCTCCTTTGTATTTAAAAACTACGGAAGCGTATTAGTGCCACATTGACACTTATTTTTTTATTTTTGACACTTTAATCTCTAAATTTACAGTTCAATCTGTAAATTAAATTTAACTGAAACACTTTTTTCTAATTTTACAGTAAATTAAATTTTACACTTTAATCTGTAAATTCACATTTTTCTGTAAATTTAACATTAATCGTAAATGTAGAGTGACCAAGGTATTATGTCAAATTGAGTTTTTGTGTAAATGTGAGTGTAAAAAGCATATTTTGGACATATTGGTTCGATTGAGCACGAGTTAGCACATTATTGCACTCAGTTGCACTCTATTGCATTCCTACTGCATTCTGTAACACGGGTTGAATAATCAAACTCGTGAATAGCGTGCAGGCCTATTCTCCGGTCAGAATTTTTGAACGCTATACTGTTCAGCAAATAAACAGTGCTACTAAGTTTCTGAGATCGGCAATTGAAATTGATGGATTTGCCACAACCACTGCTGCTTCATCACCAGCCCTGTCGATCTGAAGAAGAGAGGTGCGTCTGCATCCTTTGTGCTGTCTGGCCCAAAGAATATGAAACACGAATCTTCGTCAGGTTACCCGTGTATTTCTGAGATTTCGGTCGACATGGCACAATCCAATCAGTTAGCCACAACTAAATTGAAGCTATTGATGGTATTTCTTTCAAAAACTCGTGGTTATTGTTCAAACAATAGCAGAGGTGTTGTTGATGGCATATCAAATGAAGGTGAATTGAAGTTACAGAATTAATGTGTGAATTTTAAGTTTAGTGAAAATTTACAGAAAAAAAGTGTGAATTTTACAGATTAAAGTGTGGAAAATAAAAAAATAATAAGTGTCAATATGGCACTAATACGCTTCCGTAAAAAACAGTTTCAGAACATACTGTAATATTGAGAGAAATGATTCATTTATAATTTGCGGGGATTTTAACTTAGTTTTAGACCCAAATATAGACTACTGTAATTATAGAAATATGAATAACAACATTAATGTAAGAAAAACCTTGATTAGTTTTATTGATACTAGATGTCTAGTTGATCCCTTTAGAGAGCTGTATCAAAATTGTAATAAATATACATGGAGACGCACTAGTTCCTTACAACAAGCCAGGCTAGACTTTTTTTGGTTACACCTGATTTATTACAATGTGTACGGAATACTGACACAGAATATAGTTACAGGTCTGATCACTCCATTATTTATATTGATTTATGTTTAAGTGATATAAAGCATGGGAAATGGCTTTGGAAATTTAACAGTTTCCAATTTAATAAAAATGAAAAAATAATTTATTATAGATGATGATCTCTTTTTGGAAACTTGGTTAATGGAAATAAGAGGTAAAAGAATTTCGTATGCAAGTTTCAAAAAGAAAACTAATCTGAATCAAGAAAAAGATTTGATAAATAAAATTACTCAAATTGAAATTGTCTAACAGAAAATAACAAAGAAAACCTATTGTATTTACAAGATGAACTACAATCTTTAAGAGATAAAAAAAATGAAAGGGGATAACGCATGAGATGTGATGACTGATGATATAGGGTATAACGCATGAGATGTGATAAATGATGATATAGGAAATAGCGCATGAGATGCGATTAATGATGATATAGGAAATAGCGCATGAGATGCGATTAATGATGATATAGGAAATAGCGCATGAGATGCGATTAATGATGATATAGGAAATAGCGCATGAGATGCGATTAATGATGATATAGGAAATAGCGCATGAGATGTGATTAATGATGATATAGGAAATAGCGCATGAGATGCGATGACTGATGATATAGGAAATAGCGCATGAGATGTGATTAATGATGATTGGAAAATTGCGCATGAGATGCGATGACTGATGATATAGGAAATAGCGCATGAGATGTGATGACTGATGATATAGGAAATAAGCGCATGAGATGCGATGACTGATGATATAGGAAATAGCGCATGAGATGCGATGACTGATGATATAGGAAATAGCGCATGAGATGTGATGACTGATGATATAGGAAATAGGGCATAAGATGCGATGACTGATGATATAGGAAATAGCATGAGATGGATATGATGATTGGAAATGCGCATGAGATGCGAATGATGATATAGGAAATAGGGATGATGACTGATGATATATGACTGATGATATAGGATACGACATGAGATGTGATGACTGATGATATAGGAAATAGGGCATAAGATGCGATGACTGATGATATAGGAAATAGCGCATGAGATGCGATGACTGATGATATAGGAAATAGGCATGAGATGTGATGACTGATGATATATGACTGATGATATAGGGAATAACGCATGAGATATGATGACTGATGATATATGACTGATGATATAGTGAATAACGCATGAGATATGATGACTGATGATATATGACTGATGATATTAGGGAATAACGCATGAGATATGAGACTGATGATAGGGATAAGCTGAATAGATGACTGATGATATATGACTGATGATATAGGGAATAACGCATGAGATATGATGACTGATGATATATGACTGATGATATATGACTGATGATATAGGGAATAACGCATGAGATATGATGACTGATGATATATGACTGATGATATAGGGAATAACGCATGAGATATGATGACTGATGCTATATGACTGATGATATAGGGAATAACGCATGAGATATGATGACTGATGATATATGACTGATGATATAGGGAATAACGCATGAGATATGATGACTGATGATATATGACTGATGATATAGGGAATAACGCATGAGATATGATGACTGATGTAGAAGAATAAACAAACGGAGAGCTGAAATAAGTCTCTCACTACTTCAGTATCCTTCCTCGTGGGTTCGAATCTCAGAAGTGATTAACAAAATATGATGAAAGAGAAAAAATGTATAATTATTTAGTGTTTAATTATTATTCATTACATTAACTTATTAACTTGATTTATTATTATTTTATAATAATTTATAATATCTGCATTTGAATTATAGGGTTCTATTTTTATCGTTCATTTCTTTATGTTTTGAAAAGGACCTACAGTTCATTCATTTATCTACATAATCGTTAATAATCATAATTCTTCAAGGATCTGATTTTAACGGTATTATGTTTAAAAAAAGAGGACCACGATGACCCTATATATATTCACTGAGTACCACTGCTCTAAAGGCAACCTTAAGTATTATGGACCATAACTCCCATACAAGGCATAAAAATCCTTGGTTTATTAGCATTATGAATACATCTGATAAAGATTGCTTCATAAATGTGGATGCTAGTATGTGAACAAAGTTAAATATGACATTTTTATACTTTAAGGGCCATAACTGGAGATAGTGGTCCAATACCAAGCCAGCCTTGATCGCAAGATAATTGTCATTAAAATAACCATCAGGTTTGTGTAAGTTTACATTCTAAATAATCCCTACGAAGCTGCATTTTCAAGAAATCAGCTTTGTTTGAGCAGTTTTTGGTAGAGGGTGATGATATGATCATTTTTGTTAAATGAAATTAAATTCTTAAAAATGATGATATTCATTTGGTTTCCATGGCAACCAAAGTTCTACATGGATCAAGTTTATTGTAGCATCATTTGTAGAGAGTTACCCAAGGAAAACCTGTGCCAAAATTCTAAAATTTCACCTGCAGTTTTTTTTATTACAGGTCTCTTTAGTTTTCATGATATACATATAAGGCAAATTATCCCCGCCCATGGCAGCCATGTTTTTTACGGATCAGAATTATTTAAGCAATCTTGGTAGAGAGTTACACAAGGAACATCTGTACTAAAACAATTTGAAATCTGGCCAGTAGTTTTGAAGAAGATGATTTTTAAAATGTTTATCTTTTTTTTCTTTCCGTTGCCATTGCAACCAGAGTTCTACATGGATCAAGTTTATTTTAGCAACTTTTGTGAAGGTTCACCCAAGGATCATCCTTGCCATGTTTAATCAAATTCTGTCCAGAGATTTCAGAGATGTTCTTTTACGTTTCAGAATAATTTTAGCAATCTTGATAGCGGGTTATCCAAGGAACACCTGTGCCAAAAAAAAAAAAATTTGATCTGCAAGTTTGAAGTAAAGGTCTCTATTGTTTTCATTATATACATATAAGGCACATTATCCCCGCCCATGGCAGCCATGTTTTTACGGATCAGAATTATATTAGCAATCTTGGTAGAGAGATACCCAAGGAACATCTGTACTATTTAACAGTTTGAATTCTGGCCATTATTTTTGAAGAAGATGATATTTAAAGATTTTTTTCCGTTGCCATTGCAACCAGAGTTCTACATGGATCAAAGTAATTTTAGCATCTTTTGTGATGTTTCACTCAAGGACCATCCCTGCCAGGTTTAATCAAATTTTGTCCAGTGGTTTTAGAGTAGATTCGTTTAAAATTTCCATTATATACAAATAAGGGAAATTATCCCAGCCCCTGACGGTCATTAGTTTTGAAGATGATTTTCATTTTTTTTCTTCTACATGGATCAAGTTTATTTTAGCAACTTTTGTGAAGGTTCACCCAAGGGTCATCCATGCCAAGTTTAATCAAATTCTATCTAGCGGTTTCAGAGAGATGTCGTTTAAAGCAAATTGTTGACGACGGACGACGCACGACAACGAACGCCGGGCGCAGGTTATAGCTCACCTTGAGCCACTTTATGACTTAAGTTACACAACAGATTGGTAAAGTCTTGAACGGCGTTTTTAAGCTGCAGCCCGTCAAACCCTCTTTCACTTGAGACACACACAGCTTCAGTGTCTTCAGTTCTAATTTGTAAGAGCCAATGGGTAAGCCAAATTTGAAACATTGGAGCCATTTGTTCTTTTCATGAGCCATTTTATGAGCCAATAATATAACCAAAACGCGATCATATTTATTTATATCATTTTTATCAATTTAGTTATTGACTCAGGTATGCATGTGTAGCATTAATAAAGATGTGTGTGCTGATATAATAAATTACAACATTTTTTAAAGTAGTTTTAGTTGATATCTTCTGAGCATGGCGTGTGGAGTGTTGCAAAATTGTATAAAAAAAAATATATTTATGTTCTAAAAAAAATTAAGAGGTTAAAAACATATATGGACTAAATAAGAGGGCCATGATGGCTAAATAAGAGGGCCTGGATCGTAAAGGGTTACCCAAGGAACGTCAGTTTGTATTAAAACATTTTGATATCTGGCCAGTAGTTTTGAAGGAGATGATCCCTGCAAATTTTTATCAAATTTTGTCCAGCAGTTTCAGAGGAGAGGTGATTTTAAGTTTTCAATATATACATATAAGGCATATAATACATAATTAGTCCTGCCCCTTGCAGCCATATTTTTTATGTATCGGAATAATTTTAGCAACTTTTGTGAAGCTTCACCTAAGGATCATATTTGTCATATAAAATCAAAATCTGTCCAGCGGTTCAGAGGAGATGTTATTTAGAGATTTCACTATGCACATAAGGCAAATTAGCCCTGCCCATGGGGGCCATGTTTTTTCTTTTTACGGATCGGAATAATTTTAGCATCTTTTGTGAAAGTTTACCCAAGGATCACCCCTGCAAAGTTTAATCAAATTCTGCCCTACGGTTTCAGAAGAGATGTCGTTTAAAGTAAATTGTTGACGACGGACGACGACGGACGCAGGGCAATCACAAAAGCTCACCTTGAGCACTTCGTGCTCAGGTGAGCTAGAAAAATATGAATGGACTTAAAAAAATGAATATGGACTTAAAATATATATATGGACTAAAAATATGTATATGGACTAAAATATATATATTGACAATAATTAGAATTGTGGGACAGCCAAATTAAGTTTGTAACAACGAATCTCATTGGTTCGTTTATTTAAATAAGGTTGCTTATCGGCATGGCGGAAAAATAAAAATAGCATAACAAAAAGCGAAAGTATCTATACTTTGTTGTTTTTTTTTCTTCTTCCTTTCTTTCCGGTTTATATTATACATATATTGTCTTTTACACTGTTGATTATTCAACGCATCAATTCCTCCGGGGAATACCCGAACTTTCGGTGATAAATCGCCTAATCTACGAGCAATCCCTGATATTTCAAGGCCATTTTTCGGGGAGAAATTCCAAGAAGCTGTGTTTGAAATTTTAAAAGCTTATAATGTGAAGTTATATACATGGTTTTGATGGAATTAATCGCTATTAGGTTCTAAAACCTTAAGCAAAAATAAATATTACTGTATATATAGTATGTAGAATTTTGCTGCTTATTTAATAATCCTACATCAAATATTTGGGTACTTCCAACTGTATCACTTAATGACATTGTCCTGTAGCTCAGTTGGGGTTGTATCAACAAATATTCTTATTAGGTTCTAAAACCTTAAGCAAAAATAAATATACTCCTCTTCCTTTTTTATCGGATGTTTAAGACATACTAACAGACAAAACCTATGTAATCCCCACTCTTTCTTGTACTTAGTTATGTTGCTTTCATTACATGTCTTCTTCGACACATATCTGCCGACCTACCCCCTGAAGATAACTGAAAAAAAAGAAATATTTTGGGGATGCCCTTGTCATAAAACATCACCACTGGCAGGACTGAGCAAACTTATTTACTCAGTAGAAAAATATTATGGTCAGAACTCAAATAAATCAATAATACTGCTCTTTTTGTCACCAAGGCATAAGAAACACAAGAAAGAAAGAAAGAAAGAAAGAACGAAAAAAAAGGCCTCTGGTTGTGCTATGTTTATATCCGCACGACGGTCGTGCCGAGAGACACTGCCATTGAGCAAAAGAAAACTCGTAACAAAATCAATTATGCTATCCCACAATTCAAATTATTGTCCATATATAATATATATATAATATATATGTTTTATATAATTAGTAAATATATTTTTGTCACATATATATTTTTTAACCTTCAAATAGATATTTTTTTTAATCTAGATTTTTGAACATAAATATATTTTATTGAACAAATATTTTATATACAATTTTGCAAACCACACCCATATCTGAGCCTGTGTATTTCAAAAATATTTTTTTCTAATTCATCCCTATGTCATAAGTTTAAAGTTATCATCTTTTTATACTTATCAAGTATTTTAATTGTTATTCTTATTAATTATATAAAACTTTTATCTTAACACTTTTCACGCTTACATACATGTTGTTGCATGCCTTATCACATTTTTTTCTTCAAGAATCATGGCATATACGAAAGATTAATATCTAAGCCTTAAGTGCAGATGTTACAGAACTGCACTCGACCTCTGCCATGTGTAACCAATTTGCAATGTTTCCTTAAAATAGAGTTAACAGGAGAGGTTGACATATTGAATCTATTTTAAATAACTAGAACACATGAATGAGACGGGGAAAGATGAGTTATCAAGAAAGTATCGTACCTTAGTGTTGTCGGTAATTTTGCTTGTTTGAGCTCTTCATTTTGTCTTTAATATAGATATGATATCGTTCTAGGCCAATCCGTTCACAGTAGATTTAGCTGTATCTAATTATGAAGACATATATGTCTTACCCTGGTTAGGCGACGATTTTTATAGCCTTTTTGGCGTTTTTAAGTTTTCGAATTGTACGCACGTGCGTATGCCCTTACTATATTCTCGAGTGCCTAAACTGCGCCCCTCTAAGATTTAATTAGGAAATGCAACATAAATAAAATACATATAATTAAAACTGTTCTCGTACCAATTAAGTCTATCAAATTCACATTGATCCCCCACACACACAAAAAAAATTAATATTTTTATACATAATTATTCACTCGAAAATAACATTTAATACATTACGAGTCAAATATTATGCCATCATATTGTGTGGTCCTAACTCCGCCCCCTAGGTGACGTCATAGCAGTTGCGAATTGTACACACATGACTGCCATTCATAAATATGTAAACACAGCAGATGGAATTTCCGAGATACTTTTATTTTAAAGATTTGAGAGTATAAGGGTCATTCTGCGTGGAAATTATTTTGTATTAAGAAAAAACACATAAAAAGAGTGGTGCGGGATAAAATTTGCAATATTTATCTGTCTGAATCAAAATTTCATACAAAAATCATCTAAGTTTATTTACAGAAACATAGTAAAAGAAAATCTCACAGTCGCTTGCGCGTGTGATAAAATCTAGCGAGACTACGATAAAAAAAGGAAGGTGGCGGAGTTAGGACAGGGGCGCAGTTCGGACCTCCGACGATATATCAACAGGCAAGTTAGTCTCGAACAACGCTATGTGGTGTAAAATCAGGCAAGTTAGTCTCGAACAACGCTATGTGGTGTAAAATCTCTCCACTCAAAAATGGCGTCTGGTAAATACTCACAGAATGTGAATGTACACTGCCACCCGTCGAGAAGCATCAGTAATAGCAATATTTGTGATAGTCTTTATTGTAATCAATAAAGGCTAAACACTGAGCAAAACCATCTAAATGTGTTTACTTTGTCGAGATAAGATCGATATGTCACCATTATAAACAAAACACTGCAGACCTCTGTTTATATATCTGATAATGTTAATGAGAAATCCTGAGGAATCTATAAATGTCAAAAATGGAAAAAACAACAGTTGAATGACGTTATTAGTTTTTTATAATGTGCAGTAGGCAAAGTGTATCTTGTGCATAAAGGCAATTTAGCTATTGGAGTTAACAATTCAAGGTCACTGTTATTTTTCCAGCACTTGACTTGCACTGTTCGAGGGTTTTCAAAAAGAAAAAAACAGGTAATAATCGTCCATGATGACGTAAATATATGATGGTTTGGTTATTTAACTTGAAAAAAGACATTCAAAATTGTTGTTTCTGTTGAGTTGGTGGTAACGGTCGCTTCAAGAGCGACATTGCAGGTGGAGGCCGAAACACCTCGACTGACTGGAAATATATCCGTTGACGTGGGGTTTGTCCGGTTTGTGGGAAAATCAAGCGTTTGAACATTATTTAAGGAATGATAATATCAATATGTAATAGAGATAGTGCGGACAATATGATTACGTCCGTAAAAGTATATATAATATCCACATGTCTAACTATTGGGCCGTTTTGGGCAAACTCGAAATATAGCGTAAAATGCGATATCCGGTCGAGGTGCTCCGTATAGAATATCCAGCTACGGAGTGCTGATGACGCCAGAGCAGCTAATGCCCGGAGTCGGTCCTGAGACACATGCCTTATAACAGTGTGCATTTAAATGATTAAACTCACTTTAAATTATCTGATTAAAAATCAAAATATTTAACTTACGCTGTCAGATTTTCAGCCAAGAACCACAGCATTAACGTGTATATGTTAACATATTTATTTGAGAAAAGTTAATGTTTAATTCGTTCATGATTTAGGAATGATCCGTTACCTACAAAAATGACATTTCTCTCACAACGTACACATATTATTAAAAAGTAACTATTTAGATTTTTTAAACTTATATCCATCAATATTGTTTTTCGGGGGTTAGAACATGCCATTAAGATTCAAAGTATTGAGAACATACGGTTTTTCACGTGAAATCATTGCATATCCCTGCTGGGGCTCTCTCATGAATAAGGTACATGTATATATGGGGGCCCGTTTTTTAGGTCGGAAAAATTTTTCCCCAATTTTTTTGAAGTTCACCAAAATATCCCCCCCAAAATTTTTAAAAAATTTTTCCAGCGGTTTCAGAGGAGTGTCGTTTTAAAATTTTACTTTAATAAAAGGAAAAGCCCCCCCCCCGGGGGGCCTGTTTTTTTATAGGGGTAATTTTTTAACTTTTGGGGGCTTCCCCCAAAGGGTCATCCCCCCCAAATTTAAACAAATTGCAGCGGTTTCGAGGAGGTGTTTTAAAAATTTTCTAATTTCTATAAGGAAATTACCCGCCCCGGCGGCCCCGTTTTTTCCCCCGGAAAAATTTGAATTTGGTGAAAAAAACCCAAAGGAAAACTGTCCCCAAAATATTTTGAAAATTTGGCCAATAGTTTTTGAAGGGATGTTTTTTTTAAAATTTTATATTTTTTTGTTTCTGGAACCCCGGGTTCCCCCTGGAAAAAAATTTTTTTTGAAATTTGTGAAGGTTTAACGGAAATCCGCCCCAATTTTTTAACAAATTCTGTCGCGGTTGAGGAGATGTGTTTAAAAAAGTTGCGCGGGGGAGGAAAGCGAGTGATCCCAAAAGCCCTTGAGCATTGGTAGGGAGAAAAATTTAAAACCCCCTTTTTGTTTTTGTTCAGTGAAAAAGATACGGTGATGGTACAAAAAAACAATTTAAATGAACCGGGGAAAGGGATACGATGAGTGGTCAATGCCCCAAAAAGCCCTTTTTGAATGCAAAATCCCCCAAGACTCTTCCCCGTCTTACAATTCATGGGAGGAGAAAACCCTCTTAGGGCCAAAGTGGCTAACTTTTTTAACAAATTAAGACATTCTTTTTCAGATGATACCAAAAAGTCCTAAAAAATTTTTTTTTTGTGTTTTTAAAAATCGCCCCCATGTCTTTTGATTAAAATTTTTGTTTTTTTTAAAAACCGTTACCGACGCTTTTAAAAACTCCAGATATTGTTCCCCAATTTTATATAACTTTAATACGTACATTTTGTTCCCAAAGGGGGAGTTAACCATCGTCCCCTGTAAAGTTTTTTTTTGGTTAGTAAGAGATTGTTTTTTTTGTTTTTTTAATTTTTAAATTGTAAAAGGAAAAAAAATTTAAAAAAAACCCCATTCTTGTATTTTTACAAAAGAAAAATGTTTTTCCCCTTGTCCTTTTAAGAACAGTTTTTTTTTTTTCTTTTTTTTTTTTTTGTAATACATGTTTTTTAGTTTTTAAAATAAAGTGAAATTAAAAAAAATTTAGTGTGATTTAAAACAGTATTTGTATTTAGTTTTTTTTTATTTTTTAAATTTAATTTTTAAATGAAAACATGTAGTGTTCATTGTTTTAATTTTTTTACAAAATAAGGTAATGTTTTATTAACCGTAAGTTGTATTTCACACTCTTTAAAGGGTTGGGACAATCAACACGCAGGGGAAAATGATGGGTTTCCCCCCTGGCCAAAGAACCAAAAAATAACGTCGTCGCTGAGTCAGAAAAAACCCCCGGGTTTGTATTGTGTGAATGCCCAAAGGGTTTTTTCCTTAAAAAAGTTTTTGCCCCAATAAAAATACATTAAAATTTTTTGCAAGCTGGGCGATTTGCCGCTTAGAGTAGACAGTGAGTCCTTAAAGGAAACGTGTTAGAAAAACTCCCCGGGACATTTCCCCCCAATTTTGATAGTGTGGGGGGTTTTCCCCTTTTTCGTGTTCTTTCCCCGAAGTTTAGTTGGTGCTACTTTTTTCTTTTTTGGTTTCGGTCGTAAATTCCTCGTGAAGGGAAAAATGTCTTTTTGGTTTTCGTCTTTTGTGGCTTTGGTTACGCCCCTTTAAATTTCCCAAATTTCTCTAAAATGTCCAACCCCGTTTTAAGAAGTTGACAACAATGTGTGGTTTAAACTTTCTTTTAGGAATTTTTTCAAGATTAAACCCCGATTCGACCCCTGTTTGTCTCCCTGTTTTTCCTTCTTCGGCGCCCCTGGGGCAAAATGGGTTGGTACTGAAAACCCGGAGGGGAAAGCAATTTGTCATAAGGTTGCATGTGTGCAGTCCTGGTTTCCCCGATAAAAATTTCGCCCAATTTAAATCTTTCAAAAGGGATGACTTTTACGTTGGGGTTTTCATTTGGTTGGGAAAAACGATAATTCTTCCGTTTTGTGGGTTTCATTTCCCGGCTTTATGCAGTATTTTTTTTCAAATTAGAAGGGACTCATTAACACCCACCGAAGGTGACTTAGAAAGAAAAATGCAACAAACTTGAAAAATGTCTTTTGGGTTCCCGCAGTTTTTAGAATTTTGTAGAAAGGCAAAGCCCCAAGAGCAAAGAGTTTTGTTTTTGTTTTTTTGTTTTTTGGAACAAATTTCTTGGTTGTGAGAAATTTTGCAAAAATTTAGAGTGATAGTGTAAAATTTTTTTTTTGGTTTTCTTTTTTAGTCAAAAAGATTTTTTCAAATTTTGTTTTAACGTTGATGAAAAAGCAACCCAAAAAAAAACAGTTTTACACTTATGCCTGTATTTTTATGCATAATTTCTTATATACATTTAAAAATTTTAAAAAGAACCTTTATAATTATTTCTAAATTTGATTTTAAAATTTAAAATTTCATTTTAAAATTTAAAAATTTTAAAACATGGTATCAATAGAGAATCCAATGATATTTTTATCCCAAATTTTTAAGTTTTCATCATTATAAAACATTTTTGATACCCACTCCTACAAGCAAAAAAAAGACGAAAAAGAAAAAAAAGGGCGTAGTGAAACCCCAAAAAAGAACACAAAAAAAAGGGCGGCAATTGAAACCCACGAAAAAGGATTTCGAGGATAAGGCAAAAAAAAGTATTTGTTAGTGACTCTATACATAGGGTAACTCAGAATTGTATGAAAAAATTTTGTATTTTTTTTCGATGTTTTCCGTGTTTGGCCCAGACTGTGATGAATGAGTGACAACCGACCGACGGTGTATTCCCCCGGCCCCCGGGGGTTCTTTTACAAAGGATCCCGGTAGAGGGGATTGGCTATGCTATGCGCTATCATCGACTATCTACCCCAAATTGAAAAAAAACCAATAGTTGATCGAGATTAAATAGTTGGATGCTTGGTCTAAAAGTCAGTAGTTTTGAATTGGACTTAAAGAAATGGGGGGATTTTTGTCATGACGCAACAAACGTGTAGATGAGAACTTTACTCAGCAAAATGAACAATTGATAGCTTAGAGTTTTCATTGGGGCAGGCACAGAGTGAAATTTCTAGCATGAGAAAGGATGAGGTCAAGAAAAAGGACGAATTGTTGTATTTACAGTCGCAAAGATGCGTAACAACCTGATTTTTGGAAACACCCCGGAGCAGCCTCGGAAACTCACGAGCAAACAGAGTCCCAATTGGGGAAATTTCTGTGGAGAAACTGCAACTGGCTCAGGACATTGCCGAAAGATGACAGTTCGAGCGGTGCCCCGCATGGGCCACATTCAGCGGGGCAAAGTCAGTGGTAATTCAGCGACCAGGAAGTTTGTGGCTAAGTTCATTCTTCAAAGACAGAGAGATGGTTCGTCCCAAGTGATAATTGACAGTTTGTTTATTTTTTTCATGAAAATTCCAAAAGGATACCCGCGGGAGGGTGCTTGATTCCACCCTCAAGAAAGCTAAAGAGACAGCGGCATGAGAGCTTGGTTAGCATAGGGACACCTTAGTCAACGAAGAACCAGTGCGTGAGGGCCCGGGATTCGGGTACAGCGGACGCGAGCGTGGCGATAGGGTTGCGACGAGGCTGGACTGTCTGTTCTGTATGGAACATTCACGGACTTACGGGCAAAATTTGGAAGACAGTGAGTTTATTGTTAAGTTATCTAAATATGACATTATTTTTCTTCTTGAATCATGGGGTAGCAAAAATTCAGTTTAATATTTTAATATAAGGTAATAAATGTTTTAAATTTATTTTACGTAAATTTCAAAAAAGGCGTGCTAGGAGATGTAGTGGAGGTGTGGTAGTGTATATAAGGGATAAGTATTGTAATGCTATTGATATTATGATAATCACTTTGAATTATTATATGGCTTAAGTAAGTAAATTTCATTTTGGATTAATGATGATATTTATCTAGCCGGGTGTGTATATCTGGCGGAGGGGTCACCTACATATAATTCGATAAATGATGATATTTGCTATTATTACAAAACGATGTTTATAAATACGAATCTCTGGTAAATATTTTTAGTTGGTGACCTGAATGCTAGGGTGGGTAATGGGATAGGAGGATTATATTGTGTGTGTGATAGGCTGTTGATTATATAGATACGGATGAGTATTACCCTGATGCTACGGTTGATCGTGTTTCGATGGACAAGGGTAGTAATAAAGCTTTGGGCTGAAATTATTGGATTTTTGCAAAGCAACATCTTTAAGAATTGCTAACGGTAGACTTGGTAAAGATTTTTGTACAGGTAGTTATACTTATGCATGCAGCTCAGGCTCTAGTGTCATTGACTATTTATTATTACGTGAACATGATTTTAGTTCTATTGCTGATTTTAATGTTGAACCATTTTGTGAATGGTCAGACCACTCGCCTATTGTTTTTTAATAAATTGCAATTGTGTACGTAGTTGTATTAATGATAAATATATACGCACTCAGTTAAATGGAATGATGACTTGCGCAATGATTTTAGAAATGGCATTATATCTCAATTATCATTATTCAATGATATTACTCATGATATTAATTTTGGCAACAAGTTTGACATGAATCAATGTGTTAACAAATTTACAAATGCTATTAAAAAATAGCTGAGCCACTATTTTGCAAAAATGTGACTTTTAGAATAATGTAATGTTAAAACTTTATTGTAAACATTCTGAATGGTTTAATAAGAATGTTTAAAGGCCAAGAGTTATTTTTTAATGCTATGGAAAAATTTAATAACAATAAAAATGATATTACACAGAGAGATATGTGTATTAAAAAAATAGAGTAAAAAATTGGTTAAACGGACGAAAAGGAGATATGAATTGGAGAAATGAGAAAAATAGAAAAATTACGTCACAGTAGTCCTAAAGATTTTTGGAAGCACTTTCGAGAAAAAAATAAAGGTCAGTCAAATAATTACGACTGAGGAATTTTTGAATTTTTTTCATCTTTAAATGCAAATATACTGATGTTGGAAATGTGGAGGCTGATTATTTTGTAACGGTCATAATTTTAATGATAATGATTGTATATTTGAAGAATTAGATTGACCTATTACTTTAAGTGAAGTCGATTATATCATACATAAACTAAAAGAAATAAATTCTGTTGCTGGGGACAACCTATTAAATGAATATTTTATTGAATCTTTTGATATATTAGGGCTCATCTAGTAGATATTTTTAACGGTATTCTAATTCAGGCTTCTTTACCTGAGGAATGGTATGAGTGGTATAATAGTCCCGTTACATAGAAAAATGATCCCAACAACTGTAAATATTACAGAGGAATTACACTTGTGAGTTGTTTTTCTAAGATTTTTACAGGTGTATTAAATAAACGCATTACGGATTGGGCAGAAAGTATCAGTTATTAGTGATGCACACATTTGGGTTTAGAAAGGGCGTTCTACTGTGATGCTATGTTTGTTTTAATGCAATTATCAGTAAAATTCTTAATGAAATGGTGTCTTATGTGTGCTTTCTTGATTTTAAAAAAGCATTTGATAGCGTTTATAGAATATGGTTTATGGTATAAATTGTATAATTAGGTTAAGAGGAAAACCCTTAGGATAGTAATTCGTGTATGTATTCTCAAGTCAAATCATGTGTTCGTGGGTGCAAGTCTATTCTGAATATTTTGAATGCTCTATTGGCTTTAAAGCAAGGCGAGGTATCTCCCCTTTATTTTTTTCTTATTTTTAGAAGACTTGGAGTTATTTTTAATGGAAAACATTAATTCAGGATTGTCTATTGATGATATTACATTTTTTTATTATATTTGCTGATGATATGGTTATTGTTAGTAAGTCACCAGCGATTTACAAAATAGTTTAAATATGTTAAAAGAATATTGTAGCTCATGGTGTTAGAAGTAAACCCAGATAAAAGTAAAATAGTTGTTTTAGAAAAAGAGGGCCGTTAAAGCAAATGAAAAATGGATTATGATAATACACGATTGAACAGTTAATAATTTTAATTATCTTGGTACTATTTTTAATTATACCGGAAGTTTCGTACACAACCAGGAAATGTTGGCGGGTAAAGGTTTAAAGGCTCTAAATACATTGATGGTGAATATTAGTTCAAAATTGATTAAACCTAGTTACTGTTTGTCAATTATTTGACGCATTGGTTGGCTCTTGTCCTAAGTTATGGGTGTGAATATCTGGATTTGGTAAGGTAAAACATTAGAAAGAATTCACTTAAATTTTGTAAATGGTTATTTATGTGTCAAACAATTACAAGTACTATGTCGATTATGGTGGATAGGTAGATTTCCTTATTTATTAATAGACATGTTAGAATAATAAAATATTGGCTGATACCTTAGATAGTAATAATATAATATTCATAAAATGTATAATTCTTTATTAAATGACTGTAATAAAGGCAAGAGGAATTGGGCTTTCAGGTTAAAGATTTATTGGACAAAAATGGTTTCTACATGTTTGGCTTAATCCAAATGTATCGATCGTAAATCATTTCATTTATTATTTAAGAAGATTGATTGACCAATTTAAACAGGCTTGGTTTACATATATTTAATGGCGAATCCTTTCGCCATATAAATCTATTAAAACATGTTTTGATTATGGAATTTTATTGGATAAGTTACAATTATTTATCGAATATTTCTTTCAAAGTTAAGACTTTCGTACATAATTTACAAGTTGGAAGCTGGTAGGTACGGTGCAAATAGAGTTGATATTGCCAAAGGTATTGTAATATTTGTAGAAATGGAGATATTGAAGACGAATTTCATTTTGTATGTGTTTGTAATGCTTATAATGATTTACGTAAGTTATATTTGAAAAGACAATACTATGTTAAACCTAGTGTTTATAAATTTATTAATATTATGAAATCTAGAATTAAAACAATTTTGCTAAATTTAGGTAAATTTATTAAACATGCTTTTACTTTACGTAATACCATTTTATCTGTTAATGGAAACATAAATTGTGTATTTTTGTTTGCACATCTCTCTATCTTTGTATTTTATTTAGGACAGTATGCATTATGTAAGCCGTGCGTTCATACGAATACTTGAATGATTAAAAGATCTTATTACGATACTATAATTTTTTCTGTAATTATTTTGTTCTGTGATAGCTATGTTGATGCATTGTGCTTTGTACAGATTTTGTTCATCCTCACATTATTATTGTATTAAGTAATCTACATACAAATGTATATTTATTTAGATACTTGAATATTTTTTGCTTAGTTGTTGATACATGTACTCTCTCTCTCTTCTTCTCTCTCTTTCTCTCTTTATGTTGCCATCGTAGACCATGCATGTGACTTTTGTTGTTTTGTTATTAAAATCATTGGATCTTGTAACAAAAACATGTATATGTTTACGTTATAAATAAAATATTTGAATCTTGAATCTTGAAACTATAAATGCTGATGTATATTTACATAAACACCGTCACACTTCATTGCATACAGGTATCTACCTGTCAAAAAATTCAAGTGGGCAAGTGGGACTAGTGAAATTGGGACAGTGGGCACAAGCGGGAACAAGGCGTGATACTGTAATAGTTGAGTGTGATAAATGTGCCTCCGGTACATGCCCATTGATATTTCAGGAGTGCTCAAGGATGTGTAGATTATGGTAATCAGTCAGGACTGTCATTCCAGTCTATGTCTATTGCGTCGCTAGTTGTGTTATTTATATCCTTCATAATATTAATATATCATGAAAATATGATCAAAATTACAGCGACGGATATGTCCGGGTTTCTTATATGTTACATATCGTCCGCGTTTTATCTTATGTCTATAGTGTCCGCTTTTTCTTTCTATGCCTTCTATTGTGTCTGTTGTTGTACTTTTGCTTGTGTTTATATTCTTCGTAATATTGATATATCCCGAAAATATGATAAAAACATGTCCTTTTTTCCCTTCAGTTACATCTTATATTACATATCGTCCGCATTTTCTTTATGATGTTACATATCGTCGCTTTTTCTTATGATGATACATATCGTCCGCTTTTTCTTTATGATGATTTACATATCGTCCGCTTTTTCTTTATGATGATACATATCGTCGCTTTTCTTTATGATGATACATATCGGTCGGTTTCCTTCTATGTTTATAGTGTCCACGTTTACAGTCTATGTCTGTTGTGTCTAGGTGTTGTATTCTTTCTTATATTTTTATTCTTCATTAAATAATAACTAATAACTAGTAAAATGACTGTATTTAAAGCAATATGAATATGAATGTAATTTTACCTTACGTTTTCCTAAATAAAAAAAAGAGGCACACAGACGACAGGGGGAGGGTGGGGGATAAGTAAGAACTCAATATTTATCAGACAAAATTATATTGATGATTTTTATTTTATCTGAATTTCACGTAAAAAAATGATATAATCTTAATTACATTAGATATTATCTTTAGTATTTTGTTGACGAAATTAATCATAAATGAAGTATCTCACGACGATATATTACACACACGTTGTTAGTTGTTCTCTTTGCATTTAACTTATTTACAACTAACTTTATCATTCAATTTTACTACAAATTATCTTTTACTTTTAGTAACAATAGTAACTTAGGTTGCAACATAATTACATTCAGGATCTAAAGTAAAATTGTTACCGTTATTTATTATATAGTGTCGCGTTTCCTTCTTTGTTTATATTGTCAGCGTAAGGCGTTCGCATTTTAGACCCTCAAAAAATCAGTATCAGATTATCGTTTTATTTTAGTTTAAATAATTTCGCTTAAATGAATAGTCTTTTGTGTGTTGTCATAAGTCTACTGTTCATACATTGAATGTATCGTCTTTTGCATTCCCAGAGAGCTGATTTGTACGATTTAGCTTTAGTTTTATCATGCTTTTGCAATGTTTTTGTACATAAATCAGACGTAAAGAATCTGTCAAAACTACGGTACATCGATTTAAAATGTTGATAAATTAATTAATTTTCAAGGTGAGTATTTCCAATAAAATTATTATTACAATTAGACACGAAATTCTAAATAGATATACCAAATGCATGATCATGTAAACAGTGGGAGAAATATGATCGACCTAACTACGTTGTTTCCATCGCGTGTACTGCAATCTTTGTCCCGTCCCAAACTAGATATGACGCTATCTTTAAACAGGGTGCTGAAATGTCCGTGTATTCGGCACAGTCTCTTTGACGGTATCGTACGTAATAAGCTTACGTAATGCTTGCTGCACGGTGCAGGATGATACGCGTGGTAGCGCGATGTTATGAGGGCGGGTATTCATGCCTGACAGCATGAAATGTGTTTCTTCTGATGCTCATTTATGCTTTTTGGAAACAAAAGATTTTGCAAATGTAAAAAGTAATTTTAATACATCTCAATACTGAGGTATCCATAGTCATACCAGCGTAGATGACGTAGTAGAAAATAATACTTTTTTTTTTAAGTGAATAGACTTATAGAAGTAGTAGTAATAGTTTAAGAACAAGAAGTAGTAGTATAAGTAGGATTCTAAGTAGAAATATAATGAATAAAAGTAGAAGTAAAAATAGTAATATAGTCGTGAAGAAGAAGTGGTAGTAGTAGTAGTAGTAATGGTGATGTTAGAAGCGATAATAGTATTAGGTATAGTTGAAGTTGTAGAAACAGTAATAGTTGTCGTTGTAGAGGTAGTGGTAGTAGAAGTAGTGGTGGTAATCTTAGCAGCAGTAGTAGTAATAGTGTAGTAGTAAAATGGCAGTATGAAATAGTAGAAGTGGTATTGGTAGTAGTAGAAGTAGCAATAGAACTATTAATAATAAATGAAATATTGTTAGTAGAGATAGTATTATTAGTAATAATGGTAGTAGTAGAATTAGTAGTGATGGTAGGGGGTAGTAGATGTAGCAGGAGAGAAATGAAGAAGTGGTAATGGTAACAGTAGTATTTTAGAGTTATTAGAAAATCTTCTTTTCGGAAATGAGTGCCTACCCACGATTATCATGTATATCAATCGTGTTCTTAAAAGTCAATGAAACATTGCATAGCGTTTTGAAGATTAGCATATGACCACCTGTGGTGTACGATCTTCTTCCTCTGGAGCTGTTTACTCTTTTTTCTTATTCCGAAAAATATTCAAGATAATGTTTAAATTTGTTATATGTGTAATTTATAATAATCATCAAACATGAGTACACTCTGGAAACGAATAAATGTACGCAATTTAGGTTTGCTTGTTTGTCTAATCCATTTATATATTGTACTGTTATTGTATCAAAAATAAACGGAATAAAATATGTTAAAACTACAAGTAGCAGTAACAGTAGAAGTGGTATTGGTAGTAGAATTAGTATTAGGAGGAGAAGCGGAAATTAGTAGTAGTAAAAGTAGTAGTGGTGGTTGTAGTAGTAGAAGGAGGAAGTGTGTATAGTGGTGGTTGTTAAGTCTCGTTTCCTCTGTGAACATGTAACAGTTATGTTATGAATATGAAAAATAAAGTTAACAGTGTAACAAGATAGTACATGCTTCAGAACCTGAAAAAAAATCAAAGGTATCCTGACTTAAAACCCCGGGCAGAACATGCCCGGCTGGCGAAACATCTCCTATGTGTTTATAAGCTTGCCATATCCTGAGATTATTTCTACTTTGAAAATTAGAAAGAAAAAAAAAAGAAAGAATTTTCCTCTGGAATTTGAAACGCAAAACAACAAAAAAAGATGGAATATTCAGTACAAGCAGGTGTTTAAAACTCTGTGCGATAAAACATTTTTGAACACCAAAATCCAAGTTTGATAGGTAGTATTCATAGCTACGTTTTCAGTCTGGTGAAGTAAATGGACTGTGCACTGGGTATTCTAATTATGATGTGAATTGCACTTTGAACTGAAAATATGAGTACCCAATTCCAACTAGCAGGTTTTTCGGCTGTAGCTGGGAATTAGCGATTAACCAATACCCAGCTGGCTGGTTATTTGGCTGTAGCAGCAAATTTAAAGTTATGCTATGTATTATGCATAAATTAAATAAATATGTTGAAAAAACATTTTCAATCAAGCGAGTTATTGGGTTGAAGCAGGGAAATCAAACTAAAACTGTACTATGCATCATGCTTAAATAAAAAAAATACTTTGAATTCCGAATTTACAGCTGGCTGCTTATTCGGCTGTAGCTGGGAATTCAACCTACACAATGTATTATACTAGTAATTAAATTAAAATTATTATGCATTCCCAATTCTCAGCTAGCTGGGTATTCGCGAATGTCCAATTCCCAGCTGTCTGGTTATTCGGCTGTAGTAGGGAATTCAACCTACACTTTGTTTTTTATTTAAATTATAAAAATCATGAATTCCCAGTAGTGGTTATTCGGCTGAAGCTGGATATTCGCGAATAACCAATTCCCAGCTGGCTGGTTATTCGGCTGTAGCTGGGAAATCAACCTACCGTATTTATTATAGTTAAATTAAAAATATTATGAATTCCCAATTCCCAGCAAGCTAGTTATTCGACTGTAGCTGGATATGCGCGAATAACCAATTCCCAGCTGGCTGGTTATTCGGATGTAGCTGGGAGTTTGCGAATAACCAGTTCCCAGCTGGCTGTTTATTCGGCTGAAACTGTGTTTTGAATATCCAATTCCCAGCTAGCTGGTTATTCGCAAGTAGCTGGGAATATGCAAAAAAAAACAATTCCCAGCTGGCTTGTTATTCGGCTGCAGCCGGCAATTAAACCTACACTATGTATTATACTTAAATTATAAAAATCATGAATTCCCAGCTAGCTGGTTATTCGGCTGTAACTGGGTATTCGCGAATAACCTCTCCCAGCTGGCTGGTTATTCGGATGTAGCTGGGAATTCAATCTACACTTTGTTTTATAATTTAATTAAAAAAATTATGAATTCCAATTTCATGTGAGGAAGCCTCCAGCTGGTTGGGTAGGTCGGTGGTACTACCCGGTGCCCCGGATTCGGGGTCTTCCTCCACCTTAATTAGCTGGCAGTGTATATGACTAATATACTGTCGAAGCGACGGTTAACTCAAATAGTCAAGTCAATCATGACTTCCCAGCAAGCTAGTTATTCGACTGTAGTGGGTATGCGCGAATAACCAATTCCCAGCTGGCTGGTTATCCGGCTGTAGCTGGGTATTCGCGAATAACAAATTCTCAGCTGGCTTGTTATTCGGCTGTAGCCCAGCTGGCTGATTATTCGGCTGCAGCTGGGAATCCAACCTTCACTATGTATTATAATTAAATTTAAAAAATTATGAATTCCAAATTCCCAGCTGGCTTGTTATTTCGGCTGTTAGCCCAGCTGGCTGGTTATTCGGTGTAGATGGGAATCAACCTTCACTATGTTTATAATTAATTAAAAAAATGAATTCCAAATTCCAGCTGGCTGGTTATTCGGCTGTAGCTGGATATTCGCGAATTGTCCAATTCCCAGCTGGTGTTTTTCGACTGTAGTGGGAATTCAACCTACACTATGTATATAATTAAATTAAAAATATATATATATAAATTCCAAATTCCCAGTGGTGCAGGTAATTCGGCTGTAGCTGGATTATTCGCGAATGTCCAATTCCAGCTGGTGGTTATTCGGCTGAAATGGGATTCACCTACACTATGTATTATACTTAAATTATAAAAATCATGAATTCCCAGCTAGCTGGTTATTCGGCTGTAGCTGGGTATTCGCGAATAACCAATTCCAGGGGTGGTTTTTCGGATGTAGTGGGATTTCGCGAATAAGCAATTCCAGCTGGCTGTTTATTCGGCTGTTACTGGATTTTAAATACCCAATTCCCAGCTGGCTAGGAATACGCTTGTAACTGGGAATTCGCTAATAACTCATTTCCAGCTGGCTGGGAATTCGGTTGTAGCTGGATATTGAATAACCCAATACCAATTTCCAGCAAACTTCACATACCTCATGCGTGAACTCTTTTTCTTATATTTGAAGCATGAAACTGATTAACAATTGTTCAAAAAAGGATCAAACTTTGGACAGTCGTATAAATGACCAAATCAAGCCCGATCTTCAAAAGCTAAATATCACTGGAAAGAGTTCTTAAAGAAACTTACTTTTGTCCATATAATTCGATAATAATTTATTTTTGAACTATTTTGGGCCGAAGAAATAATACAATAATCGTAATATGACATTGACTTTTGTATTTTTTTAACTTTTTAAATTGTGATGCTCTTTGAACCATAAAACTCACATTACCTGTGAAAAATTATGAAGATTGAACAAAAAATAAAATTCAGGAGCTTCAAAAATCTAAAAAGTCATGTTGTTTTTTTTTGTTGTTGTAATTTGATTTTGCAAAGATTAGTGAAGTTTATACCATACATATACTAAATTCGCGACCCATATATTTGTGCGTATATGTCTTACAATTCATATGCAGCAAACATGTAATCTCAAACAAAAGATGGGAGGTTTTCGCAAACCTACCTCATTTGCAAGATTTTTGCAAGGTTCGAACATTCAACCTCTTCAAGCGCAAATATTCTCCAGCACCCATACTTTGAAATCAATCATATTCTGTTGTGTGTCAACAAGGAAGAGAATGCTGAAACCGCATTTGAATCAGACTCAACTTTTGAGTTATAAGCAAAAGAGTGATTTTAAGGAAGCGACCCTAGCGGCAATCTGTTGTGTTGTTGTTTTTTACCGGACACAATTAGAAATGGAATCATGCTTACATTTGGTTTGGCCCCAGGGCGACCGGTAGTTTATATGGAAAAAAAAAAAAAAAAAAAAAAAACGATTGAGAAACTTTTTTTCTAAGATGGCTAATGTCGGGCGCTGCTCACAGCGGTGCTATTTATAGATTTGGGTCTCTTCGCACTAATCATTTACCACCTAGTCAATTTTAAATTACAGGACTTTTCTGTGAGTACAAAATACATGACTTAGTCATGAAATAATTATTTAGTTTGATTTAACTGTATTTTTACACGGCCATTACAGAAATCAAAACTGCAAGCTGACCATTAAATATTTTGGTTCGAAAAAAATTTATTTTGAGCGAAAAATTTGAAATGAATATTGTTCCGCTATTGTGCATTCCACTTTGGACAGACAATACGGGAAGCAAAATTTATTTGAACGGGGGTTTTTAAATTTGGGCTGCATTTATATATTTTTGAGTTTGTTAGTTGAACATGTGTTTCTTTTATTGGTTTGGACAGGGTTGGTGTTTTAAAAAGGGAGGAGGATATATTTTTATATAATCAATCGAGGTTTGAAAACGCGAAAGTCCCGATTTTCAAAGCTGATGAAAGTGCGACATATATCGCGGTTTCGCATTTTCGTAATCGTAATTTCGTGTATTCGTCATCGTACGCTGCATTTTCGTTATCGTACTTCGTGGTTTCGTGTTTTCCTTTTCAGATTATTTCAGGGTTTTGGGCTTTAAAAAAAATTTCAGCGAAAAAGGGTACGCTATTTAATAAGCAATAGATAATAGAAAAAATAAATAGTTATATCTAAACACGGAAATTATTTAAATGGGTTTTAAATATTAATATTAAAATAGAAAATTTTAAATTCTACAGTAATTTAGCTCAAAATAATTATAATTGAATCTAGGGCGTACAGTCCTATTTTGGCAGCCCGTGTTGAGAGGAGGAGTTTACAAAAGTATTAAACTGATTTTTTTTAGATAACAATTGCATTCGTCAAATGATATGTAGTTTGAAGTTTTTATTTTACAGAATATATCATTCGCTTTATACTTTAGTTATCCGCTAAACTGATAGGGAACCAGACTTGGGACATACGAAAAGCGTATCAAAAAAAAAAAAAATTATATATTTTATATAATTTATTTATATATTTTATAATATATAATTGCAACCTGAATTTTTTTTTTTTTAACTAAAAGGGGGTTTTACACATAATAAGGTTTTTCCTTTGACGGGGTTTTAAAATTGCGTTGTAATCTATATGGTTATAAATAATGTTTGTTTGGTTTATTTTGATTTGTTATTTTGTGTGGTCAAAGGGGGCCATACTGTGCAGTATTTGAAAAACGTGTGTCGCCTATTGGATATGCAGGTTCTGTATCAGTTATTGCAGGACGTGGAAACTCCCCCTTTTATAAAAGTGTGCGGTATCCAATTTAAACATGCTACTTCAACTTTGGAAACGTAATTTTTTTTTATGAGGGGTTTTGGCTATTTTATAGTGTTACAATAATATATTGAAAGCTTGGAACTCCCATAAAAAATCCCTGTTACATCAAAAATAGACCTCAGATACTCCTGGGGGTTTTTTGTGGGCACTGTTTTAAAAGACCAAATATTCGAGCACAGATTCAAGGCGCTAATGCGCTGAGAACAATATTGTCGCTTTTTTATTTGTTTAAGTAAAGTTAAAAAACGGGGGCCAAATTTCAGCAATGCTAATAAAACAATGCCCATAAAAACCCCCCTTTTAAATATTTTTATTTTCTTTCGGTCACATGTTTTCTTAGACAAATTGTAAAATATTCTTTATTCGTTAATCATTTGGATCAGTTAGATTACAAAAATGCAGCCCCTTGGGTTAAGTTCTATTTTTGAACCTGAATTTTGATTTTTTTATTATTATGTTATGTGATTATGTGTTTTCATATTCAAGAACAAATATTTTATATTCGTGACCCCGTATCGTGCGTGTATTAATTTTCGCTACCTTGTGCATCCTTACAGCTCTACGATCCCTAATGGTTAAGGCATCCCCTTCGGAAACAAGAGGTCGAAGTTTTGATCCCGGCTGGGGAACGTTCTGATATTGCGGTTGGTGAGACGGCCCTCTATTAAAAAAAAGGTTATTGGTTGCCTTCTGCTGGTGCCCGGCATATTGGAGGAACAGGGGAGGTACTTGTGCAATCAAAAAAAGGTATTCTAAAATCAAAATGGCTGGGGCCTTTCAATAGGTGTGATACTATAATAAACAAAAGCCATGTTTACATGGCCCTCCCCCCCCAAACGCTTACTCTTTAGAACATGTGTTGAGAGTAGAAAATTTCTTTTTTTAAAAGAAAAATTTGGGTAATGAAGACTGGTGTTTAAGTGATTATGATATGAAACTATGAAGACCCACTAACTCTCTATTTTGAGGTCTACGGTAAAATGTGATAAAAATTAAGCCTGAAAAAAAACAAAGGGCAATAACCAAAACATTATGAAAGGTTTTGAGTTATATTCTTGCGCACTGCATCTCCCCAATAAGATCTATCCACCTATGAAGTTCCAAGTTGATACCCCAAATTTTTTAAGTTATGCTTCAGACAAAATTAAGTCTTAAAATAAAACAAAAGGCAATAACTCAAAAAATTTTTAAGGAGAGTTATCAAATTTTGTGCACCGCAAATCCTCCCCAATGAGATTATCAACTTGAAGTATCAAGTTGATACCTCAAATAAATTTTCGTGTTATGCTCGGACAAAAATTAGTCTGAAAAATTAAAAAAAAGGGCAATAACTCAAAAATTATGAAAGGGAGAGTTATATTCTTGTGCACTGCACTCCTCTCAAGATATTATTCACTATGATGTATAAAATTGATACACAAATACTTTTTGAGACGGACGGAGATTTTACCAATCCCCTGCGCCCATCGGCGGGGGATAACAAAACCTTTCCTTTTTTGTAAATGCATAATTATTAACAATCACAGTAATAACTCGGTCATCCCGATAAGAGTTGGCATGTAAATTTAAAAAAAGAAAGCCATAGAGGCCTGGGCGTTCACTGGTATGGGTTACCCCAAAGGGTTTGTTTCTAAAAAATTTGGGAAATCTATCAGTAGTTTTAAGAAAGAGGATATTTTAAGTTTTCATAATCATTTTTTTCATGCCATTGAAAAACCAGTTTCAGAATAAAGTTTTTAAGAAACTTTTGTGAAGGTTCACCAAGGATACCCCGGCAGGTTAATAAAATTTTTCAGTCGTTTAGGATGTTTAAAGTTTTCTACATGTTATACATAAAGGCAATAAGGCCCCTGGCGGAATTTTTTTGGTTTTTTTGTTACAGATTGGCCCCTTTCGCCCTTTTGGTAGAGTTCCACCCAAAAACCATTTACAAAGACTGTTAATTAAGTAGTTTTCAGAGGAGTTTCGTTTAAATTAATTTTTTGGGAAGACGAAAGCGGACGAGGATGACCCTTAATAGTTTCACCATGAGCACTTGTGTCAGGTGAGTAAAGTCGTCGTGATACAATTGATTTTTGGGAAAGTTAAAGAAAGGAATGCATTTCAAAAAAGGATTTATTGTTTTATTAATTTTTTTAAAATATACAAGTGTTGGACATTTATTTCCCAATAGTTCAAATTTAAAAAAGTTAGGGTTCAATAATGATTGATCATTCTATTTTACGTTGTTTCATGTTCCCTCGAATAAAAATCAAAGGAAATTCGTCACATTCGTGAAAAACATAGCTTAAAATTATTGATTTAAGGGATTAAACCTTGGGACCGAGTTTTCAAGCTCGACAAACCCCATTTTTCAATGACGAGAATTTCAAAAAATCTTGAGACAATTTTATTTTATAAAGTTAATGATTTTTTGTATAACTATTTTAACAAATGACCCCTTTGTTATGCAAATGTTTAATTTTAGGACGGGTTTAGTTTTAAAAATTTGAACTGCTGCAGAGGGACAAAACAACTGGGCCCGAAAAATCTCTATAGGTGAGAGGAGGGCAGAAAAAACCAAGATTTTGTAAAAAACATTACAAATTACAGTGTCGACTTGGGAGAATATAGTAATACCAGGGCAGGATTTCAGGTGAAAGTCGGTGTGTTTCGTGACTACCCGCCGAACTGCCCCCCCTGTTGAATTTTACTTGAGATTCACATATATAGCTCCCGTACATGGGTACCGTTTGCACAGATATAAGGTATCACACAATATTTAAAAAATGATATGCTTGATGTTAAATCAACCACATGCCTTAACTCAAACCCAAAAAGGGGGATGATGGCCCCAATTTTCACTTAGGATTTGGTTTCGGGCCAAGATTTCAAGATTGGAGCAAATTAGCTATTTTTTTGCTGACTTACTTTAAACTTTTTTTAACATGACCCCCTTTTTCCCAATCTTAAAATTTGACGCAAACAAACATTCTGGGAAAGGTTTGGAGATTTGCAAAAAAAAGGGGCCCCCAAGTACAAGGATTTTTTGAATCGACCTGGAACTCTTTTTGACCCCCGTGACCCAGTTTGTTCAAAGCTTCACCAAATTTTTCCAATTTGGCATTCAAGTGTCCCCAAACAAATGGCGCCGAGTGGTCAGAAAAAAACAAGAGGGGCCCAAACTGGCCCTGCAATACTCACTTGGAAAAATTGGGCCTTATTGTACTATAATATAGTTGTAGAATTATAATTAGGCAAATACAGCAAGGGTAATCTAAATTCCAAACAACCCGGGGTCCAAATTTTGTAGGTCATACCTATACAAGTATAAGTCTTAAAAAAAAATGTGTTCCCCAGGGGGGACCAATTTTGACCCCCCGGGGATGATTGGAGCAACTTTATGGTACATAGACCATGTTTACACTTAAATATCTAAATTTTAGGCTTGTGGTTTCTGAAAGAAATCTTTTTGTTTTTTTTAATTTGCTGTGACCCCTGGGGTGTTTTCCTTTTTTTCCCCGGGGGCCCTGATTTTTCAAAACCTTTGTAGGAGGGGCCACACCAAAAATCTAAGCTCTAGGCCTTGCAGTTTTACAAAAGATTTTCAAAACTTGCATTTTTAAAATCTTTTTTGCTCCCGTGACCTTTTCAAAAAAATTTAAAACAATTGAAAGCCTAAAGATAAATTGTGATTGGTAAAATCAATCGCGTTGGAAGAGTGGGGTGATGATGTTTTGGGCAGACGGGAAACAGTGCATCCTATTAGCTCATAAGGCTTTACATTTTTGGTTGAGTTTTAAAAAAAGATAAGAAATTGGTGAAAGTTTTGTCTTTTGTTAAATATAAAAATAAGAAATAATACAGAATTTTACTTTGTCAACCATATATACAGATTGAAACAGAAAATCGTACTCAAGTGGTAAGTTAAGCCCTAAATTAAAATTTTTTGTCATATAATATTGAATTTGACGGGCCCAAAAACAATTCTGGCCTTACGATGAAAAATCAAATTCATTCAATTTTGTTGAAGTTCAGTTTTTTTAAATTTTAAAAAAAAAAAAAACAAGAATATCACTGAAGATGTGGTAACCCAGGAACTGCTTTGTTACATTTAAACGGGTCGACAGTTTGAAAGTTAAAGGATAAAAATAAAACAATTAAACCAGAAAAAAGCTCCAAAAACTTATAACTGTTCATCGAAAAAATATTAAATTTAAATTTTTAAAAAATATTAAGCAAGTTATTATCGCCCATTAAAAGCGGGGGTCATCGTTTTTTTTTCTTGCTGATACCCCCTCTGGGCTTTAATGGACGTATGACTAGTGTTGGTTTTATAAATCTGTGAATTTTTTATCAAAATGTGACATAGTTTGAAAAATAGGAGAAAAAACTTTATTAAAAAAATATGGAAAGGGGGGGCAAAACTAAAGCGGCATGCATGCCTACATTTGAACAATTTGGGTTTTTTTGTTTTTTATCATTTTTGTGAAGTTAAATGAAAATACCCCAAGAATTATATTAATTAAAGAACAAAGGGATAATCTCATTTTTTGCATTGGACTTGGTATTATATGTGTGAATTTTAAACCAAAATTGCCCATTGGTAGCAAAAAAGCTGGCAAAATATGTTAAAAAAAATTCCCCCAAAGGGGCTTTAACTCCTTTTATTCAATTTGGGATGACGCTTTACCCGATGGCACAACTTCATTGGAATTTATCAAGCTGTGAATTTAAATAAAATTCCAACCGAAATAGCACTGACAAAAAAATTTTGGGAAAAATAAAGGGAAGGCGCAAACTCATTTCAATCAGAAAAATATGATGTGCAATGTTTTGCAACTGGCTTGAAAATTTTGATAAAAATTGCCCAAAAAGGTAGCTGAGAAATGGGGGCAAATTCTTTTACGATGGGGGAGGAACAAATAAACCCCCTTTGGGAAAATGTAGTATAGCCCCTTTTATAGTTTGAATGGGGGGTTAAAACAAAAATGTCAACCCAGAATCGCAAAATATCCCTAAAAATGCAACAAGGGTTTATGGTGTGGATAAAATAAAAAATGCCTAAGTTGTACATCATTTGTTGGAAGTCAGGACAGTTTGTTGCAAATTTACAAAATAGAAGAAATGGGAGTTAAAGTGACTATTTAAAAGAGTGCAAGGGGCCATGATTGCTCTCCAAGTGTTCAGTGCTATTTAAAAAATAAAAAATACTTTCAAAATGTTATGTTGCTTTTTTAACCCAGATGGCAAGTTTAAAATGGTTTTAAAAAACACAAATTTTATTATTAGGTAAAGGGTCATAACATTTGACCCGAACACTGGAAAGTCACTCCATGATCCCGGTGAGCCCAAAAAAGCTTAAATCAAACTGTGTCATATTGATTATCCTCAGACCGAGTCAAAAGCTCTGATGGGAAATGGGCAGCATTTTGTGAGAGAAAAAAAGTCGATTTCTCTTGCACATGAAACAACTGTGTGTTTTTCTGTGTGATGCAAATTATAATTTCTGTGTGTTAATTTTAAAAATATTCGCAAATGTTAAGGCAAAAAACCCAAAACATGACAGGGGATGCCCAAGGGAGTAAATTCAAAAATAAAGATGCAGACCCGTAAAATGCAGACTGGTCCTGGGGTGACTAATACTCAAAACCCAATATTCAAACCAATTGGGTTTTAGAACCCCATCTGTTCCTTAGCACTGTTAAGGAAAATTTTCATTAGTTAATTTTCAAAAATTAATAAAAACTGTCCCCAAACTTCCTTTTTTTTTCAAATATGATATCAATAAAATAAAAAATAGTTAGAAAAAAATCACCCTAGGAGCAACCTAATGCATTTTGTGAATGAAGAAGTTTGTTATAATAAATAGACTAATGTAGTCAGGATACAAAGTACCCGTTCCTTTTATGTTTTTTTGGGGCATAAAAATATACACATAAATATTAAAAGTTAATTTTTTGTCGAAATTTTTTAGATGTTTAAAGTATAATAATTTATTTTGATATTTGACTGGTGAATCAAGTTAACCCCCTTCCCTCAAACAAATGTACTGGAGCTTAATAACATGTTCAAGAAATTAGTGCTAAAAAAAAATAAAAAAAATTTTAACATAGAATATCAGGCAGAAAACCGCTTCAAAAAATTATGTAGGTAATGTAAATAAAAGAATATTTTTTTGTTTAAAAAAGAGTCAGAAATATTTGACAAAAATGTGAAGAAAGGAAAAAAAACTGTTGGCAAATTTTAGTGCAAAGTGAATCCCCCCTTTTGTTCTTATCCAATTATTAATGTGATGGGGGGAATATTTTTTGATTAAATTTAAGAGTAAAAACAAGTATGCTTTTGTTTTTGTTGCTTTTTTCTTCTATTTTAAAAAACATTCTTGCTGAAAAAATTTTTTATGTTATTTGAAAAAAAATGTCAACAAAAACATGGATTTAAACCCTTTAAAGGATCCTATTCTTAAATTTAAGTTTCATTTATGGGGTAGGTTAACACCTGCAATTCAAATACTGACTTGATTATAAGAATTACAAAAAATTAAATAGCCCCCAGAAAAAAGAAAGGTTCTACTGCATCTTAAAGGATATACCCTTTCCAGTTAACGCGTCTGTTTCTTTTAATACATTCTTTCTTCACACGGTGTAATAAAATAAAACCCAAAAAAGTCGTTTTTCCCAAAAGGTGCAGATTTCAACAAACTCTCAAGTCGCTTTAGAATTCAAGGAAAAATTTGTTTCCCAATTAAAAAGGAAGGTATTAAGGGTGTATCATGATATGTCAGACTACATCTTGAAGAATTATTTACATTTAACATTTGGGGGGAGACAAAGGCCCTTTCACAAATGTGTCATTTATAAAAATGTCAATATCAAATTTTTTACTTTTGCTGACATCTGTAAAAGAATTATTATGTGCTTACAAAACAAAGCAAAAGTATTATAACCCCTTTTAAATCTACCTTTCAGACAATTTTATCTTATTTTTATTTTTAGACTTAATGTCTAAACTAAATGTTTTAAATTTTGGGAGGAAAAGGGAAAAATATCAATTTGACAATTATAAAAGACATTAAAACGGACAAGTCCAGCTCCCCAGCTTTCCCACCCATATTGGATGCTGAAGGACTAGCTATATAACCACACTTTAAAAAACCCATTAACTGTAAACTTTGTATCAGTTCAGAGCAACTCTGTTTTCTTAAATACAGTAGAACCTTTTAACCAACCCATTGAGTTACCTAAAAGCTTGAAAATAAACATTTTTTGGATTTATAATACTTCAATGGATGTAAATTAATTTCTTCTTTTTTTTTTAAAAAAAATTAAAATTTCAAAAAAAAAAGTGACTGAATTACAATAAAGAAGTTGTACAAAAGACATTGTACTTTAAAGGGGAAAATAATAAAAATACCCAAAACTGGGGTTCCAAAAATTAATTCCAAAAGCTCTGGAATTTTGTAAATTCCAGTTTGTTGGATGAGATTCTACTGTATTAAAAAAAAACTCTGAAGATAAAATATAAAAAAAAGGAGGGGGATCTATTACATTTTCTCTATAACAAACTATAATGTAAACACAAACTTGCAGTTCATGTTGGTGTTTACCCTAATCCTGCTTGTAGTGAAGCAGTGTTCTACTTTCCCCTTATTTTTTCAAATCAAGGGCTGCCCAAAAAACAATTCTATTTCCTTCTAATTTACATGAACTTTAAACAGTTTTGCAATAAAACCCTTGAATGGTAAACCCTTACCAAATAATGTATACTTTGATACATGTCCCAACTAGTGTTCCTACAGAAAAAAAATGTACAGGTTAAAAATTTTAATTTTGATTTTCCACCCGACAGCTCGGTTGGGATGGAATTATTCAAGTAATATCTGTTTAGTGTGGTTAATGCTAAAAAATACTTTGATGACTGATATTAAAGAAGGCAGTTTAAAACACAAGTCACAAAATATAAGTTCACCAGTTCACGTCTATTTACATAATTAACCTCAATATTGCAAACCATGTGCCATATTAACTGCCACTGTATATGTTTTTAAACCAATTACAAATAAAATCTAACTTTTCTATAAAAAAAAAAAAGTGAGTGCATCAGCATAAGAACACTTAAAAAAAAAGGAGGAGTTCTTGCTTGAAATTTTAAGACTTGAGCAGATATACTTTTAATATTTGTTTACATATGGTTTAGAAGTTATTTTAATAGACAGGGTTTCATGGTATGCCACTTTAACAAGCAATAACTAGAGATTTGTTTTCGTAGAAAACTGATGGCTCCCCCTTCCCCCTAACACCACACTTAATATTACAAGGGCCCCCTCATCAGCGTCTGCTTTATTTGCTTTGAAAAAGTGGTAGATGTTCCATGATTTCAGTTTACAAAAACATTAGCTCACTTTTGCAAACAGTGACTTAAAATAGGAATACTTTGTTATTATCACAGGAAAAAGAATAAATAGGTTGACAGGCAAAGGTACACAATGTTTGAAGATATTTGAGATCTAATTCAATTCATGGAAAAAATCACATTGTTTAAATTCTATTGTTTAATATTCATTGAGTCTTGAATAATGTCATCAGTATTCATGAAGTAAAAAGTTTAATGGCTGACAAAACTGATCAAGATCTGCCCAGAGTTTGGACCTTGTGTGTGACACTTCCCCTGATCAATTTCTTTCAATAACTGAAATTTTGTTTCAATAGTATTTGTAGAACAGGGGTTATTTTGCGGTCAAGAAATTGTTTAAAATTTGGGGGAATGATCACAAATGAAAAATCTATTTCAACAGCATGAGTAGAACAGGAGTTATCTAAGGACATGAAATTTTGAAAAAGGGGAATAACTCCATAACTTGATGTGCAGATATAATGTTCTTGTGTAGAGCAATTCTGCTTTACAAGGGTTTTTCACCTATGAAGTTTCAAGATTAAAATGTCTCATTTAAAGCACAAGTAATGTCATGGCAAAAATTAAGAATGAATTTTACAAAGGGCAATAATTTCAAATATGTGTAGGGTTACGGTTCTTATGGGACTGCACTTCTCCTTTTTGGATTTAAACCACCTATTTAGTTTAAGGTTATATGTCTCATAGTGCATGAGTAATGCTTCAGACAAAAATTAAGTATGAAAAGTAACAAAGGGCAAAAAACTCCAAAATATGTTTTGCAGAGTTTGTTTCTTAAGCATTGCACTTCTCCTCCATAAGATCTACCCACTGTTTAGTTTCAAGTTCATAAAATGTTATACTTTTTGAGTTATGCTCTGGACATAAATAAGGGTGACAGACAGATGGACAGACAAATCTTACAAAAACAATACATCTCCCCAAATAAATATGGGGGGGGGGGAGAGAGACATAATATAAAAATTCTCAGTGCACAGTTTAGGAATCTAGATTTAACAGAAAGTGGGTCTTACTAGTATATGTTGAAGGAGACGAGTGTCTTTGTCTAGGTTATGTTAAACCAATGGCATGGCAGTCATCATTGTGAAGGACATTAATTACCATTGACTTAAGGTCAGTGTTCATCAACAAGGCAAACTATAAAACAACAGTGGTAGTAGTAGCAGTGGCACTAATGGCAAATTTCTCGTCATTTCTCTCTAAAAGTGAACAACAATAACAAAGATTACAATTAGGTGTGTGTAACAAAGGTAAGACAAAAGAAGTGTTCCTTGGAAGACATGTGTCACCTGTGAAGAAGGATGACCGGGAAAAAAATTTTGCAGTGTTTGATTGTTTAATTTTTTATTTGATATCATACACTTTTCTTTAGTCTATTATAAAATAGTTAAACAAGGAAAAAAAAAAACAATTTCATCAGGATAAATGAATATTAATCAAGAAATGAACCTCGAAAGTAAAAATGTCATTCTAAATTTGAAAGAAAAGCAGCAACAACTTGAAAAAGTGACAACTGGAACCAAAAGCACATCACAGACTAGCTTTGTCACTTGTCTTACTGCTAAGTGTGATTGTTGGCCCTCCTTTATTTCTATTTTACATAATATTTTATGTGATGATGTATATTAAATTAAATTTTGAAACAAATTTCGTAAAACTATGATTATGTTAAACCCAAATTATCTCAACAGTGCTAATAAAAACAGTGAACACAGATGATCTTTCAACAATAAATAACCAAAAAGTGACTGAATTTAATGTGCTGTTGTTTGTAAACTTGTACATAAAATTTGACCCTGATCAAATTGATATCAGCACAATCTTTAGTTCTGGTTCAGAAAGTTCAGCTCGGTCACATTTTGTGTGCCGTAGTAGATTAATAAGTGCTGACTTCTCAGTGAAGAAAGTATCAATTTTGCAACATTTTTGCATTTTTTTTTTTTAAATACTTCCAGTGTGCGCATTTTCTCGTGGAAAATAAGGGAATTCGGGATGTCGTAAAATAAACAATGTCAAGAGAGACTACTGCCATGCGTATTATGAGAACTGTTTCGCAAAAAAACCCAAAACGCTTTAAAGTGGGAATTTAACTGACCCCCTTGGCGGACAAAAAGACGAAGGCTGATGTTGATTTTGGCAATAAAATATTGAATTTTATAGGAGGGGAATATTCTTTTTAAGGGGAAAAAATAAGCTTATTTTCTATGGGAAAGGGGCATTAAACGGCCCTTTATATAAAGGAAAAAAAAACCTGATGACAGAAAAGTGTGACAGAGCAGACGATGAAAAGTCAGATGCCAAAAATTTTGTATAAACATTGTCATTAAAAATTTGAAGAAGATTGCTGAAGAAATGAAGATGCGGCTTGAATGGGGAATAATGAAAATAGTCCCTTTAGCCGAAGGGAGTAAAAAAAATGGGGAATAATAAAAAAATTGAAAGGGAAAAATTGATTATAGGAGCATTTAATAAGATGTTTCAAAATTT
>CM037790.1:28136018-28186018 GCA_021229015.1 Solen grandis | reverse complement strand
TATATTCAATTAATGCATTAATTTGCATTCAATAAATGGATTAGATGCATTGTTATAAACTAATGCAGAATATACTATTTATTACACTCCATTTCAATATCAAATGCAAATGCATATAAGAATGGATCGTGCCTGTAACTCGAAACACTATGTCGTGATACAATGCAATAAACTCGATCAGAACACAAATTGGAAACCGGTTGTCATAAAACACATAAATTATATAATGTGTGCATTAGATAGCAAGACTACATATGCATACCGCCAAAATGCATATACCATCCCCGGTGGCCAAGGGGAAAGGGCGTCCACCTCGAGAGCGGGGGCCGCGGGTTTGATCCCTGACCGCTCGGTAGCTCACTGATTGATGCTCGACTTTCCCTTGTGTTTCGTTTCGACTAGGGAAGGCAAATGAACCGATTATCATAGAATGTTGTATTTTGTAAACCTTTTACTTATTTTACCTTTTAATCAGGATGGTAGATGCTATTTATTTATTTATTTATTTATTTATTTATTTTTTTGCTTGATCTCCCTTGTGTTTTCGTTTCGACAAGGAACGGGATAGAATATATATAGTATGATAAACATTGTAAAATTTTTATGTATCTATTTGAAACCCTATTTCTTCTGTTTGGTAAGACTGAAAGTTTTTGTTTTTTTGTTTTTGTTTTTTTTGTTAAGTGATTGACTGGCTGATAGATTAATTAATTGATTGGTTAATTAATTAATTAATTAATTTATTTATTCTCCCCCCCTCTCTCTCTTTCTCTCTTGCCTAGTCATTATTTAATTTCAATACAATTGTGTGAAATCTATTATCTATGTAATCTAATATAAAATCAAAAATGTAATTTAAAATGAATATTTGCATGTATACAAATGTTATGTATTAAACTGTATGTGTTGACGGTAGATAATTTATATTAAGTAATTTAATATGAAGTGTTGAATTTGCATGTAAATGTATGTTATACTGTCGCCATGTAATGATACCACATGGGTCTAATGACCTTCTGGTTTATTGAAATAAAAATCTTGAAATAAAGTAGTTCCAGGACTGGTTTACCCAGTGTCAGAATAATATGACTGGTTGTGGTAACATGTAACATATCTACAGTTTGATACTTCAGTATGGCAGCACTTTATCTTTATTATGTTGACCTAGTCTCTTAATGTATAAACTACGGTTGGTTGGACGTTAACCCTGACAAACAAACAAATATGACGCACTAACGCATATATATATATATATATATATATATATATATATATATATATATATATATATATATATATGCGAATACATTTGTACTTACTCGAGCGCTATAAAAGCAGAGTCTCGCAAATAAACTGTGCAAAGACACATTAGGTAGCAAAAATGAATGTATATACAAAAAGAAGTCAATATGATGCAAATAAATGGAAATATGATTTGCAGATGTACAGATATGTGTGTTAATATAAATGTAAATTACTTTTCTGTCCTAATATAAGACAAATTGTGTTTCAATTGGAAGTGTTCATATCTTGTAATACAGTGTACGGGCCATGCGAACGTGATTATGTGGGAATAAATAAATGAATACCAGTTAATATATAAATAGATAAGATGTCGAGAGAGAGAGAGAGAGAAAGAGAATCTATATTTATCTTAATATACCATCGTGAAACTTCACAATGCACTTATCTGGTATGTTATCTATTTGTCTGGCTTCGCAAATAAAAAATCTGTGTTGGCTAATGTTATTTTAGTTTGTTCAGACTTAATTGCAAAGAAACAAAACAATTTCTTGAAATATCTATATAGTTAAATCTCCCCGTCAAATAGATGACAGTAGGTCGAGGAAACATCCCACCTCGAACTTAGCTCTAATCTTGAATAATCTCCCCTCGGAATATAAGAATTAATAGTAATCTGAATATCATAAAAAGGTAATAAGGTGTCCCAAAACAGGCAGTTTTGTTCTCTCCACGAAAAGAATCTCAAAAATGTATTTTTCAGAAAAAATATATACATATATATCTTGTGAAACACTTTGACACTTCTCTGAGAAGGTCATCATATTAATTTATTTTTAAGGTTATAAATATACATAAACTCTTATTCAATTCACTCTCTCTGCTTTATAGCAGATCTAATTTCCATATACACGTACATGTATATGGTATATGAGGGTTCTTCTTTCTACAGAAGACGGTTGTCCTATTTCTTGTTCATATTCTATAGAGAAGTTTCACTATAAAGTTCCACGAGTCGTTAATGGACTTACAAGGTCAATATCTCTTGAAAATATGTATAGTTATGTTGCAGGGGAACAAAATGTAAAGTAGAAGATTCGATAGAAGTCTTATAATGTTTGATGTACAAAGAGTCCAATAATCTTGATACCGGTCCTGGTGGCCGAGTGGTTTGAGTGTCCATCTCCTGACCTGGGGGTCGTGGATTTAATCTCTGATCACGACATAACAATGTCGATAAAAAAAAAGTCTGTAGCATATTTCCTCGTACTTGACGCTCAGAATATAATGTTGTACTGGAACTTATGTGACTGGATGTTATGTCAGTATATCGCTGTGAGGTATGGATGTTATGTGACTGGATGTTATGTCAGTATATCGCTGTGAGGTATGAATGTTATGTATCGCTGTGAGGTATGGATGTTATATGTGACTGGATGTTATGTCACTGTATCGCTGTAATTAATGAATGTTATGTGACTGGATGTTATGTCACTGTATCGCTGTGAGGTATGAATGTTATGTGACTGGATGTTATGTCACTGTATCGCTGTGAGGTATGGATGTTATGTGACTGGATGTTATGTCACTGTATCGCTGTGAGGTATGAATGTTATGTGACTGGATGTTATGTCACTGTATCGCTGTAAATAATGGATGTTATTTGACTGGGGTTGTGTAACTGTATCGCTGTAAATAATGGATGTTATTTGACTGGGGTTATGTCACTGTATCGCTGTAAATAATGGATGTTATTTGACTGGGGTTATGTCACTGTATCGCTGTAAATAATGGATGTTATTTGACTGGGGTTGTGTAACTGTATCACTGTGAGGTATGGATGTTATATGTGACTGGATGTTATGTCACTGTGTGGCTGTGAGGTATGGATGTTATGTGACTGGATGTTATGTCACTGTATCGCTGTGAGGTATGGATCTTATGTGACTTTATGTTATGTCACTGTATCACTGTGAGGTATGGATGTTATGTGACTGAATGTTATGTCACTGTATCGCTGTGAGGTATGAATGTTATGTGACTGGATGTTATGTCACTGTATCGCTGTGAGGTATGAATGTTATGTGACTTTATGTTATGTCACTGTATCGCTGTGATTTATGGATGTTATGTGACTGGATGTTATGTGACTGTATCGCTGTGAATTATGGATGTTATGTGACTGTGTGGCTGTGAGGTATGAATGTTATGTGACTTTATGTTATGTCACTGTATCGCTGTGAATTATGGATGTTATGTGACTGGATGTTATGTCACTGTATCGCTGTGAGGTATTATGTTATGTGACTGGTTGTTATGTTACTTTATCGCTGTGAGGTATGAATGTTATGTGACTGGGTGTTATGTTACTTTATCGTTATGAGGTATGGGTGTTATATGACTGGATGGATGTTATGTCATATAAATACCAAATTATTAAAAAGCACGAGAATTACAATAATCGCCGCTTAGAGATAAGTCAGAAAAGAACAATTGGAACTTAATGTCCGTGTAGTATCTAAATACAGAATATAGCTCAGAAATGTTGTGCGATTCAGAAATGTGTGGCCGAAATGTGTGTGCTACCATAGAACAACGTTGCAAGCAGCCCTGTTCATAAAGCCCCCCCCCCCCATACACACACACCACAACCACCACCACCCCTCCACCTCGACCGTATTCAGAGTCCGACAGGGATATATTGGTCATGCAAGCAGCATGTATAGCCAACTATGAAAATCACAGTAAGTGTGTGATTGTGTGTGTGTGTGTGTGTGTCATGCTCCCCCCATTTTCATACATATTTTAAGCAGAACAGCCAAATCCTAGGCGGTGGGGGTGGACCCTCGATTCGCGCATGAATAACATTATATATTTTCAGACAAAATAAGAACGGATCTAATAAGAGGCACCAAACATGTTATCTTTTCCTTTATTATCTCTTTTACAAAAAATGCACGTATACGTTAAACCAGGGTCTCTTTAATACTAATGTATATATAGAGAACCTGGTTAAACAATTGATTTAAATAAATAAATTACAATGAAGGAAGAGGTTCAATGCTAGCTTTAGTAAGACCTACCCCTTTTTATGAAATATTTGAAATAGCAGAAAATTAGTTGTTTTTTTTTCATAGCGTTTGAGATTATTTTGTATCGAACGGTTATAAGACTTTAACCCTCATTTCACACTACCTCTAGATCAAGGTGCGAGAGATAAGACATTATTTTGTAACGTTTAATTATGTTGTCCCACCCACGGTAGGCGCCGTAATATATCCTTTCACGCACCTGCTAATATTAGGACGGGTTTTAGGTTACAAAACAAACTTGCCATTATCCGCACAACCAGTCAATTGTTTACTGGAAACAAAATGGCTGCCGTGAAATTCCGAAACGCGATCTGTTATGAGTACACATCTTAAAGAAATCGTCATGTAAGATATTGTTATTGTTAATTTCATAGTTGAAACACCAACACGAACTTTTTTCAAGGTTTTATTTATTATTTTATCTACAGACACGGGTATTATCAAACTATTTTAGCTATGAGCAGTGGCTAACAGGACTTGGCGTTTATACTTAAATTTATAGTTAGCCGCTCTATCCATTGCATTTGTTGCTTAACCACCGAATGTTTTTGTTCAAGTCTTGGCCCCAGTATAATAACCAAGTGCAAGTCGAATGTACTTACAGTCAAAGTTTGAATTTAGCTTGCAAGCTGCATCTGCTGAATTTAGTAAATTACAAACCGAACTGTGAAAGCTTATTTTTTTCAAATATCATAATATTATCCAATTTTAATATTTTGAATAAAATGCTATATAAACTGATCGAAAAATAAACTTAAATATTGAAAATAAAAACATGCATGAACATCTGTCCTGAGTTACAATCAAACAAACCAGTCGTCTGTTGAATTTCAAAAATGGAGAACGGTGTATTGTTTAAATATTTGAAGAGCAGCAAGGATTCAGTAAGTTAAAAGAGAAAGAAAAGCACCTAGAAAAAGAATACAAAAAGCGTATGCATTTCATTTTAATCCACAAATTCATTTCAAAGTTACGGCAGTTACATTTTACCAGGCGCAGAGTAGATCATCATATATTGAAAATTGTTTAATGTTATTGCATTATTTTTATATAATTTTAAATCATTTATTATTATTTTTTATACTTATAGGTAAATTTAAGCTGCATAGTTAATCTTGAAAGACATGCATGAAATGCAGGATGAGTAGTATAACATGCCGAGCAAGTAGAATTTAGCAGCTACTTGTCCTGCAGGACAAGTGGTACGGTTCTTAAATTTTTTTTCAATCCCTGTGATCACAGGGGCTCGAAGTTTTGTAGGGCAAATCTTCCTGTGCAACTTTGATATTAATTACTTTTTTATGTGTTTATTTACTGTAACATATTTGAGCAGTTGAATTAAAAGATTTGAAGTTAGAAAGAATATGCAGTCATATCTTTGGTTCATGAAGCAATATATCGTAATATGTATGGCAAAACAGTGCTATCATATCACAGTATATCGTGGAACATTTCTTGCGTATTGTGACAACCCTATTGTAACAATCATTGTTAAATCAAAAAGTGTTTCTGTACATACTCCACAGTACTTTAGTTTAAATCATAGGCTATAAGGAAAGCCCCAAGGAAAATTTGTATTTCTGTGTGTCAAAGATATAAATTTGAGACTATTTGCTCAGTTTCTATTTAAATTTCTTTTGTCTGCTCGAGCTCGCACATTAAACCAAGTTAACTTTCAGCTTGGGTTAACTTTCATAAAGTGAAACTGATCACCTCAGTATCTGAATACAGTATCCAATGGATGGGTTTGTATGCATCCGAATAGCTTAAATAGGGAAACATTTGCAAAGTATAAATTACATTATGGTAAAGAATTGTTATATCTGTAATTTCTGCAGGAATTTAAACCCTGAAACCTTAATTTTGTCAGAAGAATTCATGCTAACTTTCATTAGAATTGTGAGTTTGATTAAGCCATTATCTTGATACTTTTATATAATACCATAAAATTGGTTGGAAGCCAGACTTAAATAATATTGCAAATTTTAGCAAGCCCAAGTGCATTTTTTTCAGTATTAGGATTGAGTGTCAGATATGCTTGTCCTAAATCATTGTCCTGAATATGCTGAATGTGAAGTGGTCGTATTTAAACATGGAAAAAACCCTTATGTAGGAATTTTATTTTGCCGCTTTGGCAGTAACTGTACTTGCCCTGATTATTACTACCATTTCCATTTCATTATTTTGTCTCTGCATGCAATTAATTTTATGACCACTGACCAATATGTGTAATGTTTTGCTTTTCTACCTGATTTATGTTCTTTGGATGTAAATGAGAACACTGGTGATTAATGTGCGACTATAAGCTAATCACTATGGTAGTCTGCATAAGTAGTAGTGTTTGATTCCATCATATAAAGTTTTTTTTTTTTTTAGACAATGGAGTTTAAAGACAAACCCCCAGAGGTTTTAGATGACCTTCGCAAGCGGAGACTGGCATATTTTGAAAACTGCAGTAGCTCTAATAATGAGATCAAACAAGAGGCACAAAATGTACTTTTAACTTCTAATAAAGAGTTAGAAGGAAGAGTGAAACAACTAGAAGAAAACAATAATGCTTCACAGCCAGAAGGGAGAGGTCAAAATGCTGAGATGGAAGCAACTCAGAACAATGATTCAAAGGACATATCAAGGAGAAATGAAACAACAATTAAAAGCAGTTATTTGGGTAATTCAGAAAATCCTGATAGAAAGGTAAGCCTTCAGAAGTCAACACCTCATATTAAGACTACATCATTTTATTTATCAAGACCACCAGATGAATTTGAATCATACAAAGTTGACAGAAATGAAAATCATATGAAAAGTGAGAAAGCAGAGGTAGCTGATGACCTTGATGGTTATAATGAAACTGTAGAAAGACTTATAAAAGCTACAAAAGAAGAACTTCTGGGTATGAAAACAAGTGATGATATTTGGACAAGAATTAGAAATGGCTCAATATCTGTCAATATCTGAAACAGATGGTGATGATAAAAATGAAAACCTTAAAACAAACAATCAAACAAACTGTATAAAAACAACTAATGATGACAAAATAGCAACCAACAAATATTCCAGACCACCTGATGTTCATTTGAACAGGAGTCACAATGGTCTGAGTGAAACACCACAAATTAATGCATTTAATGGTGCTTACTCAAAAGCACCTGTACCAATTAACACTACTTCTCACAATGATGTGAGACTGAAAGGTCAGGAGATGCCCAAAGAAAGACAGATAAATTCCACAACTAATCAAAATGATCATAGCAAACCGCTGTTAAGCAAATCTGAGCCAATTCAACATTTACCTCAAAATCATGAGCAGACCAACCAGAAAAGTTTGAATTCCACTAAAGTTGAGGAAATGTTTAGCTCTAGGCAGATGCCAGTTTCATATGCTGCTCTTAAGAAACAACAGTTTCACTTAAACGAATCTCAAGATATTGAGGAAAGATTTGATTATGTTGATACCAGGGCATCACAAGGTGTATCTGAACTTGGTCTTGAAACTCACAGACCAGAATCAGAGAGAGAAGCTGTTGATGCAAAGGAGGAAGCAGATCCTGACGACATTTGTCTTGGAGATACGGTCACAAAAGAGCTAAGGTCTCTTTTAGGTGAGGATAAATTTCAGCAATTTTTGATTAAAGCTAAAAGAGATATTGAAGATCTCCATCAGGAAAGATTAAGTGAAAGGTCTGACAGGCCAGCAAAGAAGGATAAGACTCCAAGATTATTGAAAGAAAAACCTCTGAAACCAATGGTGACAAAGGCAAAAGTGGGAGAAGATGGAGGTAGCAGGCAGCCAAAGGAAGCGATAGTAGCAGGGGATATTAAAGGTGAATCTGCAAGGTCTTCAAACTCTGGTGCTAGACAAGACAAGTTAACAAACAAATCTGGTGATTTTACACCAAGAATTTCTGATGGTGATGCAGTGCATAGTATGATAGGTGAATATGTTTTAACAAAAGACACAGAGGAAAAGAGGCTAGTTTCTAATCCAGCATATAAAACAAAGAAAATTTCTGAAATAAAGCAAGAACCAAAATCTATTCTTACCAAGCGTGTGCCAGAGTTAAATCTAACAGAAATTAACAGTGAATCACCTAGACCAAAATTAAATCGCCCAAAACATGAACCACATACTATCTATCATGATAAAGCAGGAACTGAAGAAAAGGAAGTTACAAAATCATATGCAGCTAAGAACTATGAGCAGGTGAATGTACCACGCAATGTTTCATTCTCTGCAAATGAGATATACCACCAGGCAGCTGCATATGACATCCTGTATGGAAGTAACTTGGGCAATAGTATTTCAAGTGTGTCTCAGCCACCCTTCAGTTCATCTCCTGACCACCTTGCACAAGCACCAGCAGCAATGTCTGGTTTCCCAACGCCTGTGACACCAACTACCCCAGTTGAGCCACAGTCTAATTACTATGGTCATATTCAGGGTCAGCATGGACTGCATCAAAGCAGTGACTCAGTAAATCTCAGACGTTATTTTGGAAGTATGACTCGCCAATCTTCAGTTCCTTCAGAAGGCACAGCTGTGTCAGCATCACCTCAGGCCTATCCAGCCTATTTTGGGGCAGATGTGAACTCTTTATATTACTCTATGCAAGACTTCCAGAGATATCCCCCACCTGAAGTATCTGTCAGGTACTCAACTGCTCAGCCTGGATCAAACCCTCCGCTTCATATCCCAAGGCCACCAGCCAAACCAGAGAGTCACCCCGAGTCCCATCCAAGTACACCAGCAATATACCCAGGTGGTTATGCTATGGCTGCACCCATGAATGTAAATCCTCAAGATATACCAGCTGGTTACCCTTATCCTGTCATGATCATGACCCCACATCCTCCCCCTACCCCTCATACCCCATCATCGTTCCAGCCCCACACACCAACTGGAGCCCCAGTTCAGATGGTGACAGGAATTCCAAATCATTTCCCAGCCAGTGTGACCCCTCAGCCTCCAATGTACATGCAGACTCCAACTCATCAAGCACAGGAAGTTCCTCAACAGGCTATGGCCACATCATCAGCCACACAGACATCAGTAGATGCGGCTGAGGTAACTGATGGTGAGCGTGAAGATTCCCCTGAACTTGCTAAAGATAAAGGTAATTGTTTTTCAACAACTGTGTTGGATCATTCTTATCATTTTTGTTATTGCAAGTTTGTTTTTACATTCCACCAACAGTATTTCAGTCATTGGGGACTATATACTCATGAGACCAATATAGTGACTGTGGTATCATGCTCTATACAGATTTTCTTTTCTTCTTGTATTACAATCATATATAAACATTCATTATGAAAGACAAAAGCATTGGGCCATGTTTTTTCAACCTAGTTAAAGCTCTCTCTAGCTCAAGTTTAGCACCAAAACTTTTGAAATGAGGTCCATTTGTTTTAAATTTACATAGACTAATTTCTATTTCACAAGGCCTTTAAATAATGATGGGAAATGGCTCCAAAACCACACCATCATGATTATTCCAGTGAACAACAAATTAGAAATTTGCAGATTTTAAAATTTCATTTCTACAGGTACCTTGGTGGAAGAATCAACGTTCACATCTGTCAGTCAGATAGTTCCAGAAGAAACCCTGGTCCCCCACCCCCCTGCAGGCAAAAAGGAACAGAGGAACTCCCCACGTAGACACCCCAGAGTCGACCCAGGGACCCTCGGGAAACAGGACCCAAAGCGACACATCGATGGAATTCGGCATCATCATGAACAGCGGTTAGATTATATTCCACTCAAATTTTGTAGATGATGATTTTTATTAAGAAATACAGACTTTGCTAACTTTTTGTAGGGTGCAAAATGTCATAGAAAAAAATGTTTGGTGTAGATTTGCATAACAAGGTTATTGTAAATGACACATTCATTTGTTATTATCTTTAATTACAAAGCACAGGGGATATGCTGTATTTTTATTTTTATATCACATCATGCATCTATCCTAACAATTGGTAAGATAATAAACTTAAAAGTTTCTCGGTAACAGAGTTAACCCTTTCCCTCATGGAGGATACCAGGAAAAGACCTATGCGAACAGCATAAAACCAGATCAGCCTGCGAGTCACTCACAGGCTGATCAGGTTTTATGCTGTTCGCTGTTCCTCAGTGGTCTGGTAATGAGGATTTTACAATTAAATTTGGTAAGGTTTAATTGTGGTTTTCTGCAGATCAGGCTTTATGTGGTACCTATTGAGTGCGTCAAAATGAGTCTATATGAGGGAAAGGGTTAAGAAATATAGCCTGCAGCAAGTCTTGATTTGATATAGTATGGTATCAAAGTTTAGACATACAAACTGCATTATCATTAGTAGAGTTGCGTTTTAACCCTTTCCCTCATATAGACTCATTTTGACGCACTCAGTAGGTACTACATAAAGCCTGATCTGCAGAAAGCCAAACTCAAACCTTACCAAATTTAATTATAAAATCCTCATTACCAGACCACTGAGGAGCAGCGAACAGCATAAAACCTGATCAGCCTGCGAGTTACTCGCAGGCTGATCTGGTTTTATGCTGTCCGCATAGGTCTTTTCATGGTTGGTATCCTCTATGAGGGAAAGGGTTAATCAATTCAGTATACATGTTCATACATGCCATATTTTCAGTATGTCTCCCAGGGAGGTTTTGAAATTTTCACAGGGAGATTTGGGGTCCAGCCAGGGAGATTTTACGACATATATCAAAGAGACGTTATTAATGAAAAAAATAAATAAAGAAAAATACACATTTGATTACCCTTCATTAAATTCATTAACAGTTTATATTATATACTGTGTATTGCATTAATGAAATATACCTTTAAAAATTATATCTAAAAAAATCTAAAAATTTATTAATAGATATCTTATTCAAATAGAAACTTAACTTTCCACAAGCACCGTTTCACATTAAATGCAACACTACCTTGTAACAGATCAGAGATCATGCCATTTACATCAAACACATTTAAATTGATACAGTATCTTTGATTTATGGAATGATTTCTGATCATATGGTTTTAATTAATGGGGATGAATAAAGATAAAGAGTCAGATCATATTTAATAATATTTTCACCTTCTGTCTGTGTTTTCTTTTCTTTTTTTTCTAAATTAAATTGCTTTTTGCCAAAATATTATTTAGCTGAAAATATTTATCGTGTACGGTATGGTGATATGAAGTGGTTATCCAACTCTTCCGATCAGCACATCTCATTATAGTAAATTATTCAGCAGACGATATCCGTTGTTAATCAAATCAGCGTCGGTGTGAAAATTGCACTTCATTTGCTATTTACCGCTAGCTGAGGTGTACTTTATATGATGTGTCCATATGACGAGTTTTGTTAAGATTTAAATAATTGGTAAACAGCTGATCTAATTATCATTTATTGTTTACACTTCCGGTAAGTAAGGATAAGCTATTCTCCGGGACCTTTTTATCCCTGGTAAGATATACTAAAGCAATCATTTACGTCTTTATTACGATGTACCAAATGCATTCTAACCTTACTCATTCTAGCTTTAGTATTGCCTTGATAGCTGCTAATGACCCAACGATAATTGTTTCAACTGATAGACTGGCGAATCTGCTACCTGTCTGAATCACGCAATTTGATTGGATAAGGACAATCACACATTGCCTGTGGCTGTGTACAGCACACTGGTCAGAATTGATACTAACACATGTTCTTACGTAAGCTTCCTGATGCTGTATCATAGTTTGGTAATAGAATGGATTATACTGAGTTCAAAGTGAAACCTGTTTGATTTAAGTCAGACCGGGAGATTTTCACCTCCCGGCGGGAGATCGGGAGACAAGTCGAAATCCCGGGAGATTTAATCTCCCGCCGGGAGATATGGCATGTATGCATGTTAACTGTTGTATCAAAGTTTTTATACATACTAATCAAACTGCAAGGCTTTAAATTACTTTCTTGTGTTTTTCTCAAAAACTGTTTTAAACTATAAAAAAGTGATGACTGATCATGCAAGAATGAAAATAGAAATGTAATTAAGTCTCTATTTACTAATTCATTATCAGTACCAGTTTTGTATGAGCAAACAGAGGAGAGCCAGTCTGATCTAGGTCTGCTCTGTTTACATAAATAATGTTAAAAAAAGAAAATAACAAGTTTAAAAATTATTCCCCCCCCCCCAAACAAGTGTGACAGACATATAAATAAACAAGTGATATTTGTAAAGATTGTCTGTCAATATGCTTACATTTTCTACTGCTTGTAGGAGGCAGCAGCAGGAAGAAGACAAACTCTCTGATCAACAGTTACTGGAGAAGCAGAGAAAATTCGCCAAAGCCTCTCTTGATAGATACTTCTCCTCCCTTGAAAACTTATATAGGAGACCACAAGAAGAGACACTGAAAGAAGATCAGCCTAGTGATTCTTTGATACTGTCAGATGACAAAGAGCCATTGTTAGAAACTGATGAAGTTGTTGAAGTTATTGATGATGTTGTGAGCACTATTGTTGAGTCTAAGGTAGACACATCTGAACCAAATTATTTTTTCAAAGAAGAAGTTGAACACAAAACTTTTGAAAACCTAGAAGCAGGAAAAGATATGCCTGAAATGCATGTTTCTGAAAATCTAAGATTGAATTTTAAAGAAAACGAGGACAATGATGATAGGACAATAATTAATACAGAAGTGTCAGTGAATGTAGGTGGTGTAACTGAAAGACTTCATGAACTTGGAATTGATACAGAACATATCAAGACACATGAGGTCAGTAAAAATGAGAAGAAAAAGGTTGAAAAAAAAGGAAAAGTTTTGATAGTTTGTCCAGAATGTGAAGGACTTAACAAGGAATACATGTCATGGTGTGTACAATGTGGAGAAATGATAATTGGTGTTGACCCTATGTTGGTTAGCAAGAATCGAGAAGGGAAGCTTAGGATAAAACCTTTGGCAAAAGAAGACCTTGTACAAAGGCAGAATGTGACAAACAAAAAAGATGATGAAGTTAATGAAGTCAATGTAAAATTGGTTTCAAAATCAGTAGCTGATGTGAATTATGTTCAAGAGGTTCCAAAGAAATCATTGACATTAGATTTAGATGGAATTAAAGGAATTGAGACACAAGAGGTTACAAAGAAAGGTTCTCCTAGTAAGTCAGATGGTAAGGACAGTGGAAGACCTCCAAGTGATGAGACAGAGAATGACTTGCAAACATATAAGATTGAACAAGAGGTAGTGAATGACATTTGTGAGTCCATATCAGATCCTATTGTGAAGGGCTATGTGAAATCTCATTTCAGCAAGAAAAGGTTTGCTAATCTCGATGGAAAGACTGTTAAGGAAAAACTTAAAGAAGATCTTGTGCTGAATGGTGCAATCCCTGAAACTGATACTATGCATTTTATTCATACTGAAATGAACCAGAGCGGGTCCAGGCAAGTTGTGAAAGAAGAACCCCAGCAGGAAGACAATGATCTTCAATTGATCAAACATGGTTCAGTTAAAGATAAAATAGCTATATTTAGTCAAAGCAAACAAGTTATAAGGGAAGAACACACAAGACCAAACATGGACATTGACATGGAATTAGAGAGTATTAACACACCAACTGTCCATCACGTAGATGATGAAATTGATTTAGTACCACCTCCTCTACCAAACTTTAGCACAAATCTACCCACAATACATAATGAACTAGCCCTTAAACTCCCTGCAAACTCAATGGACTTTTCTGCCGATTTTTCCCAGGTTGGTTCACAGGTCTTTGACCACAGTGGACATGGTGAGGAGTTTAAATTGGAAAAGGAAAAGGAGGAAGAGAAAGAGATGAGAAGGAAGGAAAGGCGGAAGAAGAGAGGACATGGTGCAATAGATGTAGAGGTGTTTGGATATGAAGAGTCAAGAGAGAGCCGCAATTCCAGTAGGGCCCCACATGCAGTTCCTGCGCTCAATCTTGCTGGTAAGTAGGTTCCACTGAATGTCTTGTACTTTTGAGTCAGAAATAAGTTATGCGTTTAGTTTGTGTATTTTTTTCTTTTATATATAACATATAGCATTGGTAAATTTATTTTTTTAATCAGAAATTTATCATTATTGAATGGAGTTGTTAAATTACTGTTATTAGCAGACATGTGCAAGGTTTATCTGGAAGTTTTTCAATGTTTTTTTTGAGCAATGATATGAGTAGATTATAGAACAAAATACAAAATATGCAAATAATTAATCTGCATCTATTGTAAGATCTTTAAAAAAAAAATTACTTACAAATATTAGCAGAGATATACAATTAAGGTATCTATATTCTATAAACCAGGTAAAAATTTAAATTATGACCATGACTATTTTAGTAAATCATAACTGATTAACATCTGTATAATAAACACATGATTATTATTAGGTTAATTTTATATATTTTTTTTCCAAACTTTTAATTTATTGGTGGAAATGAAGTTAAACTCCTACACTTCATCATTACATGTATCTGATAAAGGTCTTGCACAGTGGGAGGGTAAGCACATCATGACATAGGTACTGGATATCAACACTAACTTCTAGTATAAAGCCAGATCCTACTGCATGCTCTAAACAGTGTTTGCAGACTTTTTTCTGTGTCATTTTCTTGATTTCACCTGCTTGATAGCCTGAATAGTAATAAACAAGATTGTGAAACCTCTGAGTCTGGTTGTTTTCAGAGTTTGATCTTGCTTTATACTGGTTCTTTATTCAAGGTCAGATCAGGGCAAAGACAATATCATTACAGTGTAATATGTTTTATTTAACAATAATCAGTATCTCATCTAACCTGATGATTGTCATTTTTCATCTGCACTATTTTCTTGAAATGCAGAACCTACTAGCCAAATTACTTATATATTTGGTTTTCCCTAAATAAAAATTGAAGATAATTAATAAAGAAATATGCATTGATTTGATATGTGTTGATTAATTCTTTACTTACACTTTTTTTAGCTTGATTATTCGAAGAATATGAGAGCTATTGTAGTCGCCCTTGTGTTGGCGTTGCTGCTTTTGGTTAGAGTTTGCATGCAAGTTACTATCAACCTTATATCTCAATAACCATTTATTGTTTTGGCTTGAAAGTTTATAAATATGTTCAGGGGCATCAGACAACCAAGGTAGGTAACTCTTGACTAAATTTAATATGAATTATGGCCCCTTTTTAACTTAGAAAATTTTGGTTAAAGTTTTGCATGCAATAGACAATTTGGTTAAAGTTTTGCGTGCAAGCCACTATCCAACTTGTATCTCAGTAACCATTCATGGTATTGACTTGAAAGTTTATGAATATGTTTAGGGGCATCAGACAACCATGGTAGATAACTCTTAATGGAATATATTACAAGTTATGGCCCCTTTTTTAACTTAGAAATTTTGGTTAAAGTTTTGCATGCAAGATACTATCAATCCTATATCTCAGAGTCCAGGCATGGGATTGATTTTAAACATCTTTAATACTTTCTGGGGTATCATTCTATCAAGGTAGATAACTTTTGATAGAATAGGTTACAAATTATGGCCCATTTTTAACTTAGAATTTTGGTTAATTTTTTGCATCCAAGCTACTATCCAGCTTATATATCAGAAATTGCTTGTGGAATTGACTAGAAAGTTAAGGAGTGTCTTCAGGGGCATCAGAAAACCAAGGAGGATAACTCTTGGACTGAATTTTATGCAAATTATGGCCCTTTTCTAGCTTGGATTTTTGGTCAAAGTTTTGCATGCACAGTGTTAGTATGCTTATGTCTCAGGAACTATGGCATGGGATTGATTTTAGACTTCATAAAAATATTAATGGGTATCAGACTATCAAGGTATATCATTTTTGACTATTATTATATACAGGGTATGTGAAGGGCAAGAATTAAAATAGATTTCATTTGATTTACCAACAAGCATTTTAAATAGTCGAGTGTGCTGTCCTCTGACAGCTTTTGTTATTCTGACTCTCTGTAACGATAATATTCATCAATTGTTATTTTGGCTCTTTTTCTTAAATTTTGTAAATTGTCTCATTTTGTTGCCCCATCAAAGTGAGTGTGAGTGTTTTGTTTCGAATTTACACACAATTATTTTCCATCTCTCTGTATAAAGAGAAATATGCCAGTAGTGTTAGAATCATTTATATTTTATTTCTTTGTTATAGGGCTTTGATAATGGATGCAATAGCAGTCTTTGTCATTTTCAGAACTCTTTACTATAGTCCATTTTTTTCTAAATTGTTAGCCCATAATACATAGTGTTAGTATGTATATAAAAACACTAGAGTAGTAGGTGAAACTTCCCTATATTCTAAGTAGCCCGAAATTGTGTAAATTTACTGGCTAGTGGGAAATTATGATGAAGACTGCAGTGTGATGTGTTTTTATGGAAAGCTTCTAATCTGTTTATAATGTGATTTTGCTTAACAGGTAGCAGTGACAGTGAGACAGATGAGGACATGTGTATGATTGATTGCTTTAAATTAAAACCTAGCTCAGACCATTTCATCAAAATATCATATCCAGTATTGATCTTTTATATATTCAATATTTTCATGCCTCCCACACACCTTCTGCTTTATAAAGTAAAGTAGGGTGTAAATGACAGTAAATGTAATTGTCCTGTTTGGTTTTGTCCCATTTTACAAATCTTTTTATAGTACTGAGTCAAGGTTAGGGCTGTCACAATGAACTTTAAGTTTACCATGATGAATCATGATATGAAATGAGCATATCATAATACATACTATATTATATCACCATATTTGATCATACTGTAATAAGAGGCTATTTCAAACAATGAAATATTTTGCTGAAATAATAAACTTAATAAACAACAACTTTTCCTTAAAGGAATGCCACAAATGCTATGAAATCTAGCAGGCTGCATTTCTCATATTGTTTTGAATTATCTTCCTTGACATGGATTTGAACCCAGACTCCATTTTCACTTGTTTTTTGACAATTGCTTTCAATCCTTATGTAACTTTCAATCCTTATCAGAAACTTTGACTTAAGACTGCAGCAACGAAACTCAAGTATATGATATTGGTAAAAACTGATGAGCTCATTTTGTATTGTGGTATTGACCTTACTCAGTATTGCAATATACGAGTTAGTATAACACATCAGCCCTAGTCATGGTGGTATGGCTAGAGTATTAATCACCTTTAGTTTGTGGATGATTATTCTTTTAAAGTTAAAAATATGAACAAGGGCTCTCAGTGTACTTTTTGAAAATGGGTTCTCAGCTACAAGCAAGGGGAGATAAACATAGGGTTAGGGTTTACTTTGAAGGTAAAATTTCAATTAAATATAATCTCTTTCATGCTTTGACACACCAGAAGTAAGAAAGTATGTTTGTCTTTTAAATGAAAAATGATTTTCTTAGAATTATTGTTTTGTTTGTGTTTCTTTCACAAGGAAAATGTGTGCGGGGAAATATATATGTATATCAACGGGGAGTATGGCCCAGATACATTTGATCCTAAAATGACGGACACATGTGACAAAATATCTAATAGTTGTGTATCTTGTGAAAAGTTATGTCTCTCTGTCTATATTCATCTTAAAATGTTCTCTACATTTCAAGAGGATGAAATATTAACCCTCTTTCTCCTACAGACATATTTTGATGCCTTGGCAGACAGAGTAGACAGTTACTTCCAGTAGCTGTCAGATCAGAGTCTCCATTGTTTGCTCATACAATATTTTAGCTCAGATTATACACAGTCTGCACTTCAAAGAAAAATCAAATGTTTCATATACTACCTAAAGTTGAGTAAATGAATATTCATCCATTAATTGGTACATGAATATTCATGAGGTAAAGTGTTTAAGACAGAGGTTTAGTCCTTTCACACATAGTTGGATATAATATTGGTATGAAATGGTCTAAAACTTAAATTTTTGGGAAAGTTTCATCAAAATACTGTTCAACCTTCATAATGGTGATATGTAAATTCATACATAATGTAAGTGCAGCTCATATCTTTAAAAAAAAGTTGTTTATAACATTGTTTTTTTTATTTTTTAAATATTTATTACAATAAAGTTTAAAATACTTAACAAGGTTTTTGATGAAACTACATCAATTTTTCCGTTGTTGTGAAATAAACTCTGTTTAGAAGAACTTTGAAGAATCATGAAGAAAACAGACAGAAGCTTTACTATAATTGTTTACACTGTTTTGAATGATTCAAACACAGTTTATGACAAGTTATAATTTAAAGACATTGGCTTTATTGGTATATTTAAGTTTGATTTTATGATCATGTTTCAGATTTTTTTTTCCACAATGGTTACAAGACGTGTAGCCACACAATCAGAGTTTATTTCTCACTAAGGATTATATTATGATTGAAAATTTGAGTCACCATGATATTCATCCATTTTGTTAAATGCATTATAAGTAGTAGAGGTTTCACATAAATCACTTTGAGTGTTATTGCTCATTTTAGATGTATTAAAACTTCAAAAATTATGGAATATTCTTTAGGTTTTATTTATTTTCAAATTGAAAATCAATACATACATATATTTAAAAAAATACAATTATCTGGATGAATGTCTTGTGTTCACTATATTAAGGAACAATGCTTGATGACACAGTATTTGAGTGACCCTGCCTGCCACACAATGTTTTACCCTACATCCTTGATTCCTTATATTACCTCCTTTTTATTTAAATAAACATCTAAACATCACTGATTGGCTATTTTTATGCCCCCCTTCGAAGAAGAGGGGGTATATTGCTTTGCTCATGTCGGTCGGTCCGTATGTCCGTCGGTCCGTCGGTCTGTCAGTAGACCAGACCTTGTCCGAGTGATAACTTAAGTTCTATTTGACCTTTAAGTCTCAAACTTCTTGTGGTTGTTGCTCATGATTAGTAGATGACCCCTATCGATTTTGGTGTCATTACCTCAAAGGTCAAGGTCACAAGGTCACATGTTGTGTATGTATAATACCAGACCTTGTCCGAGTGATAACTTAAGTTCTATTTGAACTTTAAGTCTCAAACTTCTTGTGGTTGTTGCTCATGATTAGTAGATGACCCCTATTGATTTTGGTGTCATTACCTCAAAGGTCAAGGTCACAAGGTCACATGTTGTGTATGTATAATACCAGACCTTGTCCGAGTGATTACTTAAGTTCTATTTGACCTTTAAGTCTCAAACTTCATGTGGTTGTTGCTCATGATTAGTAGATGACCCCTATCGATTTTGGTGTCATTACCTCAAAGGTCAAGGTCACATGTTGTGTATGTATAATACCAGACCTTGTCCGAGTGATAACTTAAGTTCTATTTGACCTTTAAGTCTCAAACTTCTTGTGGTTGTTGCTCACGATTAGTAGATGACCCCTATCGATTTTGGTGTCATTACCTCAAAGGTCAAGGTCACAAGGTTGCATTTGTATATATGTTTGATGACTTGGCCTTGTCCAAATAAAATTTTAGTTCTATTTCAGACTATATGTGGTTGTTCCTTATAATGAGTAGATGACCTCTATTGATTTGGGTGTCAACATCCAAAGGTCAAGTTCACAATGTCACATGTTGATATATTTTCATTATATAAATGTCTTGCCCAAGTGATAACTTCTATTTTATTTTTACTCTTAAGGTCCTAACCTCATGTAGTTGTTGCTTATAAATGTAGAAAACCCTGTTTTCAAATTAATAAGTTGGATTCTTATAAATATTTTGTACGATTTAAGCACTGTCTGACTAATAACTCAAAATCTCATTGTGTCTGTTTTTATTTCAGTAAATGTTTAGTTCCACATTTTAGCACATTATATTTTCACTCAACTTTTTGAAGTTTGAGAATTTTTTGTGACAAGCCAACATTATGAAGGCAAACTCCTTGCATGTAATATAGCTATATACATATTATGGCATATGAGGGGGGCATATATGTTTCACAAACATTTCTTGTTTTTCTTTAATTTTTTAATTAAGGTATAGATGATTTGTTTGATATTAAAATCTTTTTGAGTAAGCATTATTATTAAAAAAATTTAGTTTTAAAGTTTTATATTTATACTTTCCAAAAAATTATTGCTGTAGTGAAAATTAGGTTCCAAGTGCTTCTGTATAGACAGCATTACATTAATTGGCTAGATGTTCACAAGCAAGTGTTTTTTTATTAGATCTGTTTGATTCAGCACTTTGCCTTGCTAGTAGATTTATAACCTGAATATTTGAAATGGATCCAGTGCATATAATTATGTAAGTAAGGTTTGAAAAACAATAATTATTGATTAAAAATACATTTTTCAGTGTTTTTTTCTTCTTTTTTTTTTTTTGCATATATTTAATTTTTATGTATAGGTATTTTTATACATTTATTCTTCTGAAGGCTGTTAAGATTTTATATCTGAACCATTTAATGTTTTCAAGATATTTGTTATTGAAAATGATTGGCCTTAGATTTAAACCTTACAATGCTGTGGGCACTTAATGTGACTGCCGTTGCGAACAGTGCAGACCAAGATCAGTCTGCATATCAATGCAGTCTGATTATTGTCTGCACTGCTCGCAAATTGTATAAATTTTCGAACCCCCCCCCCCCCCCCCAATTACCATCAGATGGTACAGTCCAAAATAAAGAAAGGACAAGTTCAATTAAGTAGATGGGCCCTGATTGTAGATTGGCCACAGAAAATTGTCACAAAGTGTTTTATATTACAAATTCAACCAAAGAGCACATGATAAACAAGTGTTGCTGTTGAATAATCAAGTAGTTGGATCTAAATATTTCTGTTTACACTGGAAAGAGCCATGAATCTTAGTCCAGTCCTACAGTTTGAAAATAAAACCATTAAACTGTCTAAAAATGGTCTCTTATGCATGCGTTCCCCATCCTTTCCCCCTATCATATACTTTCTCAAAGGAAAATGTCTTTCTTAACAAGGGATATTTTATTTGAAAATATTAAGATAGAATAAAGTGAAGCAGGGGAGCATTTGTACCAATTAAAAAAGGCACAGATATTTTGTTACTTTCTTACTTTAATGAATATCATTTTAGAGAATGACAGGACCATCTTTTCTCATGTAGAATACAACATATTGGTCCTAAAATTTATTTTGGATACATAATTCTTGGTATCCTCTTTCCCCATAAAGGGTTAAAAATACTCAATAATATCATGAATAAATATAAATATGCTCATCAGTTTGATTTTCATTTAAAAGGAGTTTTGTGAAAATAAAGAAATACATGAATATTGCAGTTTTAATTGCTACTGTGGTTATATCTTTATATGTTATATTTTCTTCACTTTATAAAAAGGCAACAGCAGTGATGATGACGACATGAGTGTCCAGTCAGACGCCAAGCAGGAAGTAAAAGCACAGCTGTCTCCCAGCTTAAACCCTGCCAATGCTTGGGAACCAGCAACTGGTCCACATGAGAATCTCCCCAAAGTGGATGCATTGAAAAGTCCTGAAGATGCAAGGTAAACTGTTGAAAAAAGGAATGCATTGTTGTTGTTTTTTTGTCATTTTTTTATTAGCTCACCTAAGCACATGTGCTCAGGATGAGCTATTAGGATTGTTGAATGTCCGTTGTCCGTCCATCGTTTGTCTGTCATTCGTCCGTTGTTAGTTTGTTTACACTCTAGCATTTTCATTTCTTAAGCAATCATCTTCAAACTTTTTGACAATGTTTATGATCATAATCTCCTGAACAAGTTCGATTCTGGCTAATTTTGGCCTATAAAGTCAGGAGATATGCCCCTTTTGATATAAAAAAAAAAAAAAAAAAAAAAAATGCCAGATTTCACTTTGTTTACACTCTAGCATCTTCATTTCTTCAGCAATGCAGGTAATGAAGGCAGTGTTTCTAAGGTGAGAGATTATAGGGCCAATTTGGCCCTCTTATTTAATATAGCAATAAGAGAGATGGTGATTCTCTTTGTTTGCACTGATGTTGGCAATTTGGTGATTTTTATGTAGAAGGAATGTATAGGAGTACTTGTAGGAAACCCATGTCCATATTGGTGACCAAATACACCATTCACATTATACAATATTGAACTGACCTAGTAATGAACACTGATAATGCTGCACTGTTCAAAAGCCAGTTTGATTATGCTTTTGAGAAACCTTGATAAATGTGTTGCAAACACCACAAAAAGCTTGTGTTCAAAACATTCAGCTGATTCATATTTATGTACAAGTTTGATGATATATGAAACAATGGATTTTTTTTCTGTGCAGGCTATGTAGAATCTAAGCAACAATATTGAATGAACAAACAGAGGAGACCAAACTCAAGACAGCTCTCTTTTGGAGCTGTCTCATCTGGGTCTTCTTTGTTTGCCAAGGTGTCATAACTTTTCTATATGAGGTAATGGGTTGATTTTCATGGAGTAAGAATTTTTGAAACTAAAAAAATAAAAAGAAGATAAATAAAAATTCAAAACCTTCACAACACTGTCCTTGTTAATGTAAACTTAAGGTCATGTTCTCATGACTTATTACTCCTCGGGTATTTTGGGTGGTGATGCTCGATCTTAGTACATTGTCAGTAAGATTTTTGTAAAGATGGTAAGAGGTTTAACCATTACCTTTCATCTTTACTTGATATATTTGACAGTTTTGGATGCTGTGTATTTTACAGACTCAAGGCACGTTCAGAGCCAGTCTCACCAGACATTGTTGTGGAACAACCTCGCCGTGATCCCGAACAGCAACCAGGACCTGCAGGAGATGAATGGAAGCTTCTGTTTGAACCAGATCTATTGCAACAGGTACAGTTTTAACTTATTTCATTTTACCCCTCTAATTAAATTCTAATATTCATATAGATCGAAATATTCATCTTTTCCATACTGTTTGTAGATATGACTACATTTTGTTTTGAAGGATCAAGAACAAGAAGAAACTGAGCGACAGGAAGAAGCTGGTTCCCCAGAGGCTAACCAGCCTTTCCTGATGCAGATATTAAGCCAGGAACCAGTCTGTAAGGCAAAAAATAGACCAAAGTCTTCAAAAGGGAAGCCAGTCAAGTCGAAAGTGAGGCAGTCTGTAGAGGAACCAGGGTATCAGAGAAAATGGGCTCGGTCCAGTATAGCTTGGTCATCTTACAACAAAGGAGAGCTGAGAACCAGTTCAAGTCTTGATCTCAGGTAGACTGTCTCATTGCATGCTTTCAATTAAAAATATTTCTGAAAGTCCAGTTTCACTTTCTTTAAATAATCAGAAAATGGTTAATCCTTAATTATTAAAAAAAATACTGCATTTCCCAAAAGAGCACCCCCGGGAAAATAGAGAAAAATCAGGAAACCATTCTAGGTACAGGTACTTAATTTACATAAAGGCATCCACTCCATGTACAATTAACAAAAACAGACATAACCCTTAAACTTTCACCTGTTGATTATCGTCTGGGATCCAGTCTAAACAGCTATTTCTCATAGTTTGTCATCATCATTGCCATCATCATCATCATCATCATCACTAGCATTGCATTTCTCTCTCTGAGAGTAACCTTTGGATTTCATGTCTGGACTGATACACAATCTTCACATTTTGAAGAGCTGTACATGAATCTTATTTAATTTGTTTATATCATATCTTTCAAAGATCCAGTTCAGACCAAGGAATCACGAGGCCAGCTAGTGCTCCCAAATCTCGCAATAAGACCAGTCTGGAGGCAGGTGCTAAATCTACAGACCCTGGTCCTTCTGTCTCGACCCAAGGGCAACAGGGGCCAATAAGGTCAAGGTCAGCCAGTGCCTCCAGGGCTGGTTACCATGACAATGGACCACAAGGTAGCCAAGATGTGGAGGCAGTGACACCGAGGGAAATGGGTCCATCAGGGAGACAGAACAGTGCCAAGAAAACAAGACCAGCCAGTGCTGATATGCAGAGGAGGTAACACTTATCCTAAGAAATGATACCATTGCATCTGAATCTGAATTTCATATTGTAGATCCCAATACTGGAAATTTCTAGACTTCTGGTATTATTACATTGTCACTTTTCTAGTATTTTAGTGATCATACAGTGGGTCCATGGTAGTTTTACTGGAACTTCACAAAAAGTGGCTTTTCAGTGAATTTTGGATAGGTTGAGTGATGGTCACAATTACTTATAAAAGAAAACTGAAATTTGTAGCTGTAACTAAGTAAAAATCCTACTGCCCCAAGCAGGTATTGAATCTGGACCTTTAATATGCAAGCTGGAAACTCTACTACATTGCCACTAAAGCTAGCTTTAATAGCAAGAAAGTGCATGCATCATTTTATAACTCTGCTGCAGAAAAAAACATGGAAGTGAGTGTTATGGACTAGGGTATTATGAATCTCCTCCGTGATAACTCTCATATTTTAATATTCTGTGAACCATTATAGAAATGTTATAAATCCACTACTTTAATTACTGTCAATGTTTTTAGAGGCATTTTCTCTATATATGAAATACACTTAAATTTTGTGTTAAAAATGTATTTTAAGTACAGTTTAGTTATATTTTTTTAAAAACTGAGTGTTTGTTGTGTGCAGAAAGCAGCCAAAACAGAAAGGACGGAAGCCTGGTAATCTTGGAGACAACCTTGACCTTAGTATTGACCTTGAGATGTTGGTTGAACACAGACTTCCCAGGCAGGGCATGCTGGACAGACTTCAAGGTGAGTGTTTGTTATCTGTTATTTTACAATTCTTAGTTGGGTTTTTTTAAAATTTCTTTATTGATAAATCATAATTATGTCTAAACTTAGTATTAGTGTGTTATTATACCCCCGAAACAAAGTTTGGGGGGGTATATAGGAGTCACCCGGCGGTCGGTCGGTCGGTTGGTCGGTCGGTCGGTCGGTCGGTCCAGCGGTCCGTTGCATTTTCCTTGTCCGGAGCATAACTTGAAAACCACAAGTTGGAAATCAATACAACTTCATGCAATGATCAAGCACATGGAGAGGAAGTGCAGTGCACAAGAACCATAACTCCATCTTGACTTATTATGGAGTTATTGCCCTTTGTTACTTTTCCTTGTCCGGAGTATAACTTGTAAACTACTGGTTGGATTTCAAAACAATTTCATACAATGGTCAAGCACAATGAGAGGAAGTGCAGTGCACAAGAACCATAACTCTATCTATAGGAATTACAGAGTTATTGCCCTTTGTTACTTTTCCTTGTCCAGAGTATAACTTGTAAACTACTGGTTGGATTTCAAAACAATTTCATACAATGGTCAACCACACTATGAGGAAGTGCAGTGCACAAGAACCATAACTCTATCTAGAGTAATTACAGAGTTATTTCCCTTTGTTACTTTTCCTTGTTTTTCTTGTCCTGAACATAACTCGAATATTATACATGGTATATACTTGAAACTTAAAATGTAAACAGATGGCGACTAGGAGAAGTGCAGTGTCCAAGAACTGTAACCTTATATTTTTAAACTACTGTGACAAACAACCATTATTGACTCTCTATCAACTTTAAATAAAAACTTTACTTATTAATATCACAACCAATATACTATGTATACAGGTTCTTATCTATGCTCTGCCTGAAGTCTGGCTTCTCCTGCATTAAAGTATTTTGCGGGGGTATTAATCACCTTCAGTGATAGCTCTAGTTTATTGTTTTGTTGTTTTTTTGGGAGGTCCTTTTTCTTGTTTGTTTCATCTGCTTTTGGATTGAACAAAATAGGATTTTAATGCTATGTTGTTTTTATAGTAAAAGTGACAGGATGCATTCTATTCTTTCACACAAACTCATCGATAATGATTCATTTGTGATTTATTTACTTAGTTTGCAGTGTCTGAATTAAGAAATAATCTGTCTCTACCGGTGCGTTGTTGTTTATTTACACACAGGTTTGGAGTTCAGGTGCGAATTATTATATCACGAGGGCGAAGCCCGAGTGATATAATTATTCGTACCTGAACGACAAACCTGTGTGTAAATAAACAACAACGCACCGGTAGAGACAGATTATTTCGATTCTAACACATTTTTCCATAATATTTTTCGGATTCATTTATTAAGCGTAGCAACATTAAACCGAACAACTTCCCTCTAGTTTGCCGATCGTTTTACCTCCCCCGTATAATGTAGCTGAGAAAAAATAAAAAAGTAACAAAAATGGCACACTTTTTTAAATTAAATATATTATTTGTAACGATATTTTTTGGTCTCTTCAAATTAATTTTTAACCAATGAACAAATCGATGTTCAAAATGTAACAGCTAGATAAACTATAAATGTGTATTACACACACTTTGATGACGTCAACATTAAAGCAAAAGTGTTAACACAAATTCAAAAGAGGAACGGTTCAACACATGTGTTTATTTCACTTGTTGTATATGTTTACACTGATTGTGCCACCTGTGATATTGCCAGCAAACATTGTGAATGATCTTGCATCTCTTGAATTGGATGTGTTCATTGTGATATCAACTGGATTAAAATTCGGGGTTGCTGGAGACACATGTGTAATGTCACGCGAAATGTCACGGTGACCGGAATGTGCTACAAGAGAATTTGACGCAGATGTTTTTGGTCGTATAGAATCTCCAGCTTGATCTGGTATGTTGAAGGTTAGTCTTTCACTAAGTCGCCTTCTTTCCTCTTCTGATGGCTTGATATAAGAACTCAGACTTCCTTTGTAGGTTGTATTTTTTTTTCAAACAATTCGTGTTTGAAAACCCTTTTTATTTCTCCGGAATGTAGCGATTGAATGTCATACTTAAGAACGATATCGTCATGTTGTCTATCAACAACTCTCCATGTGTCATTACTACCCCGTAACTCACAATGAGCACCGTGAGGTAATTCAGCCATTTTACGATGCAGACGAACGATATTGTTTAAAGTAGGTCAGTTTTACTACGATGTTTACGTTCATTCATAACTGCAGTATACGGGGGAGGTAATTGTAAGGGAATAGATATTATTACGCTTCGCGAGCGCTGATTCCAGTGCGTTATTGCGAATTTACACACAATTTTTCTCCTTCTTTCTGTATAGAGATAAAGATGCAAGTCGTGTTAGAATTACGGTTTTGATATAGTCCAATGATGAGTGAGGTAGATGCCCTTTACTGGCAAAACAACCCTTTAAGTGTAGCAGTGCTGACATTGTGACAGCTTAAAATTTAGAGCACTCAAAATGTTTTACATTCATATTACATTCTGGACAAAAAAACAACACTCTTGTTTTATTACTTCCCTTTGATGTGTGATATGAAATTGTAGTAAATGCCTTTAATTAATTTATCTGAAGGAGCATAAATTCACAAGTTTTAAATTAATAACTGATCCTGGTATAGCTCCAGCACATAAGGGTAGTCCCAGGATTGGTTGGCCTGTTGTCAGGATAATGTAACTAAGTGTGGTATCATGCCACATGTCTATTGCGGGGTACTGCAGTGAGGTGACACTGTATCTTATGAACACAAAGTCTACAATTGATTTTACTAGTGTTATTTGAATGATAAAACCAGAGCATCTAAGCATGGGAGGATGAAATGTTTTAATTTTCATTTTCCTGCAGACTTATGGATAATCTTTTACAGTTGCGTGAGAATTAAAATAGTTAATGTTTCATATTAATGTTAAAATATACACTACTAATCAGTATTCAGTTGTGAGCATATATACAAGAATATCTTAACCCTTTCCCTCATAAAGGAAACCATGAAAAGACCTATGCGAACAACATAAAACTAGATCAGCCTGCGAGTAACTCACAGGCTGATCAGGTTTTATGCTGTTCGCTGCTCCTCAGTGGTCTGGAAATGAGGATTTTGTAATTAAATTTGGTAAGGTTTAACTGTGGTTTTCTGCAGATTAGGCTTTATGTGGTACCTATTGAGTGCGTCAAAATGAGTCTATATGAGGGAAAGGGTTAAGCTTATTTTTTAGCTCACCTGAGCACAACGTGCTCATGGTGAGCTATTGTGATCGCCTTTTGTCCGTCGTCCGTCGTCCGTGCGTGCGTGCGTGCGTGCGTGCGTGCGTGCGTGCGTGCGTCCGTCGTCAACAATTTGCTTTAAACAACATCTCCTCATGAACCGCTGAAGGGATTTTGACCAAACTTCACAGGAATCATCCTTATGATGCCCTCTATCAAAGTTGTACAAATTATTCAGATTGGTTAAAAAAGTAGGTCACAGGAGCTAAAAATAGATTTTAAAAATGCAAACTTTGAAAATCTTCTTCTGCAAAACTGCAAGGCCTAGAGCTTAGATATTTGGTATGTAGCATCATCTTATGGGCCATTACCAAGATTGTACAAATCATAGCCCTACGGTGATAAATGACCCCGCACCAGGGGTCACTTGTTTTACATAGAGTTATATAGGAAAATCTTTAAAAATCTTCTTCTATGAATCCATTAGGCCTAGAGCTTAGATATTTGGTATGTAGCATCATCTAATGGTTCATTACCAAGATTGTACAAATCATAGCCCTACGGTGATAAATGACCCCGCACCAGGGGTCACTTGTTTTACATAGAGTTATATAGGAAAATGTTTAAAAATCTTCTTCTATGAATCCATAAGGCCTAGAGATTAGATATTTGGTATGAAGCATCATCTTATGGTTCATTACCAAGATTGTACAAATCATGACCCTATGGTGATAAATGACCCCGCACCATGGGTCACTTGTTTTACATAGAGTTATATAGGAAAAACTTTAAAAATCTTCTTCTATGAATCCATTAGGCCTAGAGTTAGATATTTGGTATGAGCATCATCTTATGGTTCATTACCAAGATTGTTCAAATCATAGCCCCATGGTGATAAATGCCCCCGCACCAGGGGTCACTTGTTTTACATAGAGTTATATAGGAAAATGTTTAAAAATCTTCTTCTATGAATCCATAAGGCCTAGAGATTAGATATTTGGTATGAAGCATCATCTTATGGTTCATTACCAAGATTGTACAAATCATGCCCTAGGTGATAAATGCCCCGCACCAGGGTCACTTGTTTTACATAGAGTTATATAGAAAAATTTAAAAATCTTCTTCTATGAATCCATTAGGCCTAGAGCTTAGATATTTGGTATGTAGCATCATCTTATGGGCCATTACCAAGATTGTACAAATCATAGCCCTACGATGATAAATGACCCCGCACCAGGGGTCACTTGTTTTACATAGAGTTATATAGGAAAATCTTTAAAAATCTTCTTCTATGAATCCATTAGGCCTAGAGCTTAGATATTTGGTATGTAGCATCATCTTATGGTTCATTACCAAGATTGTACAAATCATAGCCCTATGGTGATAAATGACCCCGCACCAGGGGTCACTTGTTTTACATAGAGTTATATAGGAAAATCTTTAAAAATCTTCTTCTATGAATCCATAAGGCCTAGAGATCAGATATTTGGTATGAAGCATCATCTTATGGTTTATTACCAAGATTGTACAAATCATGACCCTATGGTGATAAATGCCCCCGCACTAAGTCTTCTCCTCTGAAACCATAAGGCCCAGTGCTTATATATTTGGTGTGTAGTATTGTCAGGGCTAAAATGTTTAAGATTGAGTTATATCAGAATTCTTGTCTGTTTAAAAACCTTGTAATCAGTTGTAGCAATGGTACTCAGGTGAGCGATCCAGGGCCATCATGGCCCTCTTGTTTCATTTACAGTATAACATTTTCCATACATACCTCTAAATATTCAATATACATATTTAAGATTATTTTTTTAAATACATGTTGCTTGTTTGTTGTTGTTGCTTGTTTGTTGTTGGTGTTTGCATACTGTCCATGCTGTCAGTTTTCCACCACATTATTTGCTAGCATGGCTTAATCTGTCTGTGTCCATGTTACAGGTTTGTTTTTTTCATGCAGTTTTGTTTGTCCTAGATTACGACATACATTTACATAGTCTTAGATTATGACCTATGTACATGTGTTTATTACTGTTCATTTACAGCTGTGGTAGAGGCCCCAGATGCTCCTGGTATATAGTTATGCTATCTGATAGATGTTTACCCCCACCCTTCTTCACTTCCTTATTTGGTGTTGGTGTATTGAGTTATATGGAGGTCACATGTTTAGGACTTGTAGTCATAGCAACCATCAGAAGAAAGGATCACATTATTTAACACCTGATAACTAATCTTGTGCCTTTTTTTTTTTTTTTACTATTTTCAGTTTGCTGTAATTTCTGAAAAGTTGTGTTATTTTCTAGCTAAGTGTGCCTGTCTGCATTCGATGTCTAGAATAATATCTTTTAATACAATAAAAAATAGACACTCCAATCAAGATAAAAATGATCATTTTTGTTTAATAACACATTTTACTTTTTGGTTTTAGTGCATCACCCCATAGACAATTAACACTTACTTCATTTTGATCATAAGCAAAGTCTTTAGTAAGTATTGGCTTGGGCTGACACTTGCATACCCAAGTTTTTGTCATATTAACAATGATTTGCCTGGTTAACATAAGAGAATCATGTGTTTATCTGTGATACTGTCAGCAGTTCACTTAGTCATCCCATTACACTTTGTACTGGAGTCTCAAAAACTGGAAATGTGTATCATGTTATTTCACAACAGCTGTTGTTAAATGTATACTATGTATCTTTTTCTGCCTCACTATCTGTACAAGAAAAAATATTCCCCATTTGTTTTAAATAGTTTGTAGATATTATTGAATAAAATTTAAATCTCTGTCTCCTGTTATAATCAAGAAAGATATGAAAGGTGTAGGCATCACCAGTTATTTATTTAATGCTTTCAGTGAAAAGTCTTAAGAAATATCCATGAAAGATAATCATATCTTTCACTGTTGAGGATGAGACATATTCATGTCTATTGTGATAAATGTTATTTTCTGTGTCAGTTTAAAGTACATTTCACTGATTTGGTTAAAAAATGATGTTGTTTCAATAAAAATGACATCACATCATGTTATTGAGGCACAAGTCCACTATATGGAATTTAAATATAAGAGAGGGAAATAAATAAATTCTGAAAAATGAAAAGCATAAAAGAACAGAATATTTGTTGACTTTATTGTAAGTTGGTATTTTCTTTCATATGTGGTCGTATAAAAGTTTTTTTCAAGCTCTTTCATGTATAAAAATGATGTTTCTATGACTCTGAGTAATGATCTTACAATTTTAACAAAATATCCTTAATTTCATCTAATAAAATGATCCAACATTGTAAGCAGTCAAAAACATTATTGAAGTGTTAAGATTTTGCTCTAGATTTGATTTTCAAATAATATGAAAAATATTTTTGCATGAGAAAAGAAAATACAGTGCTTGAGCACTCTTCAATAGAAAATTCCAAAACTGTCAGATATTCTCTGGCTTTTTTTATTAGTATGCTTTTTCCTTGCAATTTTTTGGGTCAAAAATCATAATTTACAAATATGATTTATTAGATTTGCTAAATTTGATATTTCCTAGTTTGTCCAAAAAAGAAAAGAATCTTGGAAAAAAACTGTTTCCCATGCATTTTGAACTTCTTTGGTGTATCACACTCAATATATCAATATCAAGTCTGGAGGTTTTTTTCCTTGTGATTACGTTTTGTGATCTCCTATCTGCTTAGCTGATACAATTAGCACATTAACCAATTTGAAATAGCATATCTTGGGCCTTTTGATGCAGTTTCTAATCCAAACTTTAATTTCTTGTCTTGAGTTTATGGAGTTTTATTCACATGTTATTTTTTTTTTTCTCCAATTAACTCAGCCAGATTCTAAACCTCAGTTAGGCATGTAGAAAATATTTCCTTTTCTGTAGTTGATGCAGGTGAAGTAACTCGATCAGAGACATTCTGTAGCTATAATGATTTCCATGATTTTTTTTTTTCCTTTTTACATCAAATCTTTTTTTATGATATTTATAGCTGAAGCATGTTATCCTCTCATTTTCACTTTTTTAGCTTTCCTGAGCACTTGTTTTCAGGACAGTCTCTATCTATTCTCTATCTTTTGTCAACAATTGCCTGCATACATTTTGGGAACAATCTTAATGACCTTGGTCAGAATGTTTGTATTCATGAAACCTTGGCTAAGTTAAAAAAAAAAAAAGAGTCATTTTTTGCTCATCAGAGCAAAGGGGCCTGTCTGATTCGACCGAGCGGTTACAGTCGTGGACTACAAATCTCTCAGCCCCTCACCGCTGTAGGTTCGAATCCCGGTAGGGAATTCGGATTTTTCATGTGAGGAAGCCTTCCAGCTGGCTTGCGAAAGGTCGGTGGTTCTACCCGGGTACCTCTGTGTACTCGGGGTCTTCATCCACCTATAATTAGCTGGACGTCGCTATATGATTGAAATACTATCGCAGCGACTGTAAACCCCAATACATCAACATCAGAGCAAAGTGCTGAAGGTGAGCTATTGGGATCCACCCTCCGTCTGTTGTCAACAATTTGCTTTAAAAGACATCTTCTCTGAAACCACTGTATAGAAATTGGAAAAACTTAGAATTAATGACCTTTGGGTGGCATTTCACAAAAGTTACTAAAATAAACCTGATACATGCAGAACTCTGGTTACCATGGCAACAAACAGGAATTCAATCTTAAAAAAATAAATATCTCTCTGAAACCAGTTGTCAGAATTCAATTTCATTTTTATGACACAAAACCTTGTGAACACACACTACAGATGCCACATATTTTGCTTAATTTTCATCAAAAGTACTAATAATAAAATTATATCATGGTGCCTTTAATATCAGTCTTACACAGATGAGTGACACAGCTGGACATTCTTGGCCCTCTTGTTGTATTTTTAACGATGAGCTTTTTAATTCATTAAGCTTGAATGTTTTGCATTTTGAAAATACACATTAGCAGACTGTAGATAAACAAAATTGTTCTTCTGCTTCTGATTTATAAGTCTTATTATTGCTGTCAGGTGCTTGCCGATGCTTTTAGATTTTATCACTTCCAGGAAGAATAAGTGTCATAGAATAATTAAATAAATCTATATGACTATTGAAAAACAACATTTATTCTCAAAATATGAATTTTTCATACTTCAAATTAATACCAGAAGGTATATAATTATGTCTCCCAATACCAATGAATGAGTTTTGTTTGGCAAAATAGGACACAGTGACTTTTTTCTTAGACAACAGCTGATAAACAGGTCAATATTTACTTTACTTCCATTCCTTTGATTTTCATTAATTTTTTAAGTATATTTTCCAACTTTAAACATTTTCGCATGAAAATTCCCAATTTAAAATGTATGGGTCATCTTCCCAAAACTGTACACAGCTGTTAGTCTGTCTTTCCATACTGTTCTTGTTCGAATGATAGAGCTCTTTAAAAATCCAAATTGATGCTTGATCTCAATTTATAACTTTGTTCAATTCATGCATAAGACTTAAGCAGATGACCTCTTGTGATATTGGGATCTGTAACACATTGGTCAAGGTCACAGGGTAACATGTTGAACTAAAAAAAATCAAAATCATGGCTGTAGGGGTATATTTATGATAGGGTAACCACTACTATTATATTTTATCAAACACCCTGTATAATAAATTTGAAATAATTCCAGTCTTAATGATAAATACTGGTCATGGTGGTGCTATATAGTATCATGTGTGATTAACCCTGGATTAGGAACAGCCTTGACCTCTGACCTCTGACTCGGAGTATTTTGTTCTATATCTCACCTTAATTGAGAAAGTCTGCAGTGGCTTGCAGATATTTATGTTCACAAGCACTGGTTCATCAAGGAACAGTTTTAAGATCACTGACCATAGATGATCAGGATGTTGTAAAAAAAGAAATACAATTAATCTTGAAAACACATACAAATACACACACAATGTGTTAAAGACTACTAGTATTAGAATTCATGTTCAATACAGTAAAACTCTGATTGTCAGAGGATCATCATGCATTATGTTAGGAACATTCTCAGCCATTGTATGGAGAAATAACATTAACTCAAGAAAAAAAAATACTCCTGATTTTTCAAGCCTGCATTTTTCCCCCAATCAGTGCTCAGATTAGAGCAATTTTGCTGTTGTTATTTTGTTGTGTAAGCTCAGTTGTTAAGTCAAAGACATATAATAACATTGATTGGCAAATAATCAAAATCATGTGGCAGAATGTCATGGTCTTCGCTCACATAGTGAAGGGAGCTCTTGTTAATCTTAACTGCCAATTTTAGTTCAGTAGCAGTTTTAAACATGTTTTTTGCAGTTTTTAGCTTTACAATATATTTTGCAGTCATACTGCCTTTTTAGCTCACCTGAGCATAGCTCAGGGTGAGCTTTTGGGAGACTTGATTGTCCGTCGGCCGTCGTCCGTCGTCCGTCAACAATTTGATGTTTACACACTAGAGGCCACAATTTTGATCCAATCTTCCTCAAACTTGGTCAGAATGTTTGTCTTGATGATATCTTGAACCCTTTCGAAAATGGGTCAGGTTGGATCAAAAAGTAGGTCAGTAGGTCAAATCTTAGAAAAATCTTGTCGTCCGTCAACAATTTTGATGTTTACACACTAGAGGCCACAATTTTGAGACAATCTTCCTCAAACTTGGTCAGAATGTTTGTCTTGATGATATCTTGAACCCTTTCGAAAATGGGTCAGGTTGGATCAAAAAGTAGGTCAGTAGGTCAAATCTTAGAAAAATCTTGTTTACACACTAGAGGCCACAATTTTGATCCAATCTTCCTCAAACTTGGTCAGAATGTTTGTCTTGATGATATCTTGAACCCTTTCGAAAATGGGTCAGGTTGGATCAAAAAGTAGGTCAGTAGGTCAAATCTTAGAAAAATCTTGTTTACACACTAGAGGGCACAATTTTGATCCAATCTTCCTCAAACTTGGTCAGAATGTTTGTCTTGATGATATCTTGAACCCTTTCGAAAATGGGTCAGGTTGGATCAAAAAGTAGGTCAGTAGGTCAAATCTTAGAAAAATCTTGTTTACACACTAGAGGCCACAATTTTGATCCAATCTTCCTCAAACTTGGTCAGAATGTTTGTCTTGATGATATCTTGAACCCTTTCGAAAATGGGTCAGGTTGGACCAAAAAGTAGGTCAGTAGGTCAAATCTTAGAAAAATCTTGTTTATACTCTGAGGGCAACATTTTTGGTCCAATCATCCTCAAACTTTGGCAGAATGTTTGTCATGATGATATCTTTTGTGGATGGGGTCAGAAAATTCCTGAACATTGTTTCACCTCATCATCTTAATTCTAAAGCAATCTGTTTTGTACAGGCAATGAATGATACTTTTCTCAGGTGAGCGATCTAGGGCCATCTTGGCCCTCTTGTTGTAAAAATTATCTGAACTGTTAAAGATCTTAAGGCTTTGCGGTTCAGGCTCGAATTCCATTAATATTACTTAGCTCCAATAAATACTTAGAGGGGAAATTATCATCATTTGTGATTCTGTAATAAAAATGCCCAACTATTTCATTTTTGAGCAAATATAATTACTCATTCAGGTAATATTGAATGACAATTTATGTATATACTTGAATATTAAATATTTGGGTACAACTATTAGAGAAACAAAAACAATAAAATTCGCCCCTAAGTATTCAAGTATGTTAGCACTAAGTATTCCCAGTTTAAGTACCACTTGGGTAGGTTAACCCTGTACCTCATGAACATTCATGTACAAATTTATGACTTCATAAATAATAGTTAACTGTATTTCATATGGAATATAAAGCAAAACTACAATAGTGTATGAGCAAATAGAGGAGACCCAAATAGGACAGCTCTTTACAAAGGAGCTACCTAATGGAGGTCTGCTCTTATTGCCAAGGCAACAAAACATGTCTATATGAGGAAACAGGTTAACATGTGTTGACCATTCAGTAAAAAGTTTACAATCTGTTTATACTTATGAGTTCAAGGTGATGTATATAGTGGGGATATGAATCATCTTCTGTGATAGCACTCGACAGTGTCAAGCGTCTACAGTTGTATTGCTGTATTGTGTAAAAATATTTGTTGTATTGTACTGTGAGCAGTGTCGTTTTAGTTCCAGTGTTGTTCCAGAGTAAGTGTTTGTCAAAAACTGAGAATTTTTATCAGTGCAATTAACCCATTACCTCATGAATATTCATATACAAATTTATGACTTGATGAATATTAATCTTACTAAACTTCAAATGGAAGGTGAATGGTATGTGAGATAATGGGGTTTTCTTTGCCATGCAGACTATGTAGAATATGAGGTCTAAACAGAGGAGACCCTGACCAGAAAGCCCCTTTAGGGTGTTGTATGGTCTGGGGCTACTCTATTTGTCAGTGTGTTAAAATAGGTGTATATAATAATCAGGTAAAAGATTGAAGTGAAATTAAGTTGTGAATGATATTTTTTTTTTTTTTTTGTAATGAAAGGCTGATGAGAACCAACTATGCAGTTTAATTAGCTCTTTAAATACAAATCTCCATTCATTTCAAAATAGGTAGACATAACAATATTAACATAAATTATTCAACATTGTTCAAATCATTTTTATTATGAAAACAAATATACCATGAACATTTTTAATTGTTTGTAAACACAATATGTTGCTTGACCTGAATACTGCTGTATATATTTCACTGGCAAATATATTGTTTTAAATACATACTAAAGGCTGACCATAAAATTATTTTATCACCAACTATACATATATGCACTTAAAATAGATATTGCTCAACATGTATTATCAGTATGGAGTCTTTTCAATAAATTTGATTTTTTTTTCATTTTCAGATAATATGGCCTCCCCAAAATCGACATATGACAAGTATATTGAAATGGTATGTATTTTTATATACATTGTATCTGTTTATAGTGTCTATATTAAAAGTTATACTGATATTAAATGGTAAAATTAATGTATGTTTATTTTCCCTTGATGACCATGGCATTTCAGATCAACCACGGTCAAGAAGTATCCAAAACAAAAGAATGTTTTCTTTTTATACCCTTGCTCTGTACAATGAAATGGGGATTACAATGCAGCCCTTTTATACTGCTCTATTTTTGGTCCAATTAAAGTAGAGATACTTAGCTTTTGTGTTTTAATAGTAGTTTACCATTTCACTTTAAAATGAGAAGTAAACCTTTGAAAAGCAGCAAACACTCTCCTAACACCTAATCTACACGCTGGTGTAAAATTCCATACATTGTTCATTGGGTTATAAACAAATACACAAGATTTTGAACCAGTCACTGGAGATTTGTCAGTTATTGGTGAATCATACTGAATATGGTGAACTCCTGGTAACATTGTCTATGGAGTACTTAGTACTGTAATGGATTTACATTATATAAGTACCAGAATTCTGGATACTGGACCTTTCCAAACTGACTTCCAGGCTATCCAATAGCTACAGTGGATAATAGGTAGTCAATAGTTGACTTGGTTTACACAAATATTTAAGTCCATTTCTTTTTTTTTATGATACTGTTTGTAAGCATTTAACCTAGCCATGAATGGTGCATTTCTATTGCCTCATGTCCAGCTTTAAAAAAAGTTCCTTATCATGAGAAACCTTTGGTTTAGGAACAACAATGAAACTTTGCATGTATAGACATTGGCAGAAGGTAGAAAGTAGAAAATTTTATATATCTATATACAATAGAACTGTTTCGCTGTCAGCTCTCAAACTATTATACTGGCTATGTGTCAGTTTAAGACATATTGTCAGAGTTCTTTGTTTGTCTGTCTCACGTTTTGCCTGGAAGATTACTTCTCTTCTACCGATGCTGTTGAAGCGAACTTGATGAGAGGAAGTGACAGTGTCATGCATAAGGTCCATAACTCTTACATCAGTATTTTTGGAGTTCTCTTCTTGTTTCACATTTTCTTTTCCAGAAGATAACTCCTCTTTTTATTTTATGCTTTTGAAGTAAAATTTCATTTATGGAAAGAAATTGATGAGAGGAGTCTGTCTTGAACAAGGTCCATAACTCTGGCATCAGTATTTTTGGAAGTATTCCCCTTTTTTACATATTCTTGTCACATTTTGTCCGAAAGAACTCCTCTTCTACTTTGCTACTGAAGTGAAATTTCATTTATGAAAAAAAACAACAAAAAAAAAACAACAACAAACAGCAAAAGTCCTTACTAGTAAAAAAAATAAAAACATTTAAAAAAATGTAAAAATATTGATCCCAGCATTGTATCAATACTTAATCTACCGAGCCAGAATCCTGATATACTGATAAATCGGTTATTTGGTAATATGGTGCATTCCTACTAAATATTGCTTAAATATAGACATATTTCATCATTTTAGATTATATTTAAAAACAACAACATCGGAATATAATTTCCTTAGTTTTAGTCAGGAAGATCTATTAATCTTAAGTCCCTGACTTAATTTTGTTTGTAAAACCCAGACGATAGAATGAACAGATTATATGTTTATGATTTAAAGTATTTCTTAGCACTAAACATTGTTGGTAGATACAAGCCTGAGCATATTAGAAAACATATTTCTGTTATAATTTTTTTAACTCACATAGCAAAGAATCAAGCTTGATTTTACAGTCTTAGGTAATATGTTTAAAGGGCACAAAAAGAAACATTCTGCAGACAGTGTATGACATTTTCACAAAATAGATTTACAGATTGTCAGTCCTCAAGTCTCCAGGGTATCTTAAGAAACACTTTGTCTAATCTGAGTGCTACAAGTAGTTTCGCTTGGACAATGTTTTGTTGTCATTTTAACTGGAAAAGAATTTTTATGGATTTTCTATCGTACAAAAAAAAAAAAAAAAAAAAGGAAATAGAAGTGCAGAAATAGGTGAAAGTAATTATATTTCTTTTTATGTTTTTGTTTTGTTTTTTTTCAAAGAAAAGAAAATCATGATATACTTTACTAGATTGGTAATACAATAAGGCTCCATGTTCTTGTAGTAGTACATGTATACATAATTGTTGATATAAAAGTTGTGGGTTACCAACTCAGGGGGCGATACAATGTTCTTCCCAGGTGAAAGACTGGTAAAACCTGAAACCGATAAAATGGCACTTCCCAATGAATGTAAAAAGAATAAGTTAAAAACTAAGATATATATATACAATATAATTTGATAATGGTTGCCATTAGTTTCACATTTCTGTTGGTAATACCTTGGGTTGTGATTAGGAATTCGGGATAAAAGGAGTTGAAGTTAGATTGGAAAAGTGGAGGTACCTTGGGTTGTGATTAGGAATTCGGGATAAAAGGAGTTGAAGTTAGATTGGAAAAGTGGAGGTGGTAGGTTAGCCAGCATGTCTCCTGTATGCATTTGAGGAGTTGACATTAAATCACAGGAGATTTCATGATCATGAGGGTGTTGTTGACACAAATTGACGTCTAATTTTTGTTACAAGTCAGACATGAAAAAAATGGTTGTTTACAAGATGTAACAGGAACATCTCTTTTGCTTCAGGCATATGTATTTATATGCACCCAGGATTTCCTAACATTTAAATGTTTTATTATGTTTGACATAAATTTTCAAATATTGTATGACCAAAATGACTGCATTTTCTTTAATTACAAAATTATGGATATTTTTTAAGCGAATTGTTTGCAATCTGAAAATAATAAAACTTCCTAAAGTAGTAATGCATTTAAATCACCAAAATCGTGAGTGCTCATTTAATTTTACAACCAAGGATATTTCTACTACAAATCTACTATTTTGACTTTGTCCCTGTTTCTCTAGACCTATATATTATAGTGCAATATAGTTCCTAGTGCAATATAGTTCCTGGTGCATCATGGTTGTATCTTCTAGACCTTCTTGACAGTATTTGCCATTTATTTTAACCAAACAGGGCAATATTTGCTCTGTATTTCAGACCTGTAGATGAATATTTCACAATTTTCAAAAAGTTTGCCAATATTACAGTACAGTAGAACCTTGCTATTATTAGGCCACCTTTGGGACTGGAGCCAAGTGGCCTTAACCCTTTCCCACATAGACGAAACCATGAAAAGACCTATGCGAACAGCATAAAACCAGATCACAGGCTGATCAGGTTTTATGCTGTTCGCTGCTCCTCAGTGGTCTGGAAATGAGGATTTTGTAATTAAATTTGGTAAGGTTTAACTGTGGTTTTCTGCAGATCAGGCTTTATGTGGTACCTATTGAGTGCGTTAAAATGAGTTTATATGAGGGAAAGGGTTATAATTTGGCCTTAATAGCAAGGTTTTACATCAGCTGAAGTGTATTATGCACCTTTGATAACCCATCTACCATAAACATTGTATACTTATAATTATATAAGATTAATTGATGATGTACGAATAAGCAAACCATTTTATGTTTTGGTTCTTTGATTACATAAAAATTTTTTTTTTTTTTTTTTTTTTTTTTGGAAAAAAATTGGTTAATTATGAATTAATTTTTAAATTTTTTGGCAAAAAAAATCTTATTTGAAGTTTACCAATTAGTGATAAGGCCTGAAAATCATACTGACTGAACCTAGATATTTTATGTCATTTCAATGGTCTTTCTCTCTATAATAAGTTGCCCTCTTAAATACCATCAGATGTGCTATCAAAGCAAGAAAAATGCATCTGAAACTGCATAGAGTGTGTCGACACTTGGTTTAATGGATTGAAGGGCATGAATATTATACACACTGACGGTGATAAAGGGATACAATAGAGTCCCCTACATGTATATATTAATTAACTGACACCTAAGCCTGTAGTCAGTTTGCATCTTATGTATTGCTATCAAAATAAAACAAAGTGTCAAAATGTCAGTTGCATGTAACACACAGCTTGGTTAACACACAGACTGGTTTTCAGAATTGAGAGACTGGTGTGCGTAATTAACACGGGTATTGCACAACCAGTCTGATAATAGTTGGGAGACATTATCTCCCTTGGACAAGTGCCTGCTTTAGCTAGTTTCACTTTGTGATTGGGACCGAAATTGGTATCCGTATTTCGCAGTATCCAGGTGCCCGTATTATTGAGGCCAGTCATATAGATATATAACAAAATGATTCAGACCACAAATTTTGGCCTCATTATACAAAGTTGCCCGTATTACTGTTGTGTCAGCTAAGTGAGTTTCTAATGTATTTGCTCAGTGGATCAGGCCTCAAGAAAAATATTTGCCCACAATAATGCTGAACAACAGTATTTCCCATGAAATTCAGACCCCTTGAAAAATACCTGCTCAGTGTTTAAAAACTGAAGTGCAGCCACTGCCCTATTCAGACCAACTGTACAATAATCACCATATAAAGACTACTTCAAAAATAGGACAACCTCAATATTGAGAGCTGTTTGCTAGATAGTTTTTAGCTCACCTGAGCACAAAGTGCTCAAGGTGAGCTATTGTGATCACCCTGTGTCCGGCGTCGTGTGTCGTCAACAATTTTCTTTAAACGACATCTCCTCTGAAACCGCTGGACAGAATTTAATGAAACTTGGCAGGAATGTTCCTTGGGTGAGGCTCTACAAAATTTGCAAAAATAAAGTTGATCCATGAAGAACTCTGGTTGCCATGGCTACAAAAAGAAAAATAATTTGAAAACTTTAGAAATCATCTTCTTCAAAACTACTGGCCAGAATTCAAAATAATTTGGTACAGATATTCTTTGGGTCAACCTCTACCAAAGTTGCTAAAATTATTCCGATCCGTAAAAAAACATGGCCGCCAGGGGCGGGGCTTATTTGTCTTATATGTATATAGGGAAAACTTTAATCAACATGACCTCTGAAACCACTGGACAGAATTTGATTAAATTTTGCAGGGATGATCCTTGGGTGAAGCTTCACAAAAGTTGCTAAAATTATTCGGATCCATAAAAAAACATGGCTACCATAGGCAGGGCTAATTTGCCTTATATGTATATAGTGAAATCTCTAAGTGACATCTCCTCTGAAACTACTGGCCAGAATTTGATTTAATTTTGCAGGGATGATCCTTGGGTGAGGCTTCATAGAAGTTGCTAAAATTATACCAATCCATAAAAAAACATGGCTGCAAGGGGCAGGGCTAATTTGCCTTATATGTATATATTAAAAACTTAAAAGGCCTCTCCTCTGAAACTGCTGGACAGAATATGATAAAACTTTGCAGAGATCATCTCCTTCAAAACTACTGGCTAAATTTCATAATGTTTTAATACAGACTGATGTTCCTTGGGTTACCCTATACTCAGGTGAGCTATCCAGGGCCATCATGGCCCTCTTGTTTAATATTATTCCCAGTCATATCCTAGTGTTTCAGACCTACATTAGTCATTTCCCTGTGTTTCAGACCTTTCCCCCTTTTTCCATTTCTCAATGTTTCAGACCTTCATTACAGTCATTCCTCCATGTTTCAGACTTACATTACAGTCAATTCTCAATATTTCAGACCTACATTACAGTCATTTCCCTGTGTTTCAGACCTTAATTACATTATCTTCCTCATGTTTCTGACCCTCATTACAGTCATTTCCACTTGTTTCATACCTACATTACAGTAATTTCACCATGTTTCAGACCTACATTACGGTCATTCCTCCATGTTTCAGACCTGCATTACAGTCATTCCCTCTTTTTTTCAGACCTACATACATTACAGTCATTCATCCATGTTTCAGACCTACATAACAGTCATTTTCCCATGTTTTAGACATACATTACAGTCATTTCTTAATGTTTCAGACCTACAATATAGACCTACATTACAGTCATTCCTCCATGTTTTAGACCTACATAACAGTCATTTTCCCATGTTTTAGACATACATTACAGTCATTTCTTAATGTTTCAGACCTACAATATAGACCTACATTACAGTCATTCCTCCATGTTTAGACCTACATAACAGTCATTTTCCCATGTTTTAGACATACATTACAGTCATTTCTTAATGTTTCAGACCTACAATATAGACCTATATTACAGTAATTCCTCCATGTTTTAGACCTACATTACTGTTATTTCCCCCTTTTCAGACTTACATTACAGTCATTTCCCCATGTTTCAGACTCCTCGTATCCAGGAAGGCACGGTATCCCGATGGCAATGTCTTCCAGATGAGATCCTTATTCACATATTTGCACACCTGGACCAGTCGTCACTCACCAAGTGTGCCCAGGTGTGTCAGCAGTTCTACAGGGTTGCCATGGATGAGTCACTCTGTAAGTACCTGTTGCATACATAATTGTGGACCCAAATGTTGTGGGTGTTTTGTGTTGTTTGATTTATTCATCAGCAGTGCCTTTCAGATTTTATTTTGATTCTATTTCAGCAGTGTTAACAGTCTTATTTCTTACTAAAGGTTATTTTATTTAAGATGGACCAACTAGAGCAGTTCAGCACCTTCTCTTTACCCTTGAGGTTGTGGGTTAGATCTCTGGCTGTGACATATTAAAGTTGATAAAAAATGGTATTGGTATAATACCCCTTGTGCTTGGTGCTCAGGATAATGTGACTAGGTCTGGTATCACCCACCTGTCTGCAGCATGGTATCACAATGACACAGCACTATATCATTCTGTCTTGTGTAGACAAAAGTCCCAATTGAAATATTGTTAGTTGAATGTTAAACCAAAACAAACAAGAAACAACTAATGATTGTAAGGAATAAATGTAATTAGCATAAACCTCAAATTGAATTTGTGTTTTTAGTGCATTAATTTTAATTCAAGAGCTGACAGTGCAATCGCTCCATAGAGCTTTTATTTCTAAGTGCTGTTTTCGGGTCAGTTATTAGTATAAATATATATTACAGTATGTCTTACTTCTCTGCTTACCAATCTTTATGACATATCTTCTCAGGGAAGTATATTACAATCCGGAAGAGGGCAGACCTAGATGACACGTGTCTAGGTGAGATCTCCAAGCGTCACCCGGTCAGCCTGGCCCTCATACAGTGTCAGGGAGAGAGAGTGACTGCTAAAGGGCTCCGGGATCTCTTCAGGGAGTGCTCTGAGAATCTTAAGGTACACTCAGCTTAATAAATTCCTACCTAAGAAATGAAGTGTGTGTGGGGACTATATAGGAATCATGATTGTGTGCTGATCTGTCTCATCACATCCTTCTTGACAAAAAATACAAAAACAACAACAAAAAAACAACAACAATATATTTTTGAGACAAAGTGGTGTTGTGATGCCTAATTCAATGATAACTTAGTTGTACAGTAGTCTGTTGGCTTTTCTCAAGAGGCAAATTTTTTTTTTTTTTGTTTTGTTTTTTTAGCTCACCTGAGCACAAAGTGCTCAAGGTGAGCTTTTAGGATCGCCCTTCGTCCGGCGTCCGTCGTCGTGCGACGTGCGTCGTGCGTCTTGCGTCGTCAACAATTTGCTTTAAACGACATCTCCTCTGAAACCGCTGGACAGAATTTAATGAAACTTGGCAGGAATGTTCCTTGGGTCAACCTCTACCAAAGTTGCTAAAATAAAGTTGATCCATGCAGAACTCTGGTTGCCATGGCAACAAAAAGAAAAATAATTTGAAAACTTTAAAAATCATCTTCTTCAAAACTACTGGCCAGATTTTAAAATAAATTGGTACAGATGTTCCTTGGGTCAACCTCTACCAAAGTTACTAAAATTATTCTGATCCGTAAAAAAACATGGCCGCCAGGGGCGGGGCTTATTTGCCTAATATGTATATAGAGAAACCTTTAAACAACATCTCCTCTGAAACCACTGGACAGAATTTGATTAAACTTGGCAGGGATGATCCTTAGGTCAACCTTCACAAAAGTTGCTAAAATAAAGTTGATCCATATAGAACTCTGGTTGCCATGGCAACAAAAAAAAAATGAAAACTTTAAAAATCATCTTCTTCAAAACTACTGGCCAGAATTCAAAATAATTTGGTACAGATGTTCCTTGGGTCAACCTCTACCAAAGTTGCTAAAATTATTCCGATTCGTAAAAACACATGGCAGCCAGGGGCGGGGCTTATTTGCCTTATATGTATATAGAGAAACCTTTAAACGACATCTCCTCTGAAACCGCTGGACAGAATTTAATGAAACTTGGCAGGAATGTTCCTTGGGTGAGGCTCTACAAAAGTTGCTAAAATAAAGTTGATCCATGAAGAACTCTGGTTGCCATGGCTACAAAAAGAAAAATAATTTGAAAACTTTAAAAATCATCTTCTTCAAAACTACTGGCCAGATTTTAAAATAAATTGGTACAGATGTTCCTTGGGTCAACCTCTACCAAAGTTGCTAAAATTATTCCGATCCGTAAAAAAACATGGCTGCCAGGGGCGGGGCTTATTTGCCTTATATGTATATAGAGAAACCTTTAAACAACATCTTCTCTGAAACCACTGGACAGAATTTAATGAAACTTGGCAGGAATGATCCTTGGGTCAACCTTCACAAAAGTTGCTAAAATAAAGTTGATCCATGAAGAACTCTGGTTGCCATGGCTACAAAAAGAAAAATAATTTGAAAACTTTAAAAATCATCTTCTTCAAAACTACTGGCCAGATTTCAAAATAATTTGGTACAGATGTTCCTTGGGTCAACCTCTACCAAAGTTGCTAAAAAAAAAAACCGATCCGTAAAAAACATGGCCGCCAGGGGCGGGGCTTTATTTGCCTTTTATGTATATAGGGAAAACTTTAATCAACAGTTCCTCTGAAACCACTGGACAGAATTTGATTAAACTTGGCAGGAATGATCCTTGGGTCAACCTTCACAAAAGTTCCTAAAATAAACTTGATCCATATAGAACTCTGGTTGCCATGGCAACAAAAAGAAAAAAAAATGAAAACTTTAAAAATCATCTTATTCAAAACTACTGGCCAGATTTTAAAATAAATTGGTACAGATGTTCCTTGGGTCAACCTCTACCAAAGTTGCTAAAATTATTCCGATCCAATTAAAAAACATGGCAGCCAGGGACGGGGCTTATTTGCCTTTTATGTATATAGGGAAAATTTTACAGGGATCATCTCCTTTAAAACTATACTCAGGTGAGCGATCCAGGGCCATCATGGCTCTCTTGTTTAGCTTTATCATGTCTTATTTTGATTCAATTTTACAAGACAGAGGAGTTCTAAATCCAGATGATGGCTTGGATTATTTGATAAACTCTTTTTTCAGAAACAATAAGAAATGTAGCAGAGCCTTTCTTTTTTGTAGTTTCAATTTCAAATCAGTTTTTGAATAATTTTAATATGCTGGCAAAGATTTTTTTCTGGTAAAGTTTAAGCCAAATATAGGCATTTTCCCATGGGGAATTTATGCAATTTTTCCCCCATGAAAATCAGATTTTTTTGTTCCAGCATATTCATGTTTGGTCTAATTACCATTTTGTTTTACTCCTTTTTGAAATGATGAATCCGAATGATTACTCATTTTAAGCAAACATAAAGTACATAACTGTAGCAAGATGTCAAGTTTAAATCAAACAATATTGTAGTTCAGTTTTGTTGCAGTCTGCATGGCAGGAAAAATCTGTTATTTTATTTACCATTTAAAGATCAGTAAATTGGTATTCATTTTGTCATGATTTAGTACCGATTCATGGATATTAATGAGATAAAGGCTTAAATAGTGTTATCTTCAAATTTTCCAAACTTGGATGATAAAAAGCTGAATTTCTCAATCTGAAAATCATTTGCAAACTAAAAAAAAGAACAATCTATTGTTATGAAATTTAACTACTTACTCTAAGATATTTGAAGTATATTAATACTTCATTTACTTATTCTTAAATATTTCATCTGTTTACTCTTAACGTGTATGTCTCTGTAGGAACTGAACATTGCCCGCTGCAGTCGAGGGGCACTTAGTGGGGACAGCATACTTCTGCACGCGGCCGCCCGCTGTCACAACCTGACGCACATCGACACAAGCTGGTGTAACATCACGGACAGTGGTCTCATGGCTATCTCCAACACTTGTAACAGGTAAGAGGGGTAACTCTCATCACTGTAAAACTTACTTTGGGACACAGTTGTTTCCCCTGTATGGTGCTTCACACAGTGTGGTAATGTGATTTCTGAATGTTTACTCTTTCTGTATGAATACAAACAAATGGAATAGTTCTCAAAAATCTTATCTAGTACACTAAATATAAAGGTCATATCTTGAGCTTGAGCATGAAGGTCATACATACGTACATTTTATATTTTCAAGAACATGGGACCGGAGACTTTATTCACAAAGCACAAAGTTAAACATTTCACTTCCTTGAAAACTCACTTACATTTGAGTATTCTTAAGTATACCACCAGTTCACAAATAAATAGGGCCTATTTAGGAATCATGTCTGCCACGCCCTGTCCCTGTCTGGCACATCATGTCACGTCCCATCTTGTACTCACATTACATGAAGACAAAGTTAGATGCAGGGGTATAATCTAGTTTTTGAAAGAAAGGTTTGAGTTTGAGAAGTTAATATTTCAGAAAATATAGCTTTGTAAAATTTTACTAAAGTTAAGAAATATCTTGAGATGCAATGTAGATATAGCCCTTGGGTCGAATTCCACCAACAAATCTTAGTGCTAAGTAAAACTTAAATACTTGATATGTGAATTTCATTAGTCTTGTTTCTCAAATTTTTTTGGAATAATTCATTTCAGCTTAGTCATGTACTTGAATATTTCATAAAATCGCAATGGGTGAAAGTGTATCTACTTACTTTAAGAAATTAAGTATTACTTAGTGCTAAGTATTGTTGGTGGAATTTGGGCCTGGTCTATTATAGAAGAGTACTTGTTGTTGTGTAGGAGTAAATAGTTGATGCCACAGTATTTCAATTATATAGCAATGTCCAGCTAACTACAGGGGAGAGGAGGATCCTGAGTATAGAGAGGCTGCAAACTAGAAATGTCCTTTAGTAGAATCATTAATGGCTGAAAAATTACAGACATTCAAAAGGATATAGCGTATAAATAAAAGAAGAGTCTGAGATGCAACACTGTACACTTAACAGAACTTCTAACACTATGTTCCAAAATTTTGAGTCATTTTATGACACTTGTTTATTCTCTTCCAGATTGGAGAGCTTGTGTATCAACGGTTGCCAGGCAGTATCAAATGATGGACTGGAAACAGTGATCAAACGCCATGGCGACAAGCTCCGGGTCCTTGAGATGTTTGGTTGCTTCAACATATCTCCCAGAGGACTCAGATGTATCTCCAATAACTGTATCAACCTTATCTCTCTCAACATAGGCCAGTGTTACAAGGTTGGGAGAATTACACAATTACTGTTGTAGTTATATCATATATTATTTCATTTTCAGTCATAAAAATTTATATGTGCATAATATCAAAAGTCCTTTCTTTAAAGTTGGACATATTTTTGAAAAAACAAAATACATGGAATCAGCAAATTTTACATGACTGTACAAAAGAATAATATCTGAAACAAAAGGACTAATTCAGCATTAAAGTTGAGTTTCATGTGAATGAAATTAAATTCATTGTTGACACCAAGTGATGAATACATGGACCACTTGTTAAAAATTTACAACATTGTTTTGAAAATGTACAAATTCAAATAACTTGGCCATAAAGGTCCTGATGCCGATGCTTTGTGGGAAATCAGCTTTCTGCTGTCAGTGTCACCTAAGGAGTAATCTTTTGGAGGTTTTTATTAAGAAAAAAAATGGTGAAACATTTTTAGCTCACCTGAGCACTTGTGCTCGGGTGAGCTTTTGTGATCGCCTTTTGTCCGTCGTGCGTCGTCCATCGTCAACAATTGCTTGTGAACACTCTAGAGGCCACAGTTTTGGCCCAATCTTCATGAAACTTGGTCAGGATGTTTGTCTACATGATATCTCGGATGAGTTCGAAATTGGGTCATGTGGGGTCAAAAATTAGGTCACTAGGTCAAATCTTAGAAAAACCTTGTGAACACTCTAGAGGCCACAAATTTGGCCCAATCTTCATGAAACTTGGTCAGGATGTTTGTCTACATGATATCTCGGATGAGTTCAAAATTGGGTCATGTGGGGTCAAAAGCTAGGTCACTAGGTCAAATCCTTGAAAAACCTTGTGAACACTCTAGAGGCCACAGTTATGGCCCAATCTTCATAAAATTTGGTCAGGATATTTGTCTACATGATATCTCGGATGAGTTCGATATTGGGTCATGTGGGGTCAAAAACTAGGTCACCAGGTCAAATCTTAGAAAAACCTTGTGAACACTCTACAGGCCACAATTTTGGCCCAATCTTCATGAAACTTGGTCAGGATGTTTGTCTACATGATATCTCAGATGAGTTTGAAATTGGGTCATGTGGGGTCAAAAAGTAGGTCACCAGGTCAAATCTTAGAAAAACCTTGTGAACACTCTAGAGGCCGCAAATTTGGCCCAATCTTCATGAAACTTGGTCAGGATGTTTGTCTACGTGATATCTCAGATGAGTTCGAAATTTGGTCATGTGGGGTCAAAAACTAGGTCACCAGGTCAAATCTTAGAAAAAGCTTGTGAACACTCTACAGGCCATAGTTTTGGCCCAATCTTCATAAAATTTGGTCAGGATGTTTGTCTACATGATATCTCAGATGAGTTCGAAATTGGGTCACATGGGGTCAAAAACTAGGTCACCATGGAAAATCTTAGAAAAACCTTGTGAACACTCTAGAGGCCACAGTTTTAGCCCAATCTTCATGAAAAATGGTCAGGGTGTTTGTCTACATGATATCTTCGATGAGTTCGAAAATGGGTGATGTGGGGTCAAAAACTAGGTCACTAGGTCAAATCTTAGAAAAACCTTGTGAACACTCTAGAGGCCACAAATTTGGCCCAATCTTCATGAAACTTGGTCAGGATGTT
>CM037790.1:28085918-28135918 GCA_021229015.1 Solen grandis | reverse complement strand
AATCATACATCTAAACATACATGGATCCAGACGGGGAGAGGGAAGCAGGATCCGGAAATGGCCACCCGCGTGAGATTTGGTAAAATATTGTTTTAAACAGGTTTTCCATAATCATGTATATTTAACAATGGAATCCTAATGATCGAGAATGGAAATTTCTTCTCGCCATTTTTCACTCAAACTGAAGTTCCAAAATTAGAATATCTTACAATAAATACCAGAACTTAACCCCTTGTATGCATACTTGCTGGATCCGCGTCCGCAACTTTTAGGCTTTTATAGGAATAGTTGATGCTTCAGGCATTGACTTTTATTGAATGTACTAAGTGTATCTAGTAAAGTATCGATTGATGGTGGTCATACTGATCCGAAATAATACATAGAACATTTTGGCCAAAATGGCCTACAGCCGTCTGGCTAGCGGTTGGTCGTTGGTTATGTGTAGCTGTGAGACCCGTAATCGAATATCGGTAAATTCGGTTCTGATTTTATCGAGAATTTATCGATCAATAATCGGTTGAAGAAAGTCCGCATGTACAAAAATTACCGTAAATGGGGTAATAAGACTACATGGATTTATGAATTCTTCCTCTCACACAATTAATATTCACATTGGGAAACCCGCATATACGGGTCACGAGAAAGATAAGGGCTATTATAATGGAATTACAAATCAGTTAATAAATAGACATGGCTCGTGACTGTGTTTAATTACGCTGCTTCCCATATTTAGAATTCCAGTATAAACAAGATTGTTTCTAAAGCACGGCGAGTGTCAAACTTACCCTTCGAGAGAGAAATAGTCATACTCGTAACTGTGGATGTTGGCCCAGGATGTTTCCAGTACCCGGCTTTTGGTAAACCAGTCAGTAACACTGGTTGACGTCCCGTCAAATGTCGCGTAGGCGACTTCCACGCCATTTTTGTACAGAGAATACCTCACCTGCATATAACAAAATTTAATATTCATCTTCGTTTAAAGAAAATAACATTCATGTAAATATCTCTATTAACAGTTGTTGTCACACGTTCTCTAACTTAAGATTCGACTCTCCCCTGAAACGTAACATTCCCCTGCAATCGCTAATTACCGACTAAGCTTTCGCGACAGAAGCTACGGTGTAATAAATGTATATCTTTATAGGTAAATTGGAGAATTCCTCTCAGTGATGGGTCAAAATATATCCCAATGAATTGCGATTGATCGTGCGTTGGCGCATTTACTTTTCATTACAGTTTTTAAACACGTTATTTCCAGCATCAGTTATTACCACATTGTAATTTCGTTTTGATTTGTATTTAAATAAACTTAAAAATTAACACCACTTCGGGATAAAGATCTAACAGAAAAAAAAGTAATTTTTATCTCCACATAATAATAAGGAGGGATACTAAAGTCTCTGGTAGTCCCTAAATATAGCCGCGAAACGTCCGATGTAAAAATATGTGCTACCCTGTTCAAAAACCAACACAAAACTTGACTCTCGGTAAATAAAGACAGATCTAGACATGGCATAACGATTATATCATAAGATTATTCACTTTACAAAACTCCACGTATTGCTGTTTATACCATATCTGTGGTCTTACAGTAGTCTTGTTACAAGTGTTATTGTTTTCATAAATTTTGTTAAAATTTTATGTTTTTATCTTTTGAATAGAATACAGTAAAAAAGTAAAATAAAGGCGCCCTTTGATATTTACATCAATATGGAACACCAAACCACTTTGACTTTTTTGTCATAATTATGGATAAGAAGTGACTGCACAGTTCCCTTTATTTTAAGATTTGGTACTGTATGTACATGTATGATATGTTGGCCGTCCATTCGTCCCCATTTTCGCTCTTGCTGCGACTACTACAGGGACCAGTTGTTAATTTAGATTGTGCTGAGTTATTGATCTCATTATTTGAATTAAAGATACCAACAATTCAATTGAACGAGTTTAGTAAAATTTGATATGAAACGACAATTCATGTCAGATTCTTTTTATCATATGACCTACAGTGTAGTAAATCGCGATTATAACAACAAACAAACAAACAAACGAATGAATGAACGGACTTTGAACGAATTAATTTTATTATCTAACACTAAGAAAATGGTTTCAAATAATAACTGAAAATAACGATTTAACGAGTGTATTTCCCATACATATACATTCATATACATGAATAATGAATGAAACACATTTAATCCAGCTGTTCGAGTTCAACACATTATGCATACATATAGGATACACGCACGTGACGCGGAGCGATGTAATTCGGCTTAAAAAAGTTATTTAATGCTTACTAAAAAACACTAACCTATACATGTAACGTGTTAAATAAAAAAAAAAAATATTGATGGCTATACGATACGGGAAACAGCTGTTTGAGCACAATGTCATATGATAAAAAAAGATTTGCATTGCTCTATGCTCGCAAGAATAAAATTTGAAATAGATCTATTAGCCTACATGCCGCTTCAACACCTATCCTGCCAGAATGCAATATTGTGTCTACATCTATTTTGGATATAGGCTTAACACACTTTCTCGTTTTGCCTCGGGTGTCATTCAGTATAAATAACAATGAGACATGTAGTTACTTGACGTCTCATTCGAATCCAAGCTGTTTGTCTATGATTCAATCCTTCGGCTAAGGCAGATTGGGGTTAATATATTCGAATTAACTCCAGTAAGGGAGAGCACATAGTCACCACCTTATCCGTCTGTCGATCTGTCTGTTTGTCCGTCCAGCAGTTAAAAGTTAAGGGGAGGAGCCTAATACAATAGAAATCAATTGTGTTCATTCCGTTAACTCATAATTCTTTTTTTTTAAGCAGTTAAGCTTTGATCGTTAACAATCGAATTAGCTCATAACTCCTAAATGTTGGAACGTCCGTCCGTCCGCCATTCTTTTGTCCGGAGAATTACTCGAAACCCACTGAATGTATTGAATTGGAACTTCACACACTAGTAATGGGCATTGTGCTGAAGTGCTGTGCACAAGGGTTATGACTCTATCGTCACCATTAACGGAGTAATTCCCCTTTGTCGTATTTTTTTGACCGGAGAATATCTCGAAAAATCATTGAAGGTATTCAAATGAAACTTCACGAAGAGGGCATTGCACTGAAGTGCAGTGCACAAGGCTCATAATTCTATCTTCAACACCAAAGAAGTTATTACCCCTTTGCCCATTTTTACTGACAAGGAGCAGTACCTAGGAGTATCAACCGGTGTGACCGGTCCTTGTTTTCTTTATTTTAGAAGTACATAATGGTGCGTACATACAAACGCAAACGGTCCAATACAACAACATCAGTAGTCTTATTAAAAGTACTGGACCACTACAACAGCACTGCTGATGACTACAAGAAAACAAGCCAAAAAGCTAAAAGTTTGAGTTTACGCGTTCCATCCTTCAAGACTATGTGAAAAAGTGGCCTGTGCTAGATAGACCTGATCAAACATTATATTCGGATACCAAAGACCTAGGCACTTTTTATTCGGATGATCAAGAATTGAATAAGAGTTCTTTGCAAAACTGGCCGAAGTGATGGACAAATACAAATTTGATGAGTGTAGTATCTGGAACGTTGACGAGACGGGAGTTTTGACAGTGGTAAAGCCTATTAAAAAATAGAATCAGATATTTGTTCGATATCAGACCAGTAATTCAGCGCTGGTAATTTTCCAGACATCAGCCCTACCATGTTTGTAAAATGTTAAATGTTTTGCTTGTTCATGTTCAATTATCAACTCATTTCTCGCAGCAAATATTCTCTATTGTAAACCATGAAGACCAAAACCAGAGTACTTTGATTAGGGTCTGCATTGTTTGCAAGTGGCATCGTGTTGTTTAGTACACAACTCGTTATCTTTTGCAAACAATGATCTGGATCTTATTGTTTGTAATGGACGGATGAATCTTTAGAAAAGTTCCAAGTTAAAGTATTAAAACAATCTTATGAGTATGCAATAGTTATGTTTGTAATACCTTTCTTTCCTTCAAGTTAATTATATGAAATAGCTCTGAATAGTTAATAAATGCCGAACTTGCCTCGGGGGTCGGCCCGGACTGCCCCTCTGCGGGGCAAGTTCGGCCGTCATGACTCAATATCTTTGACTTAATATTTCCACTTACCGAAGGTGATACGGGCACAGTATACTGTTCTAGATAGTTCCGCCACATCGTGCCTTATTTGCTTATATAGTTTTCAGATACCTATCAATGATAGGCACTGGGAAATTGTGCCTTTTTGTAAAAAGGGGCCGGACTAGCCCCGGTCTCCCCTACTGCATACGTGATTTATTGTGTCATGAGGCTGTGTGACCAATGTTATAACAAGGCTCTCGATCTCCATTATTTAGTACCTGTATAAGGCACCATTCCCTCAGCCAAAAAGTATGTTTTCCCCCATTTTCAAGCAAAATTCCCCCCTACAAATGAAAATGTAATAGCACACATAAATAACAAAAATGGTCAAAGTGTAGATTGTTTTACTGTATAACATTTGATTTCCATTTCAGTTTTACCCAAATAAAGCTACTAGACAGGAACTATTTTGTACATTTTTACTAATATAATCATTGCAGTATGTGCAGCAAAAATTGCCAAAAATTCCCTCCCAACAGGAAAAAAAATGACACGAAAATTCCCCCTCCTGAAGGTAGAGATACTGTTTTCCCCAAACTGAGAAAGAGAGCCCTGTATAATGACAACAATGAATCATACTCTTTTAATTCCTTCAGAACTCCATGAATTCAAAATGGCATTACGATAGTGCTGCGTGCAGAGAGTGACGTCACGTAACATACAATTGACGTCACTGTTCGTAACGGATGTTCCGTCCACTAATGATTCGTACACATCTACGCCATTTCCTGAGACTCCGAGAAAAGCCATGAACCAGTCAGCTGAAATATGAATTTACAGTCAATAACGACACGAAAACTAGTCCCCGTGGTCAAGCAGCTTGTTCATCCGACTCACGGCTTCAGTCAATGGCTTTGTCGTTAAGATTATAAAGGTATGTATCACTAACACTTACCCGTAATACGTTTTAGGCATTTTAAGGTATTGTATCGTTTTATCCAGTGCCGGATCCAGGAGTTCAGGTTGTTTCGGGGGGGGGGGGGGGGGGGGGGGGGCACCCTATCAAAAAATATAGGCAGTGACAATTGCCGAACCTTGCCAAGTAGTTCTGGTTTGACTAGGGATCCGGGGGAATTCCCTCACTAGAGTTTTTAATTTAAAACTGTGAAATAGTGCATTATTCATATTGTGAGTTTCTTTCTTTCTTTTTTTTGGGGGGGGGGGGGGTTTATATCTACATTTGGAATTTTAGTGGTGGCATGGGCCGAATGCATCCCCCCACCTTGAATCCTCCAGTGTTATCATATAAAGCAGTAGGAGTAATAAAAAAAGTCATCCACAACTAAATTCTGCGGTGAAACCATTATCGCTATTTATCGCGGTAATCCAAAATCAGACTTCATCAATATTCTAATAGCTAAAACTTGCATCACAACTATGATCAAATCATGATAAAGCAGGTGTGTAAACATGAGTTGAACTTCATGACCTTTGACGACAAGCTGTATTTTGACATTTTTCTATCCCTACCACGTAATCTAAAATACTCATCAAAATTATACAATATATATCATTCAAAAGAAGAATATTTATTTTTACGGTAACATAGTGTCAGTGTGTTCGAGAAAAAAGATGTAGGCTACTGTATCATGAAATCGGATACTTTGAGACAATTAAAATGGCGTCATCCCTTTGTCATTAATAGTTTGTATACTGTGTTCATGATTGGTGATACAATTTAGCATATTACAGGGACTAAATAAACAGCAAGAACAATTGAAGTAAAAATAATAAGAAGAAAATCACATGAATAAGTACAAGGAGACATTTATTACGAAAGGATAAGGATCACTGCCAAAAATATATTTATTGAGTCGTAATAGTTCGATATAAAGATGTTGTGCGCTGATAAACTTGTTATAAGGCAGAGAAACACAAAAAGGCTCTGTTAATTGTACAAATTGCTGATAGAATATACTATAAAAATATTCTTATTTGTTAACTTTCCTCACCGTGAGTGTTACACCGAATGTGGTGTAAGCTATGGAAATGCACCAATTTTAGATTGATGTATCTAAATAAGCAATGTAACATTTATTTTAAAATTAAGTTACGTGTACCTAATTTCGCGAAACCTTTTTAAACATCATTTGTTCTGAAAGTGTTAGGGCCTTGGTTTCTTTTCTCTAAGTGTTACCTCTGTAAGGAAACGTTTGTATTCAAGACTTGTTGGAAAATATCTCAGAGGATAACGTACCATGAAAGTGTAAGGGAGAACTTTTAAGACTAAATGTGGGAAATTGCACTTTCACAAAAACATAACGTCGATAATTATCCAAGTTGTGTAAAAAATGAAAGAAAAAAAGTCCCAACTGTTATGGTGACGGGCTTCCTCTCATGATATCGTGATTCTAATGTTTTAGTCGAATTTGACAACTGTCGGGAAGGCTTTTTCTTGTAAATAAAAGCTTTAATTGATCAATCAAAATGGTAAGAGCACTTACAGAAAAGTATCAATAACACTGGATTTGAATTATTTCCCACATATAATGATGTGTCTGTTATTTTTGTCCGGATTTTTTATTTTCTTTTGCTGAAATAACAAAAGTCAGTTTAAATTTATTGCCCAGCGAGAACTTACCTTCTATTCACTGCAAATGAAACCTGAAATAGCCTGTCCCATGCAGTTGTCAAGCTCGATAGGAACATCAAAAACACGATATATCCATTACAAAATATACTGAAACCGACAAATTTCTATTCAGTTAAACGTAATTGAACCACTTTGATGAATGGGAATTGCACGAAATACGTTTGAAAAAATATAAATGTAGCCGAAAACAGTGCCCCTACCCCCTTCCTTTTTATGTTACTGTTATATGTACGATATGATTTTCCCCATTCAACTTCGAGTCCCTGTGGGGAGTTTGTAGCCTTTTCAGTAAGAGATTCATGTTCACTAAGCAGATGTTAGCTAAGTCGGTTGAGCACTCGCCCTATAAGGGCGGGTTCGATTCCCAATCTGGCTTCACAGATTTTTTACACGTGTACAGAAATAAATTTATTAATTAAAACATTTATGAGAGAGAGAGAGAGATAGAGGGATTGATAGAGGGGAGGAAAAGAGGTATGTAGAGAGTAAAACATAACTTACTATCTCTACTGTAGACGACCCAGTCCGCATCATTTTCAGAGTTCGAGCTCACCGCCATCAAAGGCAGAAGCGATAACTGGCACTCCCCTGAGCCGACATTGTAATTCGCGCTCTGGCACGATGTGTCACGGGTACATTCAGAACAACAATGCATTTTTGTTGGCGAGATGCACTGATAATACGTATACAAAATCTTCTTGCTTTGTGTTAATTTGAACTTAGCATTTAACTCAGGAGTTAATGCAACCAGTAAACGTGACATAACAAGAAAACAAACAGTGAAGAATGCTAAACCTACGCTCGAGATTAATTTGGAAGCTGCCATCTCTAACACACAAACAATGAGCGTTTTAAAGATTCAAATTGTATTAAATGTTCAATCAACAGTAATCTTTTATACTTTTTACACACATTAACGCGGAAGTTCAAAAATGGTCTAATGATCTAAAAACTCAGACTATTATCTCTGTTATCTAAATCAGTAGTTATCATCTATGATTAAGTACACGAACGTCCGTTATGCTACATTCCCTTACTCAAAAGTACCAAAATTGCTTCGAAGAGAGAGCCATAATATATATATAAATTATTCATGGACCTGATATGTCATTAATTGTCCAATCAACTCCACTGATATTGAATCAGCGATACCCGGTACGCTTTGTTGTTAATTCACATAGAAAATGATGCCATTGGGTAAACTCTATTCGTATTTATAGAAAATCCATATAGTTGTATATGCATACAAATTAAATATAATTAAGAAATATGTTAATGAATTTATCCTAACACAGAAAATTTAATTCTGCCTCATCTACAGATAAACTTATCAGATCTTCAAGTGGTAAATGCTGTCCACTCTCTATACAGCTCAAACTCTTATTCGTTTCGAGGAAACAAAGCACTGAGAGCACTGTCAGAAGCGAAAGTTAAAATGTGTGAATTATAAAGTCAATCCCTTAATTTATTTTGGCCGTTAGGCCGTTTATTTTCACCCTGACCTCCTGTGAAACACACAGCAATGAAGCGGAATAAAATTAGGCTTTTTATTGGTTATTATATACTTTGCTAAATTCCCATTGGTCATTGTAAAATTAGTTAAAAGAAAAGAAAGGAGTTGCGGAAACGAATTCTTTAGATCTCTGTTTGTTTAAAAGCTGAAGTTTTCTTCCCCTGCGAACGATTTGTCCCGAATAGTAAGACATCGCACCTTTTTAAGGTAAACTGAAAGAGTAGAACGCTAAAAATAGGAAACACATAGATTTCGGAATTGATTTTTCGACTCTGACAGATCCCATATATTTAACAAAAACGTAACATCCAGTTTCGTTTTGTAGCCCGCGAAACGAAGTCTAATGCTCAGATGTTTTAAGGCTGTAAGTGTTAACCAAGGTTGTACAAATTATTTGGATCCGTGGTATTTCAAAGAGCTGCACTGTACAGGAATTACACAATATTAACCAACAACAAATTATACATGTTAACCTACTTACACTAATCATGAAGCTGGTTACCACGGCTGAGTATCTTTTTCGGCGTGCTGTATAATTCGATTTCAACTCGCATCTAAACAATCAATGTACGCTAACAGCGGTAAATAATCTAAGCGAATAAAAGGATCTGTATGTTAACGCATCGTTTGGACTATAAAATTATGTAAATAAGGGTGCAGCTTGTATATATCATTCAGCTGGTGTTATTACTTTTTTGATGTAAACATGAAGTGATTTCAGTAATAAATACAATCCTTTTCATCAATTGAGGAATGCTACTTTGTGAAAATGATTTAAAACAACAAAAAGAATCCACGTGTTATGACATGAAACCCCTTAATTACTATGTATATTGATTCTTCAGCTGCGAATGCTATTTTCATTGAAAAACCGTCTATAAATAAGTATATTTCATAGAAAAAATACTGAACTATTTTTTAATTGTCTATGCAATAATGATATGAATTTATATCAAACAAGCCTATTTACAGATATAATTTTTTGTATTACCGTCTATAAATAAGTATATTTCATAGAAAAAATACTGAACTATTTCTAGAGCGTACTAAATTTGTTGTGCGTCGGTCTTTCGCGCGCTTTTCCTGGGAATGTTCTAGAAGACTGGAAATCTCGTTTTTCTTTCATCCTACGCCGAATATCTTTTTTAAAGATATTTCTTGTTTAAAGATATTTCTTGTTTGTGGTATGCATGTAAAAAATCAGGGAAGTTAATTTTTATTTAAATAGCAGGTAAGATATATTATTTTATTTATTGGTCTCTGTCGATAAGGAATAGTGATTCTTAGTATTGATCCTCTCAATAACTTTAATACTTCATGAATTTGCTGCAGACAGAAATAATTTTAATGGAAAAGCAAGAAAATGGGAAAAGGTAAAGTTATTGTTCTTTGTCACTTCACATCCTTCCCTTGTGTAAAGAATGATATCCATGCCTTCAACAGTTTTTAAAATATGTTCTAGAAATGAAGCAAGGTAGAGTTATTGTTCTTGGTAAGTAAAGTTTGACCATTGTATAAGTATTAACTCAATCCCTAAAACCTTTCTGAGTTGTGACATACAGATGCGACTAGAGACACTACAGTAATTTGAGATTCTAACAAGAAAAGATTAAAAACAAAATGTTTCAACTGAAGGCTTACATTAAACATACTGTCCCCCTCTCATTTCTACTGTTTTGACCTTATAACCGAACCTGTCTGTGCGCAGGACCCTCATATTAGTAAAAATCGACCTCTCTATAAATAATTTATATATAGAGGGATCAATTCTTTTTGACTGAACATCGGGGTCCTATGGTCTATAATTTAAATCAAAAGGTTAATAAATGCAAACTGATGGAAGTATAAAAACTATAATTTAAAAAAAAGTAAATTATATAACCAAAGAATATAAAAAAATAAGTATTACAAAAAAAAAAAAAAAAAAAAAAAAAACGGTTTCAGTTGGACTTGAATTCCCCTTGCAAGAACAAAATATTGAACGACTAATTGAGCTAATTCCGCTGCCGCTTATTTGTGGTGCAAATAAGTTTTTATTTAGGTAGTTTAATGAATGAATGAAACTGCGGATGAACACTGAATTATAAACTTGTTTTTTTTTTTAAGTTTTATTAGCACAAAAATTGTGATTATACCCAATGCTTTCAAATCCTGCAATTTATACTTTCAAACTGCAATGTTGATTCAACTGAATTTTCAGCGATATGATAATGGCGGTAAGTGTTGTGTAGAAAATCACTGTTCTTAGAATTTCGCTCTAAAAGCCCGTTGGACTATGACAAGCGTTGTTTCAATTATATTCGGATCTCGTTCTTCAAATACAACTAACGATATGCAACTATAGAATATTTAAGTTGGCGGATAAGATGATGTTTTGTGAGTAGAAATATCCACTGTTCTGATACATTTATGAATCTTTCGCATATCTATAAAAAAGCTCGGCTTGGAAGAATCAAATGTATTGACAACAAGGGCGGTTTTTGTAGAGTTTCAATTATATATCGCCGGAAGTAAAAACAAGCTGAATGAATTATATAAAGCTGCTACGTAATTTTTTCATAACGATAACAAACAGGACTATAGCTAGAAATTTTTGCGCATGATGGTAAGATGCGATGAAATAAATTATCAGCTAGGAGCTGAGTTTTTATGATATACGAATAACAAGGAATAGCTTCTAAAAATGGCATGCGGCATTGATGAGGATTTGTAGAACGGTAATGTGATGTAAAAATTACGACTTTTGGAGCGTCTCATTCCGGGAAGTCAAAAACATCAGTGGGTAAAGCAACCCCTCCACCTCAATTGGCGGAGTAATCATTTTCTTTTATCCATATTTAAGTCATTCGGAGAATATGATATAAAACAGCTACGCCGAAAAAGAAATGTAGTATAACATTGAATGGTTTTTGAGAAAGAGAATATATTCTGGATATTTTCTGACCATCCCTTATTTGCTGAACTGGTAGACGAGTGTAGGCAAAATGGATAGGGTTCTTAGTTCTTCCTAAGGAAAATTAGATACAGAGAGTTGCCTGGCAGTTCCGTGTGGAAAATGTTCACACTCTGAAAAAATATGGCCGAGACATTAAGCAGGCAATCCAGGACATGAGAAGATGTTAACCAAGCTAGAGCTACCTACCAACGTGCAGTGGCAGGTTATGGGTTAAAGAAGGCGAAATACTCGTGATCTGATTATGTGATGAGCAAGATTATGCCAGGACGATCCGAAATCTATAGAACGATACGAAATCAGAGGGGCTGTCCGCCCCCAGGAACGGGAGATCGTGGTTTCGATCCCGACCGCGACATACCATAGTCGTTAAAATTGTACTGGTAGCTCCCTGCTTGGCGCTCCCCATTTATATATACAGGGTTGTGTACAGAACTGGTCAGTTCGGTTTCAGGATTATATTGTTGTATGGCAACACATTATATACTTCAAATATTAACGCAACAAACAAACACACGGTTATGGAGATATGAATAAATGGAATTACAAAAATCCTTGAACACTAGATGTTGAATTACAAGATCGCCGTGTTCACGTGGTTACTTAGGTACAGTACAGCGGACCCGAATGCCGTGGGTTCCCTGTCCTATAGATGCAAGAAACCATGACTTTTCCAGGCGCAAAGTGCTAGTCCAATTCATGAACCGTAAAGAAGGATTAGTATAAGTTGTGAGAACTGTTTTCCCAATTAGGATACTTTTATTACACCCACCAAAAAGAATGTTTGAGGGGATATACTGGAATCCTCTGTCGGTTGGGCGGTCGGTTTTTCCGCCTGTAACCAAAATGAATTTCTTAAATAACCTTTGTCATAAGTGACATATCTTGACCAAATTTGAGACATGTTTACCTTGTGTGTAGATAAAGCTTTGGTGTTCGTTTCGTGTTAGATGGGCCAAGGTCAAGTTCGCTGTTAATAAAAATGCTTTTGTTAGAGCTTACTGTCTGCAATATGGAATTTTCTTAATAACTTTTGTCAGGAATGATATATTATAATCAAGTTGTTACTTGTATGCTTTGTCTGATGCGATATGTGGGTCTGAAAGGTCAGAGCCATTGATACTAAACATATATTTTTCCCAATAACAAACTTCTAAAATAACTTTTGTCACAATAGATATATCTTCATCAAATTTGGAACATGTATACCTTGTGGGAAAATAAAGAGTGTGTCATGGTCCAGTGTTAACGTTCTTAACTCTGGATCCGTGGTTTTTGGGTTCGAACCCTGTTTGGGAGAAAGTATTTTCCATGACATTCCCAGGCGCAATGTCTTTGTCCAAATCAGGAATCGTCGAGAGAGATTAGTAGGTGTTGAACAATCTTGTATCTCAATCAATGTAATAGAAAACTAGACATTTAATACCTTAGTCTACTTTACCACTGGACATCAACACTGCCTGCAAGACCCACCAAACGGAACTAAACAAACTAGGTAAATGTGAACAATAATGGAAATCTAAGTGTAATATAGGTCGATTATTAACAATAAAAGTCCGTCATGTTTAACTCCATGTAGACCCTTTATGGCATATCAAAACTGTTAATCATCTATAAATTCTGTCCAGTCTAATTTGTTGTTGAGTTTGACAGAAAAAACTATTGTGCAGGCAAAACAACAAAAAAAGTCCTTAAATGTGCTGTCAACTATTGTCGGTTGGATAACGACATTAATCCTCAACAAACAATTAAAAGGCCAATACAGAAACATTTCGTCTTGTAAATTTTAATGAAAAAACCTGCATTGGAGAATCGGGGGTTTTATTCGATATTTTTTCTTTAGGTTTTCTCTTCATCGGCCAATACAGAAACATTTCGTCTTGTAAATTTTATGATCATTGATGATGTTGTTCTCTTAACGTTATATAAACACATGTTACATCGCGCAATTATGCATGTATTATGAAGAGTGTATAAAGTCTATTCAATGGGATATGTCATTGGTTCATTTTGATTGTTCGCTGTCATTCTAACGATAGGATAGAATCCATCACTGGATACGGGCCGTTAACAACGCAAATTCAATCAAATATGAAAGGTAATTTTTGTTTGCTTGATACCAGTTGCAACCAATTAAAGGTTCGTATATCTAATATTAACCAAAAAATAAATAATTAACGATTATGTAATAATCTTCTCAATAATACAGTGGATTGTTTACGGTGTAACAAGATGGTTGATATGACATTTGTCATGACTAATTACAATTTAATGCTGATTACTCTGTGTGTGTGTGTGTGTGTGTGTGTGTGTGTGTGTGTGTGTGAAATCGTGGTTAGAGTTATAAAAAAAACACCCAAATATATTTCTATAAAATAAAAGAAGTATTTCAGAAGAAATACTGATACTTAACAAAAAGGGTGATTTTCATCCCTGTATGTTAATTTTCGCTAGTCTGATGTTTTGAAAAATAAACAAAAACACAGCGTTTAAGTCACTTGCATGGAAATTATCAAAGCTATCGTGCTGAAACTTTGAACACTTGCGCTATGTGAAACGAACAATAGATTGATGAAAAGATTTTATAAATATATACTCTGACTGGATTATTTCCACTTTTCATCATATATGACCTAACTTTTCAGCATACTGTTTCGGAAATAAAACCGGGATATATAACTTGTGAAGATTTGACTCCGATACGTCAAACAGTAGATGTATGGATTTGTACAAATGTACTGACTAAACTTGTCTTACGGATAGGCAAATCCCACACAAACTATCAACTGCTATGTGATATACATGATTTCAGTTTTCTCATCCAATTCTCAAAAGCGGTCACATAATCTTTTATATGTATACTGTGCGTATACATGTACATGAAAGTAGCTGAATCGTTATGATAACGCTTTTAAATTTACAATCTCATCTGATAAGGTATTTCTTAAATTTTGGGAACCGAAGCAATGTCATAATGGGTAAGGTCGGTAGAATACAGAATTTATATATATGGGGAAGCTCATGAGTGCAAATGCATTATCATGCATTAATCGGACACCCCACAAAGCCGTTGCTGGTCGGTGCATTTTAAGGTATTTCATCTTATTTGTGATGACGGTGGTCATCGTGGCTGAGCATGTTTAGTTGCTGACTTAATGTCGCTCAGCCCCTCATCGCTGTAGGTTCGAGCCCGACAGGGCCACTCGAATATTTCAAGAAGGAAATCTTCTAGCTGACTTGCGGTAGGTCGGTGGTTTAACACTAGTGCACCAAGGTCTTCCTACACCCCATTTGTTACTCAGGTTAATGTCACAGCTTGAATAAACGATTTGAACATATGTGGTATTGATTGAAAGCTTGGACGTGCCAATTGCTTCACATGTATTAACCTAGTTGCACGCTCCTCGTTCGTTTCAACAAAAACCAAAACTGCAAATAAATGTATTCTTGAATGAGTTCCTACATCAAAGGATTCCTACATTTTTAACTTAAGGGTTTCAAGATAAATTTAAAAGTGTGGTATCATATCATAAACGTACTCTGAACCATCTGTCATGACATGTTGTAAAAAAATCTGCAACAACGGATTATAATTCCCAGCTCTGTAATACCTAGACTGACACTCAGAGAAAAAAAACATTAACCATTAACCATAACTAACCATTTTTTTCTATAAACAATATATATATATATATATATATATATATATATATATATATATATGTGTGTGTGTGTGTGTGTGTGTGTGTGTGTGTGTGTTACAGCCAATCTGTGAAATCTGCCGCTTCATGAAATAGCTAAAATTTTTAGCGGCTAAATATTTCAGCTATTTCATGAAATGGCTAAAAATTTGCTTAAGTCATTTCATGAAATGGCTGAACTAAGAATCAAGCCTTTAAAACAAAACAAGACAAAGACTGAAGTTTACACCATCTTTTATTTTTATTAAAGTTCTGAACATTGGATAAAACAATTAGCATAATAAAGCACATTATGTAAGCACATCAAATGATCAGTTGTATGTGCCATGAGTGATCCAGATAATATAATGAGATTTTCAATTTCCTACTGGCACAATAATTACATTACAATTTTTTCCTATTATCTTGGGCAAAAGGTTTTAAATTGTCATCTAATTTTCAAAGTAATTGAATCACACAATATGAGATACTAAGAACTCACTTTTGCACAGAAACTATTTTCCTTCACCTATAAAAGAACACATATCAGCAACATACCATTATCAGCACATATCAATAATGTACATTTTCAACACCACACAAAATATTCATGTTTAATTCACATACATCGTTCTACTTATTCTTACACGTGAGACTGTTGTGGCATCTGCTGTTACACATTTTACCAGCCTTAAAACACTTACATCTGATGGTTTGACATTGTTTTTTACCATTTGCACAATCACATCGAAAAAACCCTTGACCGCCAGATGTTGTTGCTTTCACAGCTTGGCAAAGTGTCACTGTACATTCCATGTTAACATCACAATTAGTCAGCAGCTTTTGTGGACATAGATCAAATTGATTCCTTCCGTATTTGGAACTTATTATTCCAGACTTGACAGCAATAGTGTACATATTTTGTTTATCACAATCCAGAATTACACCAAGAATGTTTCGTGGGTCACCTCTTCCTCTGTCATTCATAGGTATAGGAATAGCAACATTGTCTCCTACTGTGTGTGTGTGTGTGTGTGTGTGTGTGAAATCGTGGTTAGAGTTATAAAAAAAACACCCAAATATATTTCTATAAAATAAAAGAAGTATTTCAGAAGAAATACTGATACTTAACAAAAAGGGTGATTTTCATCCCTGTATGTTAATTTTCGCTAGTCTGATGTTTTGAAAAATAAACAAAAACACAGCGTTTAAGTCACTTGCATGGAAATTATCAAAGCTATCGTGCTGAAACTTTGAACACTTGGCAGCGCTATGTGAAACGAACAATAGATTGATGAAAAGATTTTATAAATATATACTCTGACTGGATTATTTCCACTTTTCATCATATATGACCTAACTTTTCAGCATACTGTTTCGGAAATAAAACCGGGATATATAACTTGTGAAGATTTGACTCCGATACGTCAAACAGTAGATGTATGGATTTGTACAAATGTACTGACTAAACTTGTCTTACGGATAGGCAAATCCCACACAAACTATCAACTGCTATGTGATATACATGATTTCAGTTTTCTCATCCAATTCTCAAAAGCGGTCACATAATCTTTTATATGTATACTGTGCGTATACATGTACATGAAAGTAGCTGAATCGTTATGATAACGCTTTTAAATTTACAATCTCATCTGATAAGGTATTTCTTAAATTTTGGGAACCGAAGCAATGTCATAATGGGTAAGGTCGGTAGAATACAGAATTTATATATATGGGGAAGCTCATGAGTGCAAATGCATTATCATGCATTAATCGGACACCCCACAAAGCCGTTGCTGGTCGGTGCATTTTAAGGTATTTCATCTTATTTGTGATGACGGTGGTCATCGTGACTGAGCATGTTTAGTTGCTGACTTAATGTCGCTCAGCCCCTCATCGCTGTAGGTTCGAGCCCGACAGGGCCACTCGAATATTTCAAGAAGGAAATCTTCTAGCTGACTTGCGGTAGGTCGGTGGTTTAACACTAGTGCACCAAGGTCTTCCTACACCCCATTTGTTACTCAGGTTAATGTCACAGCTTGAATGAACGATTTGAACATATGTGGTATTGATTGAAAGCTTGGACGTGCCAATTGCTTCACATGTATTAACCTAGTTGCACGCTCCTCGTTCGTTTCAACAAAAACCAAAACTGCAAATAAATGTATTCTTGAATGAGTTCCTACATCAAAGGATTCCTACATTTTTAACTTAAGGGTTTCAAGATAAATTTAAAAGTGTGGTATAATATCATAAACGTACTCTGAACCATCTGTCATGACATGTTGTAAAAAAATCTGCAACAACGGATTATAATTCCCAGCTCTATAATACCTAGACTGACACTCAGAGAAAAAAAACATTAACCATTAACCATAACTAACCCTTTTTATTCTATAAACAATATATATATATATATATATATATATATATATATATATATATGTGTGTGTGTGTGTGTGTGTGTGTGTGTGTGTGTGTGTTACAGCCAATCTGTGAAATCTGCCGCTTCATGAAATAGCTAAAATTTTTAGCGGCTAAATATTTCAGCTATTTCATGAAATGGCTAAAAATTTGCTTAAGTCATTTCATGAAATGGCTGAACTAAGAATCAAGCCTTTAAAACAAAACAAGACAAAGACTGAAGTTTACACCATCTTTTATTTTTATTAAAGTTCTGAACATTGGATAAAACAATTAGCATAATAAAGCACATTATGTAAGCACATCAAATGATCAGTTGTATGTGCCATGAGTGATCCAGATAATATAATGAGATTTTCAATTTCCTACTGGCACAATAATTACATTACAATTTTTTCCTATTATCTTGGGCAAAAGGTTTTAAATTGTCATCTAATTTTCAAAGTAATTGAATCACACAATATGAGATACTAAGAACTCACTTTTGCACAGAAACTATTTTCCTTCACCTATAAAAGAACACAATATCAGCAACATACCATTATCAGCACATATCAATAATGTACATTTTCAACACCACACAAAATATTCATGTTTAATTCACATACATCGTTCTACTTATTCTTACACGTGAGACTGTTGTGGCATCTGCTGTTACACATTTTACCAGCCTTAAAACACTTACATCTGATGGTTTGACATTGTTTTTTACCATTTGCACAATCACATCGAAAAAACCCTTGACCGCCAGATGTTGTTGCTTTCACAGCTTGGCAAAGTGTCACTGTACATTCCATGTTAACATCACAATTAGTCAGCAGCTTTTGTGGACATAGATCAAATTGATTCCTTACGTATTTGGAACTTATTATTCCAGACTTGACAGCAATAGTGTACATATTTTGTTCATCACAATCCAGAATTACACCAAGAATGTTTCGTGGGTCACCTCTTCCTCTGTCATTCATAGGTATAGGAATAGCAACATTGTCTCCTACTTCGCCAGACTTTAGATCTACACGTGATCTTTTGACCATTCTCAAAGCTTGCGACAACTGAGAATCACGAGCCCTCTTTCTCTGCTGGAGTATTGTTTCGTGCCGTTGAGCCAAGTTGGAATCAGATGCAGGCACTGGTTGTGGCCCGTCGGTTCTAGCATGTGTAGGTTGTGGCTCGTCGGTTCTAGCAGGTGTAGGTTGTGGCTCGTCGGTTCTAGAAGGTGTAGGTTGTGGCTCGTCGGCTGTATTCTGTTGGCCACAGATAGCTAGGAGATTATATTCAGACTGTAGTCGTTCCAGAATCTCACTTGGCAGACTTGAAGATGTTAGTCCCACTTTTGGATTTTCGCAAAAAAGTGCCTTGTAAGGTGTCTGGTTTATACCAGCATGGTGTGAACAGTTTTTCTGTTGTTGTGTGAACTTCAGGCCAACTGTCCAGTCGTTGGTGGTGTTGTCACTCATCCAGGTTACCAGAATGTCCTTAATGTCACTATTCGCTCTCTCTACTGAGCCCTGACTGGACGTTCTTCAGGTGATTCTCTTTTCTTGATCAACTTTTCAACATCACCACACTGTAGTATTTCATATTTGGACAGGAGGTAGTACTGATGTCTAGATTTCTTTGTTTCAGTGGTTGCTGCTAACCTCAGATCACTGATTGTCTTATAGTAAACATCCCTTGGAAGAAGATGTTTCTCACACTGGGAATACTTCCGACACAAAGCTTCACGGAATTTGAGTTCAACCGCTGTATTATCCATTTTGAATCACATTGAATCACTTACAAAGTTAAAATGTAATGAACGTAAGAAAACACATGCTTTTATAGCAATAATGAATAATTATATTGCTAAAGCAATTTTTGAAGTATCAATTAATAGTAATTAAAGTATGATTAAACACATTTTTTAAAGAAGGCATTTTGTTGACACAATTCAAGTTTTCTTTTTTTCAGGTATGATCAAAGAAGTAATTAAATTCAGAACAAGTAACTATTAATAATACATTAGTAAACCAATTATAATTATCAAATTATTAATGATGATTAGTTACACAATTTGTCACTTAAACCATGATCAAAGCAATCAATGTAGATAATCAAAGGGTGGTGGGAGTGGGGCTTATCATACGTTTTAATTAGCTTGCACAATGCTGTGTTGCTTTAATTTGACTATGATCATTTTAAATATGTTCTTTTTTTCTTATTTTTTTTTTGTGGTATATTCAAATAAATTATACCAGTTATGATATCTAAGTCATAACTAAACTCAAGACATTATTACATAGATTGGCTGAAACTGAACCAGCCAATCTGTGTAACACTGTCAAGGAGATTTTAGCCATTTCATGAAAAGGCTGAAATATTTAGCCGTTTCATGAAACGGCTGTATGAATTAGTCATTTCACGAAAAGGCTAAATATTTTAGCCATTTCATGAAACGGCTGATTTCACAGATTGGCTGTAACATATATATATATATATATATATATATATATATATATATATATAAGCACTTAGCCTAGTTGCGTTCTCACACCTCGATATAAATATATATATATAATGAGAGAGTGAGAGAGTTCCAAGTATCGATTGGCTTACTTAAGTCTAAGTTCATGGTCTTGATCCTTGACATCTTCTGACTGCCATCCTCGTCCATTTCATAAATATATGGATTTGGTTTAATATTCACATGTATACATGGGAAAGAAAAAAAATAGCAGTTGTGTGAGTAATACTTAAATATTCATTCCGAATTGAAGAATTCTTTTACGTAAATTAAGAAAATCTGAAAGGGACCAAATCAAGCACCCGAAGACAGTCACTTAGTTAATGTTACACCGATTACAATCGTAGCCAATGATCTTGTTAATGTAAAAACGGTCACATCTGCAGACAGTGATTTTGTTAATGTTACACCGGTCACATCTGCAAACAGTGATTTTGTTAATGTTACATTGGTCCCATCCGCAGACAGTGATCTTGTTAATGTAACATTTGTCACATCCGCAGACAGTGAACTTGTTAATGTAACATTTGTCACATCCGCAGACAGTGATCTTGTTAATGTTACATTGGTCACGTTCGCAGACAGTGATCTTGTTAATGTAACATTTGTCACATCCGCAGACAGTGATCTTGTTAATGTAACATTTGTCACATCCGCAGACAGTGATCTTGTTAATGTTACATTGATCACATCCGCAGACAGTGATCTTGTTAATGTTACATTGGTCACATCCGCAGACAGTGATCTTGTTAATGTTACATTGGTCACGTCCGCAGACAGTGATCTTGTTAATGTAACATTGTTCACACCCGCAGACAGTGATCTTGTTAATGTAACATTGTTCACATCCGCAGACAGTTATCTTGTTAATGTAACATTGTTCACATCCGCAGACAGTGATCTTGTTAATGTAACATTGTTACCATCCGCAGACAGTTATCTAGTTAATGTTACATTGATCACATCCGCAGACAGTGATCTTGTTAATGTTACATTGGTCACGTCCGCAGACAGTGATCTTGTTAATGTAACATTGGTCACGTCCGCAGATAGTGATCTTGTTAATGTAATATTGTTCACATCCACAGACAGTGATCTTGTTAATGTAACATTGTTCACATTCACAGACAGTGATCTTGTTAATGTAACATTGTTCACATCCACAGACAGTGATCTTGTTAATGTAACATTGTTCACATTCACAGACAGTGATCTTGTTAATGTTACATTGGTCACATCCGCAGACAGTTATCTTGTTAATGTAACATTGTTCACATCCACAGACAGTGATCTTGTTAATGTATCATTGATCACATCCGCAGACAATGATCTTGTTAATGTTACATTGATCACATCCGCAGACAGTGATCTTTTTAATGTTATATCGGTCACATCCGCAGACAGTGATCTTGTTAATGTTACATCGGTCACATCCGCGGACAGTGGACATGCAGTCTTTGCAAACCAATTTTTGACACACAGGCAGGCCCTCTGATTTAGAACAGTAAGGCTCTCTGCAAACCATTGGTACTCATTGCTTACGGAAAGGAAATAATTTTAAGTGTTCTTACCGAACTTTCTTTCTTATCCCATTTTGTCGATAAAATATAAAAGCTAAATTTCATCTAGAGTGTACTGGTAATTACACTAATTATCATAATTTTAATTGAGTGGCTTATTCACAAACGCACACGCAAAATAAAAAGGCGACATTTTAACATTTTCCTTTTAAAAAAAACTCAAATATAAACAAAAAAAGATGTATCAATATGTACATTAATTATAAGAACACAAGTTGCTAACTTCATCAGTTAACACATTTAACTGCCGTACAACGTATGTATTGATTCATCAACAGTCCTCAATATTTCTAATTGAAGCATGCTGTAATTGGTAAATTGAACTGATGAAAAGGCGATAATTTGATAATTTAACTAGGACAGTTCTATGGTTATGGAAATGTAAAAACAAGTTGCATGCATACAATTTGGCAATATCTATGGTATCTATGATTTCATACGAGTCAAATTCAGTTATAAGCGTACTTCGTAAAATACTGATGGACGTTAGAAAAGATATATCACTGTAAAGCCACTAAATATTACAATTACTCATTTTACTGATGTGATTTCAAAGCCTAAGAACATTTTTGCAGTAACGTTCTGTTGCTGTTTATATGTTTGACGGATTTTTAAGGTAAGACAGGCCTATGTCTTAAACAAGAGGGCCATGATGGCCCTAGATCGCTCACCTGAGTATAGGGTTACCCAAGGAACTTCAGTCTGTATTAAAACATTTTGAAATCTGGCCAGATGATCCCAGCAACGTTTTATCAAATTCTGTCTCGCAGTTTAAGAGGAGAGTTGTTGTTTTTTTAAGTTTTAAATATATACATATAAGGCAAATATAAGTACTGCCCCTTGCAGCCATATTTTTTATGGATCGGAATAATTTTAGCAACTTTTGTGAAGCTTCACTCAAGGATCATCCCTGCGAAATTAAATCAAAATATGTCCAGCGATTTCAGATGAGATATCATTTAGAGATTTTACTATACACATATAAGGCAAATTAGCTAACTTAAATCAAATTCTGTCGAGCTGTTTCAGAGGAGATGTCATTTAGAGATTTCACTATACAAAAATAATATAAGGCACATTAGCTCCGCCCCCAGCGGCCATGTTTTTTATGGATCAGAATAATTTTAGCAAATTTTGTGAAGGTTATCCAAGGATCATCCCTGCCAAATTTAATTAAATTCTGTCCGGTGGTTTCAGAGGAGATGTCGTTTAAAGATTTCGCTATTTACATATAAGGCAAATTAGCCCCGCCTCTGGCGGCCATGTTTTTTTCCCGATCGGAATAATTTTGCAATCTTGATGAACAGTTACCCAAGGAATATCTGTACCAAATTATTTTGAAATCTGGCCAGTAGTTTTGAATGAGATGATTTTTAAAGTTTTCATATTTTTTTTCTTTCTGTTGCCATGGCAACCAGAGTTCCACATGAATCAAGTTTATTTTAGCAACTTCTATGAAGGTTCACCCAAGGAACATTCCTGCCAAATTTAATCAAGTTCTGCCCTGCGGTTTCAGAGGAAATGTCGTTTAAAGTAAATTGTTGACGACGGACGTAGGGTGATTACTAAAGCTCACCTTGAGCACTTCGTGCTCAGGTGAGCTGAAAATTGAAACTTTTATAAACAAAACTTTACATTTCAGGATTGATTGCAGCCACAGAGAGCCTGCCTGAGCTTCAAAAAAGGTGTACAGAGAGATCCCTTCCCCCCTCCCCGGCACCAACAAAACCGAAAGTAGGGGTTATCTAGAAATGTATATAGGCCAATTTATCGGTATTCTTTTGAAGAATATACATAAAAGAATACGTACGTGATGTTCATAAGTATTATGAACGTAACCAAAGCAGTAACTCTCTTAAGCCTGTAGAAAGTGCCGGGTTGTGATCCATGTTGGGACATCACTAAACTGTTTGTCCGAGTTTCGGAGCGCAGTCGCTGAGAATTGAAAAGTGGACACGTATATACACAGCAAATATACCCTAATGTCCCGTGCAATACTTAATTTTGAGCAACTCGGCTGTTTAAATTGACCATTTGTCTTTTTCTAAGCCATCGTAAATTTTGTTAATGGCAGATGACGTGTGCGAACGCAGAGAGGCTGCCGACATAGCTATTTCTGCAGAGAGACCGCCGATATGAATGAATCAGTTTCCCAAACAGCTCGAGTTACACACACACACACACACACAACTATCGAGAACTGAATGTTATTAAATACGTTTTAAAAAGGATTTTTTACAGTAATTTTGTAGAAGGATATCATTATCAACAATAACAACATGGAAATTAAGTAATGTTACATGTGAAATCAATATATTTTATAATTATATAATTTCAATGCATTAAAAGGGTTACATAAAGTAAAATGGGCGTCAAAACAGTATGTTTTATAATTTATAGTACTCCTCGCTGTTGCCGCGTCATCGGTGACACCGCGGTATTTATTTTGACATCGTTTTCCTACAGCATGCAACCACAATCAAAACTTGTAAAAAGAATTATGAGTTTTTCTCTTTAATATCTCCAAACAGTTATTCTTCAAAAAATAATTTACACGAGAATAAGCTGTTTTTAGACTTGCATACCTATAAACATAAGATGAGTACCACGGTACAGCGAGTACCATCCAACTTTTGAGACTGACACAATATATGGTTCTGTCAGAACGAATGACTGGCACTTTTGTCTGGACAGTCATAAAAAATACACAGTAATACAATTTATTATAACGAACTAGTTCATGAAAATATTTTTTACCCTTCTTTTCGTTAATAATGTAGCAGCTTTCTTATCCAAAAATGAATGATAACTTCCATCACTGCCTGAAGGCATCGCTTCCGAGACGTTACACGTAAGAGTAAAGAGTTTCAAAAAGGAATTTCAGGAACATTAAAAGCCAGAGCACATTCCATTTCGTTTTCGTCACATACTATTTTCAGTTTACGCAATTGACTTTTTTATTTTGATATATTAGATAAAAAAAAAATTAGAAATCGCATTCCGTTTTTACCTACAAAATACGGTGAGTTGAATTGAAAACAGTTTTCTAAACATCTGCAATACAAATATTATTCTGTTAAATTGAAGAAAAAAAATATGCTGTTCCAAATAAATTTCAATATATTTAAGTGCAAAAACATAATAAAAGGGTGTTGAAATCTCAGTTTGAATGAGTTGATCTAAAATCGCTAAACAGAATTAGACAGGCCCTACTTCTTGAAAATCGGAAGTACATTTGTGATCGTAAAATGGTTCCCTGTTAGTACAAAGAATGTACATGTATATGCTTTCCCCATAGTTCTAATTTTCTAATTGTTTGCCATGTTGCAAGTGCAAATAACATAACAATACCACAAAATGATTGGAAAAAATGAAAAAAAGTTTGAAAACAGATTATATTAAATGTGGGAAATATGACCTTACATGTGGATGTAAATAAATTTTCTAAAGGAGCCAAATCCCGAGGAAGGGTACCGTTTCTGCGTTCGGAAAGAACAAGGGGGTAGGTATGGAAACATCTAAACAGCAGATCTCTTTTGATATGTTTTAATACATGCTAGTAATATCATTTCAGGCTTTCTGCTGTACACACGAGTGGTAAATGTGTGTTTAACAATGATATGTACGTGCATGATATTTGCAATGATAATATCTACTGACCTCCATTGGCGAAAGATCCGCCCTCGACAATCATTAACACGTTCAGTATCGCCATCTTATCTAGCCCTGGGGACAGGAAAATGTTCTGAAGACTTCCGAAGAAATCATACAGTGCATATGAATTCGAAAGCCAGACTGGGCAACCAGATGTTTCAAGTTTTCACCCTTTTGGCTATAGGTAAGGATGTTTTCTTTTTCATTAATCTTAAACTGTCAGAGCTAAGAATTTTCAAAATACCCTGGCTCGGACAAGACAGTGTTTCTACCCAGGGCCTTATGTCTGTTTCGGGTATTCCTCCACTTGTAATTAGGCGGGTGTCGCTAATGACTGAATACAGTTGCAGCAACGATAAACTAGACACAGTCCTCCAATTACAATAATACATGTATATATCGAATATGACTGCGATATATATATAAATTTGTTACAGCCAATCTGTAAAATCAGCCGTTTCATGAAATGGCTAAACTAAGAATCAAGCCTTTAAAACAAAACAAGACAAAGACTGAAGTTTACACCATCTTTTATTTTTATTAAAGTTCTGAACATTGGATTAAACAATTAGCATAATAAAGCACATTATGTAAGCACATCAAATGATCAGTTGTATGTGCCATGAGTGATCCAGATAATATAATGAGATTTTCAATTTCCTACTGGCACAATAATTACATTACAATTTTTTCCTATTATCTTGGGCAAAAGATTTTAAATTGTCATCTAATTTTCAAAGTAATTGAATCACACAATATGAGATACTAAGAACTCACTTTTGCACAGAAACTATTTTCCTTCACCAATAAAAGAACACAATATCAGCAACATACCATTATCAGACTCTAGAAGCACATATCAATAATGTACATTTTCAACACCACACAAAATATTCATGTTTAATTCACATACATCGTTCTACTTATTCTTACACGTGAGACTGTTGTGGCATCTGCTGTTACACATTTTACCAGCCTTAAAACACTTACATCTGTTGGTTTGACATTGTTTTTTACCATTTGCACAATCACATCGAAAAAACCCTTGACCGCCAGATGTTGTTGCTTTCACAGCTTGGCAAAGTGTCACTGTACATTCCATGTTAACATCACAATTAGTCAGCAGCTTTTGTGGACATAGATCAAATTGATTCCTTCCGTATTTGGAACTTATTATTCCAGACTTGACAGCAATAGTGTACATATTTTGTTCATCACAATCCTTAATTACACCAAGAATGTTTTGTGGGTCACCTCTTCCTCTGTCATATATATATATATATATATATATGCGACTATTTTTCTGTGAAACTTTGAGTTGAATGATATAATAATTTATATTTAACATTATTTTTAACATTGTGACTTGCTTTCTTTCTCTCATATTAATTGCCATGGTGTCTAACAAGCATTCCGATTATTGTGCTAGAAATATCACTTTGTCATCTAACGAAATATCAGTATACCTGAAAAATATGCTATATCGTTTTAAAGCAACTCGTTCACAGATGGTCATTGATTAAGAATTTGATTTTAACTATATGTATGTGTTACGTCTATCAAAACCTATCTAGTGACGCATAGTCACCCTATGCAACCATCTGATATTGTATAAAAAGTGGGTGGTTTCCCTATCACAGGCAATACCGTCACAGACGGTATTGAAACTATATTTAGACTCATAACATGGTTAGTTTTCTATTTTCATTTGCCGTCATTTGGCTGCTCGCATTCACTCTTGGCGAATGCGCTTACTTCATAAGCTGGACTTACGATAGCTTCCTGAACTGGTGAAGCGCCATTTTGCGGAACGTAGCGTTTTCCGTGTAATGTGAACTACACTTGCCGAGTTTATTTGCCAGGAAATAAAGTTTTAACCAACATAAACGAGAGAGAGTAGAAAATAACCTTTTTCATTTCTTCCGACCATCTAAGAACGATCTGCTTTAAACAGTTATCAAATAGTTTATTCTTAGCCATCTTAAGTACGTTTAGTAATCAAAGCGCTGACGGCACTAAAGTTGTGTGTATCTGAAATAAATGAGAGTTTAACAGCATTATGAAACCTTTCGAGTACTTTATGCTTGTACTTAGTCCTGAGGATGAATTATCATTAAATTATACTTGGGTTCAATTTCTAAAGGTAAATTTAAAGAGTGTAATCATCTGACTGGGTGTAATTCCAAGACTCTGAAATAAGCGTAACGTGCACCGGCCTTACTTTAGGTCATAAAGAATAAATAATTTTCCTCTTGGCTATCTTGCCGTTTGATTAGGGACCAATGATTAATGAAATGATTTGAAGAACCAATAATCAATGAAGAATTACAAAATATATGTATAAGCAAATGATTTCTATTATAAAATGTAGTAGTCGAATCACTTGTAATTAATGTGTAATAACAGGCGTGATTTATTATCACTTTGATAAATATAAAATTAGTTGAGCCTATCCCTGCTTAACAACCATGTGGATATCTTGCCCTATCGAACACTTTTGTTTAGTAGTTCCCCCAGCAAACGCAATGCTTGCAGCAAACCCTCCACGAATAGGGTATCCCTTTTTTTCTGCAGTTTAGTAGCTCCCAGCAAACGCAATGCTTGCAGTGAGCCCTCCACGTACAGGAATCAGAAAACCTTTATTAATAATATAAGGCGTTCTGTAACATTCATATGATGTTGACTCGACGACGGCCAGGTTTCGCATCTCAACTGCGCTTATATAGGCTAAAACGGGGAACCAAGTGTGGAATCAATTATAAAGCATTTGTTGATAGAGTCAGAATCAAGCGTTTAGTAATTCGCCGTCTGATATAAACGTAACTAGTACGAAACAATTGGATGCGAATCTTCCATTTCTTGATTATTATAGCGTATATTAGAAACTATTAAGGTGACAAATATTACTTTCGCTACATAAGAATCAGAAAAAAGATATTTTAAAGACAAAGAGTAATATAAACTAATTCTCTCAGGCTTATTTTCTGAACAAATATCGCAAAATATAACTAGAACCATCACAAAAGGGGATGGAATACCCCCAGCATATTGCTTTGTCAGAGAAAAGAAAACGTTGGCCATATCATCAAAGAGTCCCTGCATGCAATCTTTGGATCTTTTAAAATATTCAAAGCTGATAAAAAAATCATTGAGTTATGGTACTTAGTGTCTATCTATAATTCATGTAAATCCCTTTAATGAAGAATACCTTTAATGGACACTTTTCAGGACAATAAATACATTTATGCTAAGCTAAAGTACACCGTTTGGTGAGCTTATGTGCAAGTTTTAATAAAGTTTTACTTTTAAATAAGGATCTTTTTAGCATTTTTGCATTTTTACTCCTCTGAGACAAATTCTTCCCTGTAAACCAGGACACTGGTACAATATATAAAGATAAACTTATATTCTTTGGTTTTACTTAAGGTTATTAATGTTTACATAAGTATCCATAGATGATCATTTATGAGCAAGGAAAGGAAACTGAAAGTTTCATATTAAAATTGTATTCCTTCACTAAACATAATGACACAGGGACATTGAAAAAAATCAATAATTTTGCAACACACAAAACATGGTAACAATTTGACCAGTTAATATATAGGGACATCAAAATAATGCAAACAGATACTATTTTTGTTCTACTCTCAATGAATTGTGTAATTTTCAAGAAATGTTTCCAGGAGGAGATCTTTTGAGAGAACTGGAAAATCAATTTTATAGTGTCCCTAACCTGCCACAAGAAAAAAACAAACTCCAAAATATGTATTTTTTAAACTTTTTATATTTATATACTTTTTTTTTTAATTTGTAACGTAGTGAGACAAAAAGGAGAAGAATTCCTGTCGGGATTTGCACCAGCAGCCCTGATATTTCAAAAAGATTGGTAGTCCTGCACTTTGCTATAGATGATCATCGTGATTTTTGACACTAAGACAGTATAAGACGGAATAATAATCAATTATTTAACATTCTATAACTCTGATTTCTATTACTGCAAATGGCGACTTTTATACATTTATACAATTCTTATGTTATCTCGCTGTCACATGAACGAGAGCTTCTCGTGATATACCGGGGTTGCGAAACTCTGTCAGGTGATTATCAGTGTTTCAAAAAGTGACGTTGCAAAGATGGCTACCCCACACTGATTAAGTCTGTGCCTACAAGTTTATCAATATACATGGGGCAAATCTTATACAACATTCTTTCGTTGTTTTATTTAAGTTTGGTATCTGGCAAAAATTGAGTTACACAGCAGATCTTCAGCTCGTCATACCCTCTTGACTTGAGACACACACAACTTCAGTGCTTCGATTATATCTATCACTGAGCTAATATAATTATCTGCACAAATGGATTAGAAAAACAGCCATTGAGGCTTTAAAATTTCACTTTAATTATCATTTTGTTTTTAACAGTCGAGCAAGCTAGCTGCAGTCTAATACGATGTCAATACTGGGCTTTTAAATTTCGATAACTTGCTTTAATTAGCGCATATTTGCAGTGTTTGCTTTCATTTTCATTTACAGCCAGAAGATATTGTTACACCCCCATCATGGCACCATCTACAATGCTACAGGACACGTTCGACTTTGAATTACCAGGAGAACTCTTCGGCAATGGGGAAATTGAAAATGCTAAGACATTTTCCGAAAGTAAATGTTGTTATTACGAAGGAGGTGTCGAACACCTCGATACAGATTTTAATTGGACATTAATTGGGTTTTTTCAAAGCTGGAAATACTTCTATGAACACAGGGACTATATACTGTCGGTAGTTAAATTCAAGCCGCATGTTCTTCTATCTGCTAATGGGTTTCTGAAAGAAGTTGAAGCAAAGTATAATTATACTGTAGTTAAAATTGCCATACATGTTAGACGCAGCGATAAACTAAAATTACACGAAGTTCCAGGGAGGGCGTATTTTGAACATGCTATGCAGTATTTCAAAGAGAACATTAAAGAACACTTGGTCTTTTTAGTTGCTAGTGATGATATGGACTGGTGTAAGTCGAATATTGAAGGACCCGACGTGTATTACAGTCCGTTCTTAAAACCAGAACATGACATGGCCTTGATCAGCTCATGTGATCACGTGATTACGACTGTGGGTACGTTCGGGTGGATGGGGGCGTGGATCAGTGGAGGAAACGCCGTCTACTATAAACACTATCCGTCTCCAAGGACTAAAGTATATAATAACACGAATAAAGCCGATCACTTTCTTCCTTCTTGGATTGCACTAGATTAAATAAAGTGTAGAGGATACCGGAATTAAAACATTTTAGCATGACATTTCCAGTTTTTCTGAATTCGGTCAGCCACACTTACCGTGGCAACAACACACGCGCGCACAATTTTCACCATCTCATAAATGATAAAGTTCACATCAAATTCTCCGATAAATCGAATACTTTTTCTGACCTAATTCTTTCCATACTTATAAATATATAAAATAAGCAGTAGTGTATTAATCATCAAATTGTAATTTTTGAAGACAAAGATATTAAGTTTTCTAATTAATCATTTACTTTTTATGATAATTTGTACTTTGTTTATTTCAATTATCTTTAAAAAAAATTTCATACACCAGTGAATTACATGCTTTTCATTTTGATTTTGTATTTAGTGATTTTACTGTGTAAAGGTTTGACTGGAATTATGTTTAAACTAAGTAAGTTATAAATAGATTTCAAGCGCTCTTATATGAAATGACAAGTAATAATCAAAAATGAAATCAAATGAAGATTCGGCATAATGTACCAAATAAGCTTCGCCTCGTCCCTTATACCGTCATCAGTCCGAAACTTGCATATTGCCCCTAGTGGCATGCCTCGGGAGGTCGTGGGTTCGATCCCCGGCCGCGACACACCAAAGTCGTAAAAAATGGTACCGTGCTTGGCGCTCAGTGCACTCCTCGATTAATGAATGTTTGCATATGCGAAACATTAAAAAGGGATATTGAAAGGTTCCCGATGAGGAATAATTCTCGTGGATTCGTGGTTTTAAAATTGTGTGATATCCATCAATTTTTGCTTCCATGAAATAACTTTATTTATTGAAGATATTAATGGAATAGAATATCATTTATCTACGAATATACGCACCAGAGAATATATGTTGATGCTAATTCCGCACAATGTAATGCCAACGAATATCAGTGTTTTGTAAATTGTAGCCGGTTAAGTGCTCGGATAACGCTTTCATAACACATTTCACTTCTCAACAAAGCGTCTTGGATTCAATTAATAGCGGTCATACTAAAGTCGTTTTTTTAACATGAACTATTCCCTATGTCGATATTGAAATATATCCTTTCTCGAATATATAATCAGCAAAAAGGGTTCTACTACAGTTCATTGCATTAGAATGCGGGTTCACAGTGAATTTTGTGATTTTCGTATAAGGGAGTTGTCCTTAACAAAACGCTAGTCTTTTCTTACAGTAAATCCAAATAAGTACACATTTACATACCTTTAACTCTGTGGTATATTTTAAAATGAGATAGTAACCAAAATGATTTTGAGTGCTTGCTTTGTCAGAAATTCGCCAAATCCTATGTGACCAATTAAAAATGTTGTTCATTGTTTATATTATGTAACCCTGGTTTAGATTAGTGTTCTCAATAGTATTACCTTTAGCTTGTGGCAGCCCTGAATATTACCTTTAGCTTGTGGCAGCCCTGAATAATATTCAGGGCTGCCACAAGCTAAAGGTAATACTATTGAGAACACTAATCTAAACATAGCAGCGATATGTCTGCTAGGGAAGATGTACCTTCAGACTCCAATTTTTCGAGGTCTGTGGAATCTCCATCTTTTGAGCCATCCATACATGTCAGACCTAAACGCAATGTAAGACCACCAGTTCGGTATAGGGAATGGGTTTCTTCCATACAATTCCAGAATACTGAGGAATATTTTGTCTGATTGACTATTTTTTGAAATAGATTAGTATATCAAACTGCACACTTTGTAGTAGCAAATATTGTATCATGATTTTATTATTGTTTTTTTATTTTTTATACTATTTTTTTAATTAATTAATTTTTTTTTTTGAAGTATTAATAGTATTAGTTTTGTTTTCTAGCTGAAGTAATTGTCGTTATATTTAACTTTCAGAATTATTAAAATGTCAGGAGCCATTTTTCCCCTGGGAGGGAGTATGTAACCCTGGTTTAGATTAGTGTTCTCAATAGTATTACCTTTAGCTTGTGGCAGCCCTGAATATTATTCTTGTACTCATGCATATCATTGACAATTCCATTGTTTTGGTATGTGTGGGGTGATAAACCTGTTTGTGAGTGAGTGGTCACTTATTTCTATTAATAAAATTCTCCCAGCTTTCCCTCTTCCTTCCCTCCCATGATTCCTTGCCTCTATATAAACCCACCCCGCCTTTTGCACGAGCACTTTCAAAGAAGTCTTATGAAGACTAAGGTTAATGATTCTAAAGAAATGTTACTGTCTTCAATTAGTGCCAACCTGGTAAGTGTCTTGTTTATATTTGAAGTGTGTTTTATAGATGAATATTGTTTTATTGTGTATTAATTTGAATTGACTGGAATGAAGCATTTTGTATTGTTGGTAAGATAATTATGTATCTTACGATTTGTTTTATTCATTCCAGGCTCTCTACTGTCATTCAACTGTGGGTCAATAAATACTTATTGAACTTAAAGAACTATTAATTGTGCTTTATCCCATGGGCTACAATTTGGCGACCACGACGAGACTGTGGCATCAGTGCTAGGTATGTCTAAGACACCTGCACGTGGTTATATTTACCCTGTAACTCCTAGAATTCAGGGACGAATTCTAAAATGGAGGGGGATACTGTCACAGTACCGTTAACTCACAATAGGGGAGAATCATATGTAAGTGGTCGGTAGAGCATTCGCCCTGTAGGCGAAAGGCCCCGGGTTCGAGCCTGGTCAGGCTGCATATTTTCTCACCCTGTGACAATTATGTTGTTGTTGTTTTTTTGCCAATTGTTAAACCATAGCCATCAGTTGTGATTAATAAATTTACTTCGCGGCATTGGACTAACAATTGTTTCCTCTTGGCGATTTTCCATGGCACTGCGCCCGATCATAAACTGAAATGCGCTTTTCTTTCTTTTTTTTTTTTAGCTCACCTGAGCACCCCCATAATATAAACACTAGCGTTTTGTTAAGGACAACTCCCTTATACGAAAATCACAATATTCACTGTGAACCCGCATTCTAATGCAATGAACTGTAGTAGAACCCTGTGATCACCCTGCGTCCGGCATCCGTCGTCGTGCGTTGTCAACTTTTTGCTTTAAACAACGTCTCCTCTAAAACCGCTGGGCAGAATTTGATTTAATTTGGCAGGGATGATCCTTGGGTAAACTTTAACAAAAGTTGATAAAATAAACTTGAACGGAGAGACAAAAAAAAGAAAAGAAGAAAATTTAAACATCATCTGACTTGACTTGACTATTTGAGTTTACCGTCGCTTCGACAGTAATTCAGTCAATTACAAGTGGAGGAAGACCCAATATGCACGGAGGCATCCGGGTAGAACCACCGATCTACCGCAAGCCAGCTGAAAGGCTTCCTCACATGAAAATCCGAATGACCATGGCCGGGATTCGAACCCATGCGATGAGGGGCTGAGTGAGTGCTAAGTCAGCGACTTTACCCTCTCGACCACGGAAGCCCCTTAAACGTCATTACTGGCTAGATTTTAAAATGTTTTAGTACAGATGATTTGCTTTAACTTGACAGGGATGATCCTTGGATGAACCTTCACAAAAGTTGCTAAAATAAACGTGATCCGTGAAGAACTCTGGTTGACATGGCAACGGAAAGAATTTTTTTTTATAAAAATCATCTTCAAAACTACAGGCAAGATTTCAAAATGTTTTAGTACAGATGTTCCTTGGATAACAATATACTCAGGTGAGCGATCAAGAGCCTACATGGTCCTCTTTTTTCAATTTTTAAAAAAAAAAAAAAAAAAAAAAAAAAAAATACGTGTAAATTATACACAAACACTATCAAAATCCCTAAATGAAACAAAGCGAGACAGGCGAAACACAGGACAGTACGTATATAAGACTTAAACTAAAAACAATCCTAATAAAATGCACTATCTCACCATGAAGGATACACAATTCTTTTTAATGCTTTACCGCATCATGGTCTCTAATAACACCTGGTAGACCCAATCAGACATTTCATTTATATAGTTCGATGTGGAGAAGGTGCACGAAGAACCACAGACCTGCCTTAAGCCAGCCTTTCGGCTCCACACATGAAAAGTCCAACTGACCATTCCAGGTCTCAAACTAACATCGGTGAGGGGACTGAGCAATAGTAGTTCAGTGGCTATAATCATTCCGTCACGAAGACTACATGACCAGTTTAAAATCTCCATTGGTTTATAATTGATATGACAAAAAAGAATAATTTACAGGCTGATCTGTTGTTATCCGCATTCCTATATTTGTTGAGACGAAAAGGTCTAAATTATAACTTTAATTATACTAATCCTGCTTCATGGTTCCTTGGTTGTACCAGTACTTTGCACCTAAATTCTTGGTCCCAGCTTGACGTAATATAGGGTAATATAGAATAACTTTCGATGGCATATGAGGTAGGGGTTTAAATATGTAAGATCATATTTTGTCAGACAAACCAAATACTGCAACTGATTATTAAAAGACTAGTGTAAATAGGGGTCTGGTAATTGCATGTTGTATAAACAAGAGAACCATATCTGACAATGAGAAGAAAAAAAATCAATATTCAAAAATAAACCGAATGGTCCGGGCCATTTTCTAATCATGACATTCCTGACACTGTATATCGGATTAAATTTTCACTCTGTTACACACCAATAAAAGATTGGGTTTGAGCAGGTACGGGGCATACACGGAGTGGACTCTTGGGTTTAGGCAGCAAAGTCACCAGTCATGGACTTCAACCATACTTCAATCACATTTCACACGACTTCAAACCACATTCAGACATCAAACATCTATTTCTTTCATTTTTTCTCTCCACACGCCCGCACAAAAACCTAACTACATTTACAAACAAGTCCATAGAAATGTTATTGAGAGGTACTGGTTAAGCATGATTGCTGACTGAACAGTACACTTTGTGAACACACTGAACTCATGACCCTCTTCTGACAGTATATTGACATGTAACGGTCTATAAGGAGCTCGTATTAGTAAAAGATTTATGCCAGTTATTCAGTAGCTCAGTCGGTAGAGAACACATCCTGAAAGCAAAAGCTCCAGGGTTGTCGCAAAAAGTTGAAATCTTTTTCAGTTTGACATCCTGTCACCTAGCACTTACCGCTCTGGGTTCGAATCCAAGCAGTGTCATCTGGGATTTTCATGTGAGGAAGCCTTCGATTGGGCTTGCAAGAGGTCATAGGCTGTTGCTGGATGCCTCTCAGAACTCGGGGCTTTCCTCCACCTGTTTTTGGCTAGACGTTGCTATAGTAATGAAATAATATCGCAACGACTGTAAACTCCTCTCAGCAACGGCATTATATACCCTAAAAGCAACCCTGTCCATGCTGCGGGTAGCAACCTAAATCAAAGGTACTTCGGTTTTGCATTCAGCTGGCCTACAGGTACCAATTCCCAGTGGTTATGTATAAACGTCAGACCCAAAGGTTCTGAGTTTGAACCTTATTCTATGAAGGAATCCTTTATGGCCTTCCAATAATTCAAATTTTGTATCCACCCCAGGAACCACTGAGAGTTTTTTTTTTATATTTTCACTGACAACAATCAAAATAAAAGAGAATTAAATGTAAGTTTAACCATAAATCTGTGCATGATTTGAGAATTACCCATGTAAAATATGCTTCAGTCCAGACAATTTATGAAAATTAAATTAAAGTCAATGTCAACTAAATATTTATAAAAAAGAGGTTACTTTTCATCATGATTCTGCATTTTGAAATATTAGTTGATAGTATGGAGAGTTGAGACTTTAAGTACTGATTTATCCTTATGGCAAAACTTCTGACAGCATTATGCGCTGATTCTGGGCTTAGGTGTGAGAAATCTCACTTCACTAAACTATTATCTTATATATGATCTTTTTGTAACTAGAATTTAATCTATACTATTATTTATTTCACTGGTTAAGAAAAAACTCAAGAATTCAGTATTAAGTTATTCTTGCAGAAATTTACTTTTAGTCTTGCATGGAAGTTACCAGGGTCTTTTTACGTATAAAAAGAGAACATGAAATAACAGTCTTGATCTATTCCAGTCATTGATATGATCAGTTAATCTGTAAATGTAAAATTTCAGATGTAGACTTGATCAGAATCATTGAATCAGTCATATTTTCAAGAAATCGTCAATGACTGTGTAGTAATTTGAGAATCAGGTGAAGAAATGGAATGGCATTTTTATGTCTTATATCATTATCTACACAATTAAGGATGGTTGGTTTCCAGCCTCGAACCCTGTTTGATCAGTTTTAAAGAAAGCTTTTGTTTTAGTATCTGATTCTTTTCTTGTTTCTTGATACTGACTAGTAACTGAGTAACTAAATGAGAACCACGCCAAGAAATAAACCAGTTGACATTTTTTTTTTTATGGTTGCATCGTTGATCATCACAATTTAGAATCATTGGTGTCCAGGTTTGAACCGTTTGATCAGGATTTCTTTGGAAATCGACTGTTCTTAATGAACGGATTTCATTTCTCCAGTAACTGTTATACCAAAATTTACCCTTAGTCAAAGAGTAATACAAATATTTTCCGTTGACTCTTGGTCAATGTTCCATCAAACTACTTCAAGTCACTATTCACTGGCTTAGCTTCATATAGGCACAGTAGGCACGTGCCTGCACGTATTTTCTCTAAGGCGAAAAGATAAAAAATATAAACATGCTAAAATCGAAATAAATATAACAAAAACTGAAGGAAGAGAAATTAAAGCTTTAACAGCGGATTTCTTATATTTTTACTGTACCGAAAGCACCAACGGTACAAAATAAAACACCCTTCCATAGTTTATGTATGATGTATGATAACAAAAGATATTTTAAGCGCTTGATATCAAGCTTATGTTTCTTGGCGCTTGAATTTAAAAATGTAAAACACACAAAATGGCTGATCAAGACTCTTTATTTCGTGGAACTGGGGAGAAGACGAACAAAACCGCGGCCCATGGACGAAACATGCATCCCAATTTTATTTTTTTATAACTGGTGTTCCAGTTAATAAATTAATAATTAAGTATTCTGAAAATACTGTAGGTCTGACACGCCATCACTGGAGTACTTCAAGGAGTACAAACCATTCTTAAAACAACTGAAATATGCAATACTTGAGGATATATTTATATATGCTTGATTGAAGCTAGTAGGAAGAGACGTTATTTCAGCTATTTTCATTTTGATATTATGCTTTGTGAATCATTCACTTGAATGTGTTAGTATAATGTTTTCTTATTTATATATCTGCATATGTTGAGAATGAAAACGAAACAATCACGGCCATCAGAAGTAGTGTTCCACGTTAAAATCGTGCGTCAAAATGAGTCTATATGAGGGAAAGGGTTAAGTGCTTTGATACGACAGATTTAGATGTAAGTTCGTTCTCAGAACATAATGAGTGAGTGTAATAAATGTTAATATGTAAAGGCTTTTTATAAGTACATATATAAGTACATATGTATATATAAAGAATGATATTCGGTCGGTAGTAAACTAGTTTAAGTCTTTATTTGTTGAAAATTTACACAAAATGGACATATTCCCATTAAAAATAAAGCCTCAAAACGATATAAGCTATTTATCTGTAAATAAAATATATAATGAAATATTATTTTGGACTTGTTAAGATATATAGATCAATAAAATATACAAAAAGTTAAACTAATACAATTAGCTTTGTAATGTATAGAAAAACTACCAGTTAATTTATTTACTTATCTGAATTTCTTATTTTAGATGCAGGGTATAATCGTGGTTTTTTTTAAAGTAATTTAGGTGATTTTCGGGACATTAATTTTATAAATTTGTTTATCGTTGACCAATGACAAAGATACTGCTTGAATATTTTCTTCTTAATTCACTATATTATAGATAAACTAGAAGAAAGTGGTATTCATTTTCTATCATTTTTATTACATTGTTGGCATATTCTTTCTTCCCTTAATACGTTAAGTGTCTACCCATCTCAATAGCCAAATCATTGGAAGAGATTCTAAATTTTGTAAAACAGACTTTGAATTTTTTAACTTTAATATAAACTAATTTTTTTTTTCTGATTCTAAGATATGTTTAAATTTACAATAAGACATTAACCTGAATTATTGATGGTAGACTGCCAATTTTGTTTGTACGTATCTAAAGTTCTTTGCTTGTTTTCTTCGAAGTTAATACAACGATCATAATAGTGATTTTAGTTTCGTGCGTGTATGCGAAAATGACCGCATCATCGGAAAATAAAAGAATATATAATTAATATCATTAAGCGAAATGAGGCCGTCAATGTTGTGTTAAACTTGGATAATATATCATTTATGAACAAGAAATATCTTTAAAAAAGATATTCGGCGTACGAGATTTCCAGTCTTCTAGAACATTCCCAGGCCCAACAAATTTTACGCTCAAATAGTTCAGTATTTTTTCTATGAAATATACTTATTTATAGACGGTAATACAAAAAATTATATCTGTAAATAGGCTTGTTTGATATTTTTTCATATCATTATTGCATATGACAATTATGATATAAAAGCGTTATTAGTTGTTTTGGTTTTGGCGAATTAATTTTCAATGAGAGCATCTCGGCAGGCTGGAAGAATTCAATATACATAGTAATTAAGGGGTTTCATGTCATAACACGGTGGATTCTTTTTTGTTGTTTTAAATCATTTTCACAAAGTAGCATTCCTCAATTGATGGAAAAGGATTGTATTTAACTCACTGAAATCACTTTCATGTTTACATCAAAAAGAAAAGTAATAACACCAAGCTGAATGATATATACAAGCTGCACCCCTTATTTACAGTAATTTTATAGTCCATAACGATGCGTTAACCAATAACAGGAGTCCTTTTATTCAGCTTAGAATTATTTACCGCTGTTAGCGTACATTTGATTGGTTTAAGATGCGAGTTGAAATCGAAATTATACAGCTACGCCGAAAAAAAGAAATACTACTACACTGCATTCGGGGTCTTTCTCCACTTATAATTAGCTGGGGTCGCTATATGACGAAACTCAAACAGTCAAGTCTACACTGATCCCCTTGTTTCACTCCGATACTTGAATAAAAATACTGATATATCTTCTTTATATCTGACAAGGATTTCACAACACTGTATACATACTTTTTAGCGCTTGCACCATTTTTGAACTTTTTTTCTTTATGTTATTGAATAAATAGTTTCTACCAATCTTGTCAAAACATTTCTCAAACTCCACAAAGGCAAAACATAATTTCATTTTTTTTTTCTTTTTGAGTGTTAATCAAAGATGCAGTCAATTATAGAATTCCCTTTTTGAAACCAACTTTGATTCTATTTTTTTTCTTCATATTTATTGTCCCATTTTTAAGTTTATGATAGATTTTGGATAGTTTATAAGTGTAACTCATCTACAGTTTTTCGCATCTTCTTTATCCCCCACCCCCCTTAATTAGGGGGAATATTATACCTTCTCCAAAAGATGTTGGATATTCTCCATTTGAAAATATGTTAAACAAGTTTAATATAAATGGTGAGATTTCATCAAAAGAGTGTTTATAGATTTCAGCACATATATCATCCAGACCACTACTTTTATTGTTTTGACCAAATACTTCGTCTCTTAGTTCAGACGTTGTTATTTCTGCGTCTATAGTTTCGTCATTTGTATATATACCATGCAATCGCGCCCCTGCCTAGCATCTCTTTTATTTTTCGAGACGCACGTGTGCACGTGTCAAATACTCAATTCTATTTATCACATTACAATAGGTATTGCGATTTAGCGACCTAGTCGCATCAATAAAATTGCCGTGAATTATTTAAACGTTTTCAGATATAACGGAATACACTGTCCCAAGTGCGAACCAGAACGAACATCGACTTATACTAATAACGAGGACGTTGCTGAGAAACAAGTGCTAGTCGATGATAACAATCATAGAATACATCTAATGGAACGATTTTTTCCGTAACTATTTAACATATAAACTTTCATGTTATTAGTCGGATGTTTCAGATGCAGATAGTTTGTATGCAATCAAGCTGTAGACAATACCTCGGGAGAGAACTGTTAATGCAAATCTCACTACTGATAGTTCGGATTCTAGTGGTAAAAAAAGATAAACATGACAAGAAAGAATTATTCAATCTATGATGATACTGTAAAGAGATAAATCAAGTTATGTAAAGAATGTAGGTAAACGCCAAAGAATGGAAAGGAAGACATACAAGGCTTAAAAGATAACGATAAAATGGCACGAATTCTTTACCTAAACAGTGCTCAAAACTCAAAATTATTTTTTGTCTCCGTACAGCAAAGACTTTGCTCTTGCAATGTTTGTTTCCAAACTGAAAAGAAAGGCTCGCCAGAGACAATTATGAGCCAAGGGCAGCTTTAACTACAGCTGTAAACCTCGGCAGTATGTCTTCTTAATGGCTTGCAGAGGGAATACACACTGACACCAACACTTGTTTCTTTTCTTTTATTTATCATTTTTTACAGTTGACAAAATGTCGATAAAAATCTATAAAGCCATAAAAATCTACATTTCGATAAATATTTCAAAGAATAAATAATGTAACAACTCGAGACGACAGGTGACGAAGGTAGAATTGAGGAACGGCTATGCCACTCACAATTGGAAAAGAACAGTTATGAATACATCAGGAAACAGATTTAGAAAAATAAGAGTGCATTTTCTACATAAACACAACCAAAGTCCCTAAATAAAAAGAAAGGGGGATCAGCGAAACAGAAGACACGGTGTACATACACTATTACGCTGAAAACAATCATAACAAAACATTTTTTTTTCACCATGAAGAATATGCCTTCTTTTTACTGCTTTTCCACAACAGGTAGGCCCAGACAATACACCTACCGCAAGTCAGCTGGAAGGCTTCCTCTCATTAAAAATCTGAGTGACACTGCTTGGATTCAAACAAACATAGAATATAAAATGGTACTTAAGTAGGATTTTCATACTCAGACTCAAACTATTCTCAGTAGTTTTAAAGGGGATCCGAGTATGCTACTCAACAATCATATGATATACTAGTACATGACTAGCCAGAGTCATTCACAGCTTATCTTTCTCAAGAAGTTTATATTCCTTTGCAACTAGAGCTACATGGTATCACATCTTACGTTATTCTAAGAGGAATTAACCCTATACCTCATATGAATTCATGTACGCATTTATGACATGTAAAAGCAAACAGAGGTGATCCAAATCACACAGCCCTCTAACTCTTTGATCTGGGTTTGTTCTGTTTTGCAAAGCATAAAAAACATGTCTATATAAAAAGGTCAAGGTTTAGGTATGGAAGATGACATTTTGTTAGACAAACCAAATACTACAATTGCTTATTTAAAAGTATTAAAGTTTTGTAAATAGAGGATGTTGTACCAACAGGGTAGGAACCATTATTTGACAAAAAAGAAAAAAAAGGATTAGTACATGTATATTCAAAATCAATATTAATCATTACCTGAACAGTCCAGGCAATTTACCAATCATAAGATTCATGAAACTTTATGTGTGAATAAATAGTCACTCTTTGTTATACATCAATAAAAGATGGGGTGGGGTGGAGAGGGGCATAAGTGGGCAGCAGGGTTTGGGCAACAAAGTCACCAAACATCTCAGAGTGTCTATGACCAAAAGGTCCCTCCTCATGCTCCTTCAAAATCACTCAAGGTAAACATGTGAAGTTAAACACAATACTTAATGTGCTCTATAACATGAACTTGCTGGCCAACTTGAGGAATCAAAGGTTGTAGTGCCCCCCACCCTGGTATATATGCCAAGGTAAACAGTACAGTCCAATTATAACCTCTTCATTATATCGCTGTTTAAACCATGGATTTCGCATCTTTAATTTCCTCAATGTTGTACACTTGAAACACAACCCATTATAATGATAAATGTTCAGCCCCATTACAACGCTATGTTTGGGGTTCAGTCGAAATACCGCATCATATTGGCCCGTATCATAACTTTGTCACAAGGTACCTTACTAAACAAATAACAAAATACTGATTATGGGTCCATTTTTGGGGTCATTTTATACTGTAAATCATTCAATTTCGAAGGATACTTATCTTCACAGATATTCTGGATGGCGTCTTTAATATTAATCAACAAACTATCTTTCATCTTTCCAAGCGCATGAATCCATGAATATATGCATCCATGAAATGTTGAAAATATTGATTCATCTAAATTTAATATTAATGGTGATTATACAGTGTTGGAGTTTGCATCACAATGGGTCATGTTGTAAAGGAACTATACTGTATTTGGTATTGGACTCCAAACAGGTTAAAATGAATCTGTAGTAAGTGTGTTATCACTATATGTACACAAACTCATTGGTATTTTTTCCTATTATCACACAATATAGGATTTTCTTTACTTGCATTTTTCCCTTTTTGTAAATGCTTTTTATGAACACAATAACTGAGATGGTGTGAAAAACAACATAAAACTGCAGTCTATACTGCAATTCTTGAAATATACAGAAAATCCATTAAACATCTTAAAATTCAACAAAAGTCTTTTAATAGAAATAAGTATCTGAACAACACAAAAAATAAATATATACTAAGTAGAAAGAAAATACATATCAAAATCAACTCTGATATCATGTATAAAATGATCAAGCAATAATGTTATTTAAAATCACAGAAGGTGTACAAATGACCATTATATCACATGTTGACATGTTAATTCACTATTAAATGTACAGTTCTCTGTATAAATACTGATTTTTATAACACTGGTGTTCTAAAAATGATTAAAAAATAAATAAAAACAACAAACATTCATATAAAAATGTCACACAATGTCCAAAAAGGACTATCAAACATTTTATTATGCAATTTTTAATTAAAACTTGGAGAAAAAAAAATTAGAACTATGACTGAAGGTGATTGACACCCCGCATACTGCTTTGTAGAAGGGCAATAATTCTTACAAAATATTAGACACATTTATCTGCACTTGTCTGCTGATAAATCATTATTCAAATGAAGAGTGCATTATCATCAGCAGTGTCCAAACATCATGTAACATGAGTATGGATGTGACATACGATTCCTATATAGCCCCACTTCAATAATTGAAGCTGGGGGGTATAATTCAAATATTTACAAGAAGTATAAAGATATAAAGGGGAAAATACCTTAAAATCTGTTTAAATATATAACTTCTACATAACTTTGGTAAATTTCTTTCATTTTACATTGACTGGAAGCAAGTTCTTACAACTTTATTCATTTTACATCGATTACGAAACAAGCTCTTACAACTTATATTAATCACTCTCGATGGCTCTGATGGTGGCGTATGTTGTCATTTTTGTGGGCGGAAACAGGAGAGCTTGGAGAAAACCCATGTGCCTGGATGGGTGACCACTGTACCCTCTCATGTATGTGACCAGGAATCGAACCTGGGACATATTGGTGAGAAGCTAAGCGCGTTACCACTACACTATCCAGGCACCCTTTATTTAACTTCTTTCATTTTATATTGACTTGAAGCAAGTTCTTACAACTCTCGATAGTTCATGGGATGGACCAGTACTTTGCACCTGGGAAGGTCATGGAAACTTGCTTCACAACGGTATTTCAACCCACAATCCTTCAGATACCACTTATATCCATTCTCTCTGAACCATGGTGCAAACATTAGATAATCATCATCTCTAAAAAAGACTTCAACAATGCAAAATCAATTGAAATAAATAACAACAAAAAATGATACATGTACAAATATGTGTACAATTCTTTAATATTTTTCATGTTTCATGTAAATTTAAATACTGTTAGAACAAAATATTTCTTACTTTATGGTTAATTTTATACATAATTATAGGCTATGGACGGAAGATTATCACAAAGTAGACTTGCATATTGTATATAAAAATAATATCTAAACAGCATAATAATTTTTATCCAACATTTCAGATAATAATCTATATAAATTGCTGCGCAATGAATAAATTAAGACCAATGAATAAAATTTCATATGAATTCAAGGTGAAACTACACATTAAAATTCGGTTTAAGATATGACATTACTCTGACCTTGACCTGGTACCAATGACTTAATGTCAGGTCCATGACACAGCGCCTGGCCATATCCACTTTTTGTGTCAAGTATGGTGTTCTAATATGTACAAAAAAATAAAAATAAAAGTCTAAACCTGATGTAAAAGTAAATATAGAAGACTGATGAATAATATAAGCATTTATGGTATACATTGCTCTTGGGATTCTGTGCAAGTTAATGATAAAGCATTCTGACATAAACTTTGACAATGTCCCTTAACCCTTTTCCTCATATAGACTCATTTTGACGCACTCAATAGGTACCACATAAAGCCTGATCTGCAGAAAACCACAGTTAAACCTTTCCAAATTTAATTACAAAATCCTCATTTCCAGACCACTGAGGAGCAGCGAACAGCATAAAACCTGATCAGCCTGCGAGTTACTTGCAGGCTGATCTGGTTTTATGTTGTTCGCATAGGTCTTTTCATGGTGTCCTCTATGAGGGAAAGGGTTAAGTGGTGGTATAAGCTGAAAAATTAAACCTTTGCCTCTCCTTGTACTGGAACTTTTATATCAATACCCCATCTAGTAGTATGAACAAGTATGATACAAAAAATGATCAGAGTTGTATGATATAAATGACCATACCTTGAAAAATCTCTCTACCCTCAAATGTTTTGCTTTTTTTTATGGGAAATGTAGTGATTTTTCTTGTTTAGTATTTGAGTAACTATTTTCTGCTGACCCATGTTATAGATTTTTTTTCTATTGTATTTACTGTCCTTTCTAATGGCTACTTCTTAAACTAAGACACAAACTTTCTAGTTTCTTTGAGAAATTTTCTCAAAAAAAAAAAGCTGTTTTGTCTGTATTGAAACATAGTGAGAGTGTTTTGTATCAGAAGAGAGGATTTATTCAGATAATGGAATGCTTTACACTACAATATGAAACAAATTTCTCCTCTTTTTGTAAACATTAATGATTTGATGAATATTACTTTAATTAATTTTAAATTGCAGTCTGTGAAGAATATGAGCTACAATATTGTATGAGTAAACCAGGGAGATCATAATCAGACAACTCCTTGAAGCAGCTGTCTGATCTGTGTCTCATCTGTTTGCCGAAACATCATAACATATTGGCATGAAGTAAAGCATTAATTGCCATATAATTGTATATATTATACTAATGTGATTTTTCCTACATGAACTTATGAACATTACATGATAATCTCTCTGCACAAAGTACCCTGTTCCACAGTAGATCTGTCGTATCTCATTTACATGGAATGGTGAACCTCAATCTAAAACTCCTACATACAAATCTCTGATTATATTATGTTAATACTATAACAAGTAACTGTTCCTCAGAATATCAAGTTTTGGCTGACATTTCAAAGACTGATTGCAAAACTATTCTAATTGCAAATAAAAATAGAACAGTTTTGAAGTCAGGCCTTGATTTGTTTGTGACAAATAAATACACAGTCTTCATGTTTGTCATGAAAACAAGTAACTAAGTAAAGAATATATTCTGCATTGTAAATCATATATTAAGCAATGAGATGCATCCTTGTCCTGATAATCATTCATAATTTAAATACCTTTATCCCAGCAGTGCATACATTAAATGCGCAGTACACTCACCTTTTATCACTAGCAATAGGTAAAAGATGCTTGTCAATAAGATGAAATATTGATTTCACAGCAACATGGTAAAAGCAATTTTATTGAGAAAAAAAAAGAATTGTCTTACTTATAACTCAAAAATATTTGTTAAATTGTTATCATTCTATGGTATCCAGTCATTATGTGCTATCAAAAACTGAATATTCTGCTTCCTAATGTGTGCTAGCGAGTATTTTGTACACCCTCCATTTTAGCCCCTTCGTCTATTGAGAAAAGCCTGCAAGTAACACAAAAAATATACTTTTGTTGTTGGGATTACCGTGGCTGTGATAGTTTTTCAGTCATATAGTGACATCCAGATGATCAGTGGTGGAGGGAGACATACCAGAGCAGAGCCTCATCAGATATCGTTCCCGTCAACTCATTTAATGTTTCCAACAAACCATAATCTCCCATGACAGATCTTCTATTTCTACCATTTCCTGCTCTTCGGTCGCATTACAGAATCTGATCCTAGGACGAAAGACTTTCAATCTTATTTGGCTTTTCAATGCTCTTACACAGCATAAAATGGTAAATCTCAGAGGCAAGAGATAAAAACAAGTATCATAGGACACATGGACTACATCTCTACTGTAAATGAAGGCCTCTCTGCCATGACTTTTTCCAGATGTCGGACACTGGTGCAGCCATACATATGGACCGAGCGCAGACGTCGACAGTGTTTGGCCAACTTTATCAGGGACTGCTCTGTAACATCTGAGAGGAAGTTGATCTTCAGGGTCTCAAGACGCTGCCCGCTGAAGTTGGCAATCATGGACACACTGTACGGAGAGAGTAAGATAGAATGACTTAGATAGAAATTATCGTAGCATTATATCTTTATGATGAAGAAACCTATTAAAGCTCACACTAACAGAGATTTTTCCTTACCTATTTATCTTTATTTTGAAGCAAGAAAAATCCCTATGTGTCTCTTTCTTTCATATTCTATTGAGTTTTTCATAAGAACAATATCTTATTCTTCAAATGTTCCTTATGCTATTTTAAATGGTTGCTTGGTAAAACATCTCATCAACAGTATTTCAGTCAAATGAGAACTAAATTTGCATAAGACAGATATACATTCATTTCACTGTGATATCACATCAAACAAAGCATTCAACACTGGGCAAACCAGTCCTGTAATAACACTAATACTGTAGTTAAACTGATTATCCTACTGGCTTAGTTTCATACAAATTATGAAAAGGACAACTTCACATATTACATATTAAATTCAAATTCTCTAAACTTGAAATGATTTATGAAAAATTGATTTTTCTTTATTGTACAGACTGTGTTAAATCTGAGCTACAATACTGTTTGAGTAAATAGAGGAGATCTGTGCTGCCCTGTTTACTTGGGCATCAAAAGGCATCTATATGAGGTAAAATGTATCTAATTCTAGCATTTTCCCACTCTACTGTTAAATCCTCCACAATATCTTCCCTGCTTTCTGAACCTTCTAAATTCCTCTCTGTTAAACATGTCAGTCTCAACCACACTACCCATCCCTACCATCGCTTGTAGTTGCTATGACAACCTACCTCCTGTGGGTACAGCTGGTGGAACTAATGTCAATGTGCCGCAGATTGGTGCATGTGTTAACCAGGGCTCGAATACTGCCGTCTGTCACATTCTTACAGTCACTCAAATCCACACTCCTGAAAAAAAAATAAAAAAAAAATAACAACTAAATAATAATCAAACTGCCAATGTGACGGTAGCTTTGAGTTTTCACATTTTACTTTCAGGGCCTGTTTCCCTTTTTCATCAGGAGCTGTTCAAAGGCAACTTCCAATCTAAAATGTCTTAGTTCATGCTGTTTTAACTAGAATAGTCCTAACTTTGAATGATTGAAATGATTACCTTTAAATATTTCTCAGTCTTTCCAAAAGAACTCACAGGTGTCACCTGCTGACAGTAGAATGATGGAAAGAGACTGACAGACAGACAGATAGACAGAGGATGAATCCTAATTTATATCACATCTGCCTACAGCAGGTGACACAAAAATGTGGTATCCAGGTATAAAACCCAAATACAGTATATTTTAACCCTTTCCCTCATATATACTCATTTTGACGCCCTCAATAGGTATCACATAAAGCCTGATCTGCAGAAAACCACAGTTAAACCTTACCAAATTTAATTACAAAATACTCATTTCAAGACCACTGAGGAGCAGCGAACAGCATAAAACCTGATCAGCCTGCGAGTTACTCGCAGGCTGATCTGGTTTTATGCTGTTCGCATAGGTCTTTTCATGGTGTCCTCTATGAGGGAAAGGGTTAATGGATCTGTATGGTTATGTTTTTTTCTGGTCTTGCTTTCCTTCAGTATAACATGGTAAATCTTGGCAATGAAATGTCAAGAAAACAAGATGTCACACACCTAATATCCGTCAGATACGTTGCAATCTCCAGTACAGACACATCTGTAATGTTAGGGCAGTTTGCCAGCGACAGGTGGTGCAGGCGAGGGCAATTCTTTACCACCCGACGTATACAGTTGTCCTTGATCTGTTTACATCCCCGCAGGTCCAGTGTCTCCACGCGACCCAGACTGGCGGACAGCTGGGATATGCAGGAGTCTGTCAGCTGCAGATACAGAGGATACATGTCTATCTTCATGGAAGGTAGTATTTTATTTCAATAAGTCATAGCTTAGGACCTTTCACAGATATATTACAGATGAATATATCATACATTTTTTAATGAGTACTCAGAAAAGAAGTGAAAGCAGATTGTGGATATGTGTTGATTTAAGTGATAATTTGAATATAACTTCATGAATGGTCAAAGAAAAAGAATCATGCAATTCAAAAATACCCATGAATGTTACCATAGCAAATTAAAACCACTTTAGATTGCTCAAACCTGTTATATACAGACTGATATAATTATGTATCTCATGATGCTGTTTATGAGGCATAGAGTTAAGCAGACTGTATCATATTGGTAAGTTATAGTAGTCCAGGAATATCAAATGATATAACAAGAGGGCCAAGATGGCCCTGTGTCGCTCACCTGAGTAAGATGGCTGTGTTAGGCATAATGACAAAAAATCTGGCATCTAAAAGTGTTTTTCTAACATTTGACTAAGTGACCTACATATTGATCCTACCTGAATTTGCACTCAACTGGGAATTCATGCAGTCATCATTCATATTAAGTTTAATGAAGACTGGGACAAAAATGTAGGCCTCTAGAGTGTTCACAAGGTTTTCTTAGATTTGACCTGGTGACCTAGTTTTACCCATGACCCATTTCAAACTCATCAAGATATCATTAGACAAACATCCTGACCAAATTTTATGAAGATTAGGCCAAAACTGTGGCCTTAGAGGTTCACAAGGTTTTTCTTAGACTTGACCTGGTGACCTAGTTTTTGATCCCACATGACCCAATTTCAAACTCATGCAAGATATCATGTAGACAAACACCTGACCAATTTTATGAAGATTGGCCAAAACTGTGGCCTTAGAGTGTTCACAAGGTTTTTCTAAGATTTCTGGTGACCTAGTTTTTGACCCCATGTCACCCAATTTTCGAACTCATCTAAGATATCATGTAGACAAACACCCTGACCATTTTTCATGAAGATTGGGCTAAAACTGTGGCCTCTAGAGTGTTCACAAGGTTTTTCTAAGATTTTCCATGGTGACCTAGTTTTTGACCCCATGTGACCCAATTTCGAACTCATCTGAGATATCATGTAGACAAACATCCTGACCAAATTTTATGAAGATTGGGCCAAAACTATGGCCTGTAGAGTGTTCACAAGCTTTTTCTAAGATTTGACCTGGTGACCTAGTTTTTGACCCCACATGACCAAATTTCGAACTCATCTGAGATATCACGTAGACAAACATCCTGACCAAGTTTCATGAAGATTGGGCCAAATTTGCGGCCTCTAGAGTGTTCACAAGGTTTTTCTAAGATTTGACCTGGTGACCTAGCTTTTGACCCCACATGACCCAATTTCGAACTCATCCGAGATATTATGTAGACA
>CM037790.1:28035818-28085818 GCA_021229015.1 Solen grandis | reverse complement strand
AGATTAAAACAAAATGTTTTAATGGACGGTTTATAATAAGCATACTGTCTCCCTCTTTTTCTCTTTTCTACTGTTTTTACCTTATAGTCTTACTTGTCTATGCACAGGACATTCATATTAAAAAGATGACCTCTCTTTATATTAGGCCTATTTATATATAGAGAGGCAGTTATTATTTTATCAATTTCTCTGCACGAGTCCCGGGTCTCACTATGCTTCTTAAATATGACTCCCAATTCAGAAGCATTGTCCATATATTTTATGCATTTTGAGGATGCATTGAAATTTAAAATTTGAATCCTGACAGCGAAAACATTACATCTAAGATGAAGAATGCATGGGTAAAAAAATCACTAGCGTGGTCGATTTTTTTAAAAATTAAGAATCAAATTAAAAAAATCGACCTCTCCATATATTATTTATACATAGAGAGGTCGATTTTTAAGTTTTTATTTATTTATTTATTTTTTTTTTTTTTTTTTTTTTTGGTTTATGTTTATCAAAAGGAAACAAATACAAATTAACAAAAGCAAACTATTGGATGTATAAATGTAGTACTTAAAACAAACTGTAAAAATATAACAATAAGAATTAAAAAAAAGGTCCCAGCTGGTATCGAACTCTTGACCTCATGATGGGAAAACAAATAGTACTGGTCGACCGATTGAGCTAATTATTTATAGTTAAAACAACAGCCTCACTACTCAGACAATATTAATTACATTAATTACACCAAGCGTTCTTTATATCACGGTCACATATAAACAAGATAAACATTACGCATTACTTATCCCACCTATCATGTAATAAGTAAACTATTATGTATAATTACAAGCTCAATAGAGAGGACATGAAATATGCAATGTGACCAAACTGATTTCGTACTTATCTAGGTTCGATGAAAGATGTCCTAAATGTTTAGTTATGATTACCGGCAAATGTCTGACTGACCACATTTTGTTAGACTGTCCCTTTATGTTAGCTTATAGGCAGCGGCTTATGTGCAAAATACAAAGGCTATTTAGCCCACAAGTAAAAGACACGATGCAAAATTTGGAAAATAAAGTATTTGTTAATACGTTACTGGGTGTACCATGTCCAGTTATTTTGAATCAACTCCAGGATAGATATGAAAACTTCCTTGGGGTGCTGTTTCAATATTGTCATTTGGTCTGGCTTGAATTAAAACTGTGCTAAGACACTTTTGTATATTCCCTTTAGTGAATTAGTTTATCAATTATTTTCTCTCTCTCTCTCTCTCTTGTAATTGTAGTTTGTTTATTGTTATGCAGTCGCTCTTCATACATTAATCCTTGTGCTGCAAGGATTAAACTAGATATGAAGTATCGTAATACGTGTATTCATAAAACATGTCTATAGCTATTTTTTTATTGCCTCATTTATCTTCTTCGTCATGCACTCCCCCCCCCCCACCCCCCAAAAAAAAAACAAAAAAAAAACTTATAATTTTACATAAATAAATAGATAATTGGTCAGCTTTTATTAATAGGAAAGTAAGCATGGATATGTATGTTTGTGTGCTATACTGACATTAGTATGATATGTGTGGTTATGACATATGCTTCTGTGTTTTCCTTGTACTCATTTTGTAATGTGTGTGTGTGTGTGTGTGTGTGTGAATTTATTATATGCATTTGTAATCTTCATATACTGGAGGAAATAAAGAATATATATATCACGGTCACATATAAACAAGATAAACATTACGCATTACTTATCCCACCTATCATGTAATAAGTAAACTATTATGTATAATTACAAGCTCAATAGAGAGGACATGAAATATGCAATGTCCAGACGGACGAGCGAAACGATAAGTAGGTCATGGCCTATATGTATAAAAACATCATTAAAATACAAACAATGTATTTGAAACCCCTAAACAATCACATAGAAAAATATTGGTCACTGAAAACTATTACTATCACAACTTTCATTTGACTGCAATACCAATTTTGCACATGCGCAAACGAAAGTGTAAACCCATTTTAATTGGACATACTAACATACATGTATATACAGTACTTAATACCAGTAATGTATATACAGTACTGAATACCGTCCAGAAAATAGCATAACCAGAGGCGAAAGTATCTAGATTTTATTTTTTTTCCTTCTTCCCTTTCTTTCCGGTATATATTATACATATATGTTGTATGTATACAGTGAACATTGATGTTCTCAGTCTTAAACAAAACTGTTTTTTATACTGTTGAGGCCAAACTTTACGATTATACAACGCATTCATTCCTCCGAGGAATCCCCGAAGCCTCGGTGATACATCGCCTAATCTATGTGGATATTTCCCCCGATGATGTTTCAAATTCGGTGAAGCTCCGGGGCACCTTCGCCGATCATCGGAGCTTTGTCACCATTTCTCATGTGACTGTCCCTTCTTTTTGGCTCAAACATCGGAAGCCATCGGGAGAAAATTTGAGTATTTCCACATCGGAGATGATATTCTCTATGTGAGACCTGGGCATTAGATCAATGGCCATCAAATTTCAAAATCAAATATAATTAAAAATATCCCCCCACCCCTAGCGGAAAATCTCTTGATCCGGGCCTATATGTACCGGTATATGTTGTAGGTATATTGAAGGTTTGTATTTTGTATAACTGTGTTCAATATAACATTTTTTAAAAAAATTCATTAATGTAAAAACTACTTGTTAATTGAATAAAGAAATGTCATTAAGCAAAAATAACTTTTACTGTATAATGAAATTTGTAGAATTTTGTTGTTTATTTAATAATCTTACATCAGATGTTTGGGTAGTTCCCACTTATCACTTTGTACCTTTAATATTTCCGCTACATTTCGGACCCGATGGCCTTTCACGGAGATAACCAAGGTTTCCTTATGTTTCATTAGGGTAACTTTGTTATCTTGGTAGATGTCAAGTGGTCCATGACGTAGTGGAACCATTACAGGGGGAACTTTACCTTAAAGACATTGACCTATAGCTCAATCGGGTTTGTATAAACAAATATTCTCAACAGTAAAGCTTTTTTACACTTTTCACTTCACCTCTTCCTTTTTTTTCTTTAGATGTTTAAGACATATTAATAGTCAAAACCTATGTAATCCCCACTCTTTCCTGTACTTAGTCTTTGGTGTTTGCTGTTTAGGTTATGCTTCTTTCAATACATGGTTTCCTCGACACATATCCCTCTACCTAATCACTGAAGATAACTGCCAAAAAAAAAAAAAGATTAAATATTTTAAGGATACCTTTGTCATAAAACATCAACACTGGCAGAACTGAGCAAACTTATTAATTCAATAGAAAAAATAATATGGTCAGAATTCAAATCATTAACGCTGCTCTTTTTATCACAGAATCATAAGAAAGAAAGAAAGAAAGAAGGAAAGAAATTGTGATTGTGCTATGTTTATATTCCGTCGTGCCGATAATCAACCTTATCGACACTGTCATTGAAATATATAAACCAATGAAATTCGTTGTTACAAATTAATTATGCTATCCCACAATTCTAATTAATGTTCATATATATTTTTATTGTCCTTCTATATTTTTAACCTCATAAATATTCTTTTAGAACATAAATATATTTTATGAACAATTATGTTTCTTTGTTGCATAATTATTTTTTTATTGAACAAATAGTTTATACAATTTTACTACACTCCACACGTCATACATATGAAACAATCTCTGTATAATTCACAGTGAAAAAAGGATAAATTTTAAGCTGTTTTGTGAGTATTTCACAGGTTAAAAACGACCAACATTATGAAATGAAAATGTTTAGCAGTATGCTCTAAAAGCAATTTAGCGTCTCACCTCAACGACAGTGTTATGAAGCATCCAGTGTTTTCTCAGTAAACAATTCTGCCACTCATTGTATTCTACACGTAGTCTCGGACCATTTAATTTCCTCTGACACTTTTCAATATCGCCGTGGTTCGACTCCAAGACGAGGGAACGCAATCAATTACAATAAGTAAACCTCTCTGACTTGAACGATTGCAGAAAGGATCGGCCAAACAATCAATAGTTCCCAATTTTCTGCGCTCTTATAATTCAATAAGTGTTAATAAAGTCAAAGATTATTCAATTGCAAGTTGCCCTTACATTACGGAAAGTATATATCCTGACATTAACAAGCGCCGCGTGAGAGCAATAAAAATACGTGTAAAAACAATACTATCTGATTTTCTTCATGATGACCGAACATATCAAGTGTTTAGAAATTCATATTATCCAATGATTTCTTTGAGTAGGACATACTTCAGTTTACAGCGTGTGACAAAACCCAGTCTGTCATTAGTTTCTTCAAAAGCAAAGGGGTCTGGCACGAGATGAGTCATATATCACTATATATAATACTTATATAGAGAAATATGACCCAACTTTCGTGCCAGACCCCTTTGTTCAAAAGCAGTTCCGCCTGGAAATCAAGAGGAAGCGTAGGAAAAATCTTGATGAGAGATTTTGGTAGTTTTCGATAAAAAGGCAGTTAATAGCTTATTGAATATATTAATAATCGTACCGTCAATCCCGTGGTGGAAATATGCCTCCCTATATCACCATCGGAAGTCACACATATTGGCTTCATTTCCTCATACAATAGCGGCATACTATGGTCAGTTAACCTTCAGTTGTGACTCTTTTAGTGAGTTCTATAAAATGATACTTTAATGTCATTGGACCTAAGTACCATCCATATATACATGTACGTTATTTTGTGTGTTCTATTATTTGTCCTTCAAGAGGCAAATATTTACTGGCTGATCGTATCGAGAAAAAATAGTAATAATGTTGGATAAGATATGTTCACGATGAGAAAATTGGTATTTGAATAGCACCTTAAACAGACAATGTAATTTTATCTTACAGTTCATATACTGCAGAAACAGGCAATTACAGTGTAATCATATTGATGGTTATTTTTTTAATAAAAAGCAATATAATAAAAGTCTCTTGGAGCACTATTACTCAGGTATCTTGATCCTTGTTTAAGACGATGATCAAATTAAGTACAGCGTACGCGTAGAATTTACAATTTCATCTTATAACACCATGAATGCTTAATTGTACACGACATTTTAAACCAAATACCAGGGCATGCTCTTAGTTGGTGCCCCTTCTTGGCAGGGAATTTTTGTTAAAGCTGAGCCAATCAGTAATGTAGATATCGTCTTATTCGCAATAGAGTATCCGCATCTCAGAAAAATCAAGTGATTCCATGATGTTTGTTAAAGTTTCCTGGCTCATTAGTATCTTGGAATCTGTGATTGGAGCTAAGTAGTCGTGTTTTGAATATCAAAACGCACATCCTAATTCCTCACTCATTCCTGGTTATTCCATCGGTTGCTTTACAACTGCATTCTGGGTCATTTGGATTTTCCATGTGGGGAAGCATTAAAGCTTGAGATAGGTCAGTGCATCTACTCGGCTACATCTGTGCAGATAGGCCTTCCTCTCCCTGTAGTAAGATGGACGGCGCTGTGTTCCTGACATACTGTCGAATCGACGGTAAACAGTAACTGAAAAGTCCATTGTCATTAAGAAATACATATAAAGACATTTTGTTGAGTTTCCCATTATAACAAGAGACCAAGACTGATTGATACAGAGTCAGGATAATGTGACTAGGCCTGGTATCATGCCACTTGTCTTCGGCGTGATTTTTCAGTAAAGCCCCTGTCACACTTTACCGCATTTCTGCTGCGTTGGCACGGCGTTGATAAGTTTTCCAGAGCGTCGTGAGATCGCAAGAAAAATCTTTTTTCGTTAAGATGGAGATGTCATGGCGTGCTCACAGCGATCAAGGCGTTGCTACAGAGATTCAATAGCGTTCTGTTGCGTTCCTACGAAGTTATTGTAGGCGACTGTCTGCGCTAGCACGGCGCATCCACTGCGTGCACAGCGTTTTCACGGCGACTACACCGCGCTTTAACGGCGCTCACACAAACAGTATGAACGCGGTAGAGACGCAGTGACATCTCAGAGAACGCCGTAAATTCCCTGAGCAAGCGCCATGAATAACAACTGCGTTCGCACTGCGACCTTTGTGTGCATTCGCGGAGCTCCTGTGGCGTCGCAGGAGACGTTATTGCGCCGCTTAGGCGTTCTTACGGCGTTCTAACTGCGCTTTTATCAGAACACTGAATGACGCTATCAGTCGGTGTTCTATGCGATCTCAATACGTCTACCGGGGACGCCACTGCAATGCTGCAGCAATGCTTGCGATCGCACTGCCCTCACCTCGGCGTTCTGAATTTTTCTTGGACTCCATGAGACAGAAATAAAACAAAAATGCTCTACTCTCCGTCGTTGATGTTGGTGAAATTCTTTGTTTCCTGACAATTTAACTCGGCAACTGTTGCTCAGATTGCACGGGAAAGCGCAAAAGCAGTTAAAGATAGACTACGGTAAAACGTTTCTTACCAGTGAGGGTAGCGATTTCGTAAATTCATTCTATGAATTTAGCGCATGCGCGAGGAGTGAATATGATCAGCCAAATGACAGCAAATGAAAATATAAAATCTAAATATAGGTTTTATATTTCCGAATACCGTTTCAATACCATCCGTGACAATTTTGCCTGTGATGGGGAAAACCACCTTTTCTTACGTATGGTTTGCATCGGGTGTCCATGCAACTGTAGATGAGTACTGCTACTCGTATTACACATATATTCTTAAAATTCTTAGTCGATGATCATCTCTGAACGAGCTGCTTTAAATGGCCAAACAACACTAGTCATTCAACGTTATAGGTCACCAGTATAACCGAATCCAAAATAAGTAATTTTGAAGATTTTTCACCATAAGTCTGGCCAGATACACAGTGTTGAGGCTGCTGTATCAAATCAACAGTTACAAACCGGGTTTGTTATAAATAAAGTACAGCAGCAATGCGCGCTTCTATGGAACGCCATAGCTGCCTTAACATGAGCCAATGTATTTTATCATGATAGTTCACAATGACGATTCGTGCAAATCGTAGTAATTGTTGTTTAGAAATAAATATGATATATCCTTTCACAAATACATAATCCCAATTGTATTATACAATGATCAGTCTACATTTTATGATGCTCAAATGACATTACATGATACTTTGATGGTCATTTGTTATTTTGTGATGTGTATTTAGTCTTCTTTGATGATCGCGGCCTGTATGATTCCCGCATTCCATTACATACTGTTCATGGTTAGTATACGGTGATACCACAGGTACCACGCGGAATTTCCTATATACCGACAAGACGCGCCAAAAACCAAAAGAAACATTTTTTTTTGGTCACAGCCTGATAATAATATTTCATTGCTTATTTTATTTTGTTGTTGTAAACGATTAGCAGTGATAAGACGCCATGTAATAACCGATGTGATCCTGGGTTTTCAGATTTTGTTCTTCTTTACATATTCATTAAAGGAAGCGATATATACATGTATATTTGTACGACTTTGGTATTGTTATTAATACAAGCTACTTAAAACACATAAATTATATGCGAGGGTATGCATTTCAAAAATATTATCTTGTATTCCAGTTAAAATTTTGTCTCAACCTTCAGTTTCGGTAGCCTTGAATCCAGCAAAGTATTCATATAAATGATCGATAGAAGCTTAATGATACTTCAGTACTTAGTTGTTGTTTTTTATGTTGTCAGGTCTTGGCGGGTTTTAATTACGCATCACGTTTACTGAAATGCACAAATGCGTCGTTCTTTAAACAGGCATTAAAGAGGTAGAAAGAACACATTGTATTGATATTAGACAACTCAAAACGGCAAAGACACATTCTATAAATGTCATGTTACACAAACATATGTCTGTTCAATTTATCTGACAGTAGAGAAACGTCTCACCTTTTCGATATAATGGTCAAAACTTGAATGTAAGTTTTATCATTTACTGCTTGAACATCAACAAGTGAGGATGGATGGCAGCAAATTTGAGATAATGTTTATTGTCGATTTGATGAAGCTATATCAAGTAATATATATTGTTGCATGAATTCGCGAGATGAGCTTGATTAACCTGCACAATATATATGAGCGCCCATGCACCCGAATGTATGAAGGCGGTTTAATCAAGATCACGGGTGAAGCCGTAGCAATATACGTCTTGTAACATGGCCAAAATGTAGGAAGGGGGCGGTACTGTGATCTCAGGATTTTTTTTATGCAATTGATCCCAAATGTTGAGCGCTTTTGGGTATCAAAGAGAAACCCCGTGACCAATCAGTGAAAGGAAAGTTTCCTCTTGACAAGTAACTCTTTCGAAACAAACCCTAACATTTCGGTGCAAATACCTTTTAACAGAAAAGAACGTACTGAATTAGTGCTGATAATCTGTTAAAGACTGATTTCACGTTTGACCATGGATGTGAACGATAGTGCAGAAAAAAATTTCTTATCCTAATATAAATTGTCAGCGATAGACTCTCAAAGGTCTCTAATTCAGAGTGACCATAACAGTTTCTAACATTCGGGAAAACATCACTAGTGATGTGCTTTTCGTGGCAGCAAAGAAATACATGTACTCACGAATTCTGAAGGATTTCCCGAATGTTTGGAAATCCTGAACATCTGACAAAAGAATCATTAGGGCCTATGTATAGAGCACAAATTTCCGCCTCGCATTCGCTTTATCTCATAAAAATGATGAAGAAAAACATACTTTAAGCAGTTTTCTTTTCCGAATCGAGGCTAATATGGCATTGCTACTTTGCGGCGGCCGCAAGCCAGTATATACCTCATTATGTGATTCCCTTGTCATCGTTTTCGTAACATTTCGGACATGTTGCATTATGCACACAGCAGAGATTATCCGTTCGTGTTCACGTCATTTGCGGGTTTCACAAAGTTACCCAAAAATAACAGGAACAACCAATCAGAAATAGACTACTTGTTCTGGTACTCTGCTTTGATCAAATAAATAATAAATACTTCATTTTGAGATTCTTATCGTCGTTTTCGTATCATTTCGGATGTAGTGTAATGGGCGGATAGCCGAGATTATCCGTTTGTTTACATGTCATATGAGAATTTCCCGAAATTAAGATGAATTACCTGAAGGAACAAACAACTGAAACACAGGGGCTTAAAAGTTCCACGGGGAGATTCGCCCTATAGAACTTCGAGCCCTTGTGATCAAATTACAGGAAAACATTTACTATTATTAAACAGTTATCATATTGGCCTTCACAGTTGGTTTGTAAATTAGCAGATGCAGCTTGAAAGCTTAATTCAAACTTTATCGGTAAGTCCATTCGACGGCACCTGGTTATTATAATGAGACCAAGACTTGAACAAAATCATTCGGTAGTTAAGCAACAAAAGCTATGGTTAGACCGGCTAAGTATAAACTAGGCAAGCCTTCCTTTTAAAGGGAATTTTATTTTGTCTAAATGTAGAAAATAACGTAATGATCTAAAAAAGCAAAAGGAGGAAAGTTCACATCTGGATTCCTGTTACTTAGTAAATACTAAGGCCCACCTAAATAAACGATCATTTGGTGGTCACACGATAGGTCGTGCCGCCATAGCTGCAAATATTTGTTTAACCGAGTGTCCGCCATTACTGCGCGGTTATCTGGAATAACTGCATTATTGCTCCGCCCCCTGAAAGTGTGCGGTACCCAAATTAAACATGGCATTTTTCTAAAGAAAACTACACAGGCCGTGTCATATCGTAAATGATTTAACGAGGAATTTTCTTATGTTACCTAGAAAACCGTAAATAGTGCGACGCAATGGTGTCATTTACTACAGTTTGCTGTCTTTTTCTTAATTACTTAAGTGAGCAAACAAGAAGAGTCTTGCAGTGGTAAAACGCCGGGTCACTGAACCAGGGTTTGTGGGTTCGAATTCCGTAGGAGGCGAGAATCGTGAAAGCAGATGTGAAATTTCTTCAGACTGAACGTTCCATTTCTGCCTTCTTCGCATGCGCATATTTCAAATTTTGCATTCGTAAATGTCACGCGACGATGAAGATGAGCGACAAAAATGGGGTCCACACATTTTTACTAAAGCATTGGACTACGCGTTATAATCCAAGGTGAATATAGACAAAAACGTGTACCAGTACTTAATTGGACGAGAGGAAATTGCCATGTGCTAAAAGCATTGGGCTACGCGTTATAGTTTACGGACATTACAAACAAATACCAGCACTTAATTGGACGAGAGGAAATTGCCATGTGCTAAAAGCATTGGGCTACGCGTTATAGTTTACGGACATTACAAACAAATACAAGCACTTCACAATTTATAAATGTTGTGTTATATAGGTGACTTATAGGCCCATTGGGCCGGGTGTGTTAAATAATCCACATTGATTTATTGTTTATATATTTATACTATGCACAAGTCACTATAATAAAATATTTCTTATCTTATCTTCTTACAAGCACTTAACTGGACGAGAGGAAATTGCCATGGGCTAAAAGCATTGGACTACGCGTTATACAATACAATACAATACAATACAATACAATACAATACAATATCTTTATTCAGCATTAAACATACAGCATGTTTATAGCCAGTAAAGTCATATATAAACATATAACTGAACAAACATGTACTTTAACATAACACTTTCATGTTTGACTTTATGTCATGGTAATTAGTACTACAAACCTTTACAATAATATAATAGGGATTATTTTATAATTCCTAACATTTTCTGAGAGTGATATATAGTGTACATTTAAAGAATTCAGAAATATATATATATATTGCAATATAATGATTAAAAAAAGCAATAATTATTTTCTACTATTATTATTCATTATTTCTTAATCTGAATGCATAGTATACATATTTTGCCACTTGATTAATAATAGTTGAAGATTTTGAAGACATAATACTGATAAATTTATGTATATTTGGAAAACTCCGGTAATAACTACTTAAATATCTGTTTCTCAGTTCTCTATATTTTGGGCAGATTAGTAAAAAGTGATACTCATTTTCTATCATTCTCATATTACATTTTGAACATATTCTATTTTCATGTAAGATATTTGCATGCCGGCCTGTCTCCACAGCTAGATCATGTGACGAGAGTCTTAATTTTGTAAATGCTTTCTATATTTTTAATTGGAAAATTTAATTGGAATTATTTATTGATGCATACCAAGATTGCTTATAAATATCTAGTATACGTTGTTTGATTTCTAATAAGTTAGGTATATGCGTAAACTGGTTAATCCAAATATTTTGTAACCCTATAGTATTAAGTAACTCTTTAACATTGAATGCCCAGCTTTGTCCATCATAAGAGTTTTGAATTTCAGCATCTGTCATCAGCATATTATAAATATTTGTTATTAATGGATTATTTGATTTTAATAGCTTTATCCAATATGATATTATGATGAATTGTCGCGTAATCTTTAAAGGATAACGTCCCAGTTCCCCATAGAGACCATCTAAATTTGTAGATTTCCTAACGTTTAATATTTTTCTTAAAAATTTACAGTGAATTTTTTCTATGTCATTGGAATTGTGGAATCCCCAAACCTGTGCGCTATAATTTAAAACAGAACCAACTAAACTATCAAATAATTTACATTTTTCAGAGACATTTAATTCAAGTTGATTAAAAATTGTAAATAAATTGTGAAGTGCAAATTTTTAAAACCCTTTTAAAGTTTTATTTATATTTATCTTTAAACCCCATGAATCACAATATAGTTTTAAATCATTAAGCATTGACTGTAAGGCAGCTGGTGTTTCCGCAAATAAACAGGCGTCATCTGCGAACATAAGTATGAATATCTTAATATCGTCAATCTGAAACACGCCATCAATATCCGAATGTATATGATCAATTATGTCATTAACAAAGAATAAAAACAATAAACTAGAGCTAGGATCACCTTGTTTGACACCGATATCGGAATTAAAGAAATCTGACATTTGTCCATTGTGTCGTACACACGACCTAACAGAGCTATACATTGCCTTTAGAGCTTTTACCATCTGTGTGCTAACACCTTGTGTAATCAGTTTTTGCCATAAAAATATTCTATCAATCCTGTCAAAACATTTTTCGTAATCAATGAATGCACAATACAGTTTTTTTTTAGAATTAAGAGTTTTAGCAATTATCGAGTGTAATAAAAATATACAATCCGTTGTCGATTTTCCTTTTTGAAAACCAAATTGATTATCTATGATTTTCTCATTTTCATATGCCCATTTTGTTATCCTGTTTAATAAAAGTTGTGAATATATTTTTGCGATTACATTTATTAAGGTAACTCCTCTGTAGTTTATAGGATTATCGACATCACCGCTTTTATAAATGGGGGTTATTATTCCTTCTCCCCATGATTTTGGGTAGTCTCCCTTTAAGTATAAATGATTGAACAAGTAAAACAAAAAAGGCTTCTCTCCTGGTAAACTGTCTATGCCGCTACTTTTGTTATTTCTTTGAGAAAATACCGCTTCCTTAATCTCTTCATACGTAAATTCCTGGTCTAAATAAGCACAAATATTATTGAATGTATTATGATTACTCCCCATCTCGTGTTCTCTCTCCATAGAGGAGTCAGCATCTATGCCAAACAACTCCTTAAAATGTCTGAATAATTCATTTAATTCAATATTGTCCGATGCATCATTTTGTTTTTTATATTGCTTTTTTATTTCTTTCCAAAATTGCTTTGGTTTGCTTTTAGCTAATTTTGTGAGTTTGCTTTTTTGATTTTGTTTGTATATAGATTTTGCTTTTCGTTTCGTTTTGTTAAATGTATTTTTTGCATTTATAAACTCACTTCTGTGCTCATCAGTTTTACTTCTTGTGTATTTATTTCTAGCTATATTGAATACCTTACGCGCATTCCTACACTCGTCATTAAACCACTGGTTATTATTTGACTTTATCTGATCTTTTTTATATACCTGCTTTTCAGCCAAAGTGTTATTTGTATTTTCTTGTATGAAAACTATAAAATGATTTAATATCTTTTCAACTTCTGTGTGTGTTTCGCATTGTTTTAGATTATTTGTCAGTTTCTCTATTTCCTGTTGTTTGCTTCTAAGTAATGTTTTAAACTCTTGTGTTCGCCGTTCGTCATATTTTAGCTTGCTCGTATACTTAGACTTTTTTTGCTCCGCGCTTGCCCCTATTGTTTCTTTTAATGATAAGTTTATATGTATTCCATTATGATCTGAAAATTCTGATGGATTTAAAATTTTAAATTCTGAAATTAATTTAAGATTATTTTTCTCTAATAAAACATAATCTACAGTGCTCGACCCATTATGAGAATGAAATGTGTATCCCACAATATTATTATCAGAGTGTAATCTACCGTTGCATATACACATGGCTGTAGATTTACACATCTCGATTAGTCTACGGCCCCGGGTGTCTATCACGTGATCTTGATTTGCACGTGGTAAAATGTAAACATCGTTTGACAGTTCGCTGTCGTCTGCATCTAGGTATTGATCAAAATTCAATTGGTCATTTATTGTAGATGTTCTGGCATTCATGTCACCAGTGATCATGATTTGCCCTAATGTCTTATAATGCTCTATATTTGATTCAATCTCTTCTAAAAAATCAAAATGATTTTGATTAATTACTCTTGATAAATGTGGCAAAATATATAGCCCACAGTGATAATAAACAAATACCAGCAATTAATTGGACAATGCTAAAAGCATTGGACTACGCGTTATAACCAACGGCGATTATAAACAAATACCAGCAATTAATTGGACAATGCTAAAGCATTGGTTTTACCACGTGATATAAACAATTGGAAATCTAAAAGCATTGGACTACGCGTTATACCAGTGATTTATTAAAAAAACTACTGATGCAAAAATTTAATGAAATTAAGACTAGTTGATTTAAACAAATACCACACTTAATGGACAATCTAAAGATTGGACTACGCGTTATAGCCCACGGTGATTATAAACAAATACCAGCACTTAATTGGACAATTCTAAAAGCATTGGACTACGCGTTATAACCCACGGTGATTATAAACAAATACCAGCACTTAATGGACAATGCTTAAAGCATTGGACTACGCGTTATAACCCACGGTGATTGTAAACAAATACCAGCACTTAATATGGACGATGCTTAAAGAACAGAACAGAACAGAAGTTTATTAGGCATTAAACAAAATAAATTTTTGTAGCCATAAACACAGTAAAAAGGTAGCATAAACTACATGTAAATATATGTAGTTACATATAATTTTACAGGAAGCTATATGTTATATGTGGTTGTATAATGGTATGTCATTATATAAAATAAATCTAACTCTCAGGTACAAAGAAGAGAAGTAATGGTCATTGCATAAGATAATAGTAGTAATAATAGTATCTGTTTTACATAAGTTAATATCATCACAGGATTAATAATGAATATTAAGTAGTTTCTCGTAAAGCCATAGCATGATAAATGAACTTAGCGATATTATTTAAAGTTTTGATCGATGTACTAGACATTAAAGTGTAAAATTTATTTACATTTGGCCAATGACAATAGTATGGTTTAAAAAATTTATTTCTAAGATATTTATACTTTGGACAGATCAAAAGAAAGTGATATTCTGTGATATTCTGACTCACATTGCTTCATATTACAGTTTACACATATTCTATTTTCTCTTTCTACGTTATCATATCTACCTGTTTCTATCGCCAAATCGTGAGTGTCAAGTAATCTTTTTTTTTTTTTTTTCTAGCTTTAAAGGATTACATATACGGTTGCAGGATTCGAAATGTCAGCTTGTTCACTAGTCATGATGTGTAAAACGAAAAGACAGTAAATAAGTGGTTAGAGCCTCCGTCCCGGAATCGGTAGGTCGTGGCTTTAATCACCGACCGCGACATACCTAAGTCGTGAAAATAGTACTGGTAAATCTTCCTTGGGGTTAAGAGCAGTTCAAGGACTGGTTGGCCCGGTGGCAAGATACTGTGGTATGTCACATGTCTATGGCGTGATACTGCAGTGTAACAGCACTATATCTGTCTCAAGTACACATACTTTCAAATCATGTATAAAGTGGATGTTGCTATATAAAAAATATCTGCGAATGACTTAAGATGACACCGGTCCCGTTAATATGAATAACGTGAGTTCGATCCCCGGCCGTGACATATCAAAATAGCATCTCCCTTACGGTTACCGCTCAGCACATAAGGATTGTTTCATAACATTTCAAAATAAAGTCAGGATGATGATACAGGGTATGATATCATGCCAATAGTCTACGGCGTAACATCGCAGTGCGGCAGCACTATATCTTATTCAGTAAGACAGACAGACAGACAGACAGACAGTATATTTTATTGACGTAAACTTTACAGTTTCTTGTCATGTATATATGTATAAATATAAATAAATAATCAAATGATCAGTAAGAAAGATCTTTTAAAGAGGCTAGAATATAAAGGATACCATACTTGCATGTAGAAAAATCATCATTCTTCCAGCACTATATTTCATAAGTTTAATAAATTGATTTTCGTTAGTTTATCAAGGCTTAGGAAATGCACAATGTTAGCGATGTGAAAAAAAATCTGAGTTGTTGATAATCGTAATTTGTTGGAAAACAATGATGTTAAACATCGACATTATCGGCAAGGTATATAGAATAATATATAAAATTCACAAATATTTTACCATCTCATTTAAATTTAAGTGCCCATCTAAGTATGGCCCTATGGCGCATTCAAAGCGGTTAAAACAATTATACAAACATATGACAACACGAGAAATAGTTTCAAATTGAAAAAAGGGCAAAAATTCATATCAGCATGCTAATCAGGCACAGATTATATGCGATTATGTCAGAATATAATATACATTTATTATTTTTGCATTTTTAAACATGAAATCAATAAAAATGCGCCTTTGATTTGGCAAGATGTATAATAAAACAAGCTTGAGTAAATTCATGTTTTTTATTTAATCATATCTATTTTAAATTGATTGAGAAACGTGTTCAAACTTTACTTATCTATCGCTCGATATTATCCAGTACTCGCTCAAAATGTGCGTGTAAATGAAAAGTCACGAAAGTTACCACCTACTCCCAGGAATCAATTGAGAAACAAGTTTTTTTCCCAATTTCAACTTATCTCTATCCATTCTGCTATCTACCTGGAAAGTACACCATAATTAAACTTAAGCAAAGTAAAAACTTTACTTTCACTAATTGTGTGACCAAAATGAACAGTCACCGTTTTTTCATCTACTCCTCACAACCAAGGACTGAACTGTGAGTGTATTTATGATACAGTTTTGAGATGATCAAAATGCAGGCTATCTACAGCAGTAAGCATTGTCTTCTTCTGTACGGGGCAGAAAAGTTTCTTACCCTGTTCGACTCTAAAATGACGTCATAATATCGGGAAAAAACCTTCAGATCAAGCGGTATTTACTAAAAATAGTTACTCCCGGAAATGTCCGATTCATCATTCGGACACCAAGAATAACGGCGGTATAAGTCGATTTTGCCGAAACTTATTACAGTTCTAAAACCTTAAATTCAAAGAAGTGAATGAACCAAAGTCACTCGTAATGGAAGTATTTAGTGCGTTGGAGATCACCGTCGCGTGACGTTTTGAAAAATACGCATGCGCAGTTGGTAAAATGGAACGATCAGTCTGAAGAAAATGAAAGTTCTTTTTTTTACGGCTTCTTTCTACCTGAAATTGTCTTTTCCATTGACAGAATAAAGACACATCATGGGCCAAACATGTAGGGCAACATCTAAGTTTGTTCGTTAATGTAAAAGTTGATTTTTTTCTAATACAAAACACCATAAAGTACCATTAAATGTGTAAAGTAATGTGTTTGAGCCATTTTTACTGATCATCAGTTGTCGGTTTGACTGAGTTTAATGCCCCCACAGACAGTATTCACTCCATTCAATCGGAAAATGTAACATCAGATTTATATGGAATTCAATTATCTAATTACTAGGCAAGCTACCATTAGTATTTCACAAAAGTCGCATCTCATTTTATATGATATTAATTTTCAGAATTCGATAGCAACTAATATTAATATTTTAAGTAAGCATACAAAAAGAACAGAGCAATATGTTTTATATTGCGTAGCATAAGAAACACACGCATTATAGAAAACTAATACCTTATTAAGTAAAATGAATCTGATTTGTTTCCCTGTCGGCACCAGAAGAACCAGTTTAATCAAGTTTAAATATAACAACCCTGACTACTGAAGGATGAAAATAATTCCACACAAATCCCAATATATACTGTATCATGTATCGATTCAGTCTTAAAAGAGTTAACAAACCTCTCGGACGCCCCAAAGTTCCGAGTCCTGCCTCGAAATAGTTTACGTCTGGTAGAGATCCAGTTCATCATCTGCCCTTCCCGTTTATGATTATTTGATTGTTTTTCGGTCTGACTTGTTCATACTAATGGCATCGGATGAAGAATGTGACAATAAAACTCGATGTTTCTTGTCGCCTAACAACATTTTTTGGCAGGCTATTAATTCGCTTATAGTTTGTGTTGGAATGTGAGGGATTTTTTCTGGCTGTCGTAATGGGTATTTGATGAGGATTTAACTGTTCGTCTCTTACATTTGTCATAAGGGATCAATACCTTACACAACAATTCGGATGTTCTTAACACAGACACATACAGACACCTAACGTTTTGATATACACATATGCAGCACACAATACATCTCACATTAGTAGTATCCAAAATTGTTGATATCGTCAATTTTGTGAACCCATACACTGTATGATAGTTAAAAGTTGATATTTTGTCGAATTACCTTCGAAAAATTCTTTCAGAGACCATATCCTGTTTCCAACTCTCCTCTTGGGCATATAAAATGGACCCATGTCTTAAATCATAAGACTATATAACGCATTTTTGTGATAGCCTTTTGTCCGTCGTCCGTCCGTGCGTCCGGCGTCAGCAATTTTCTTTAAACAACATCTCCTCCTAAACCGCTGAATGGATTTTGACCAAACTTTACAGGAATCATCCTTATGATGCCTTCTATCAAGATTGTTCAAATTATTTTGATTGGTTGAAAAAGTAGATTTTAAAAATGCAAACTTTGAAAATGTTCTTCTGCAAAACTACAAGGCCTAGAACCTAGATATTTGGTGTGTAGCATTGTCTAGTGCACCTCTACCAAGTTTGTTCAAATCATGACCATGTGGTCAAAATTGGCCCCGTCCCAGGGGTCACTTGATTTTATAAAGGCTTATATAGGAAAAACTAGAAAAATCTTCTTCTCAGAAACCACAAGGCCTGGTGTTTAGATATTTGGTGTGAAGCATTGTCTAGTGGATCTCTACCAAGTTTGTTCAAATCATGGCCCTTGGGTCAAAATTTAACCCGCCCAAGGAGCCACTTGAATTTACATAGGCATATATAAGAAAAAAAAACTAGAAAAGTCTTCTTTTAAGAAACCACAAGGCCTGGAGTTTAAATATTTGGTGTGTATCATTGCCTTATGAACATCTATCAGGTTTGTTCAAATCATGAACCTGGGGCCCAGCCCCAGGGGTCACTTGAATTAACATAGGCTTATATAGAAAAAAAAAACTAGAAAAATCTTCTTGTCAGAAACCACACGGCCTGGAGTTCAGATATTTTGTTTCCTTGTGTTACATAGTAGGCCTCAACCAATTTTGTTCAAACCATGGCCCTGGGGTCAACATTGGCCTGGCCCCAGGGGGCACTTGATTTTGCAGACTTATTTAGGAAAATTTTCTCAGAAACCACAAGGCCTGGAGTTTAGATGTTTTGTGTGTAATATTGCCTTATGGACATCTACCAAGTTTGTTCAAATCATGGCCCTGGATTCAAAATTGCCCCCCCCACCAGGGGTCACTTGATTAAACATAGACTTACATTAATTATGAAATATTTTTAAAAGACATCCTTGTCAGAAACCACAAAATCATGGGTTAAGATATTTGGTATGTAACCTGTCCTTGTGGACCTTAACCAAGTATTCAAATTATGGCCCTGGGGTCTAAATTGGTCCCACGCTAGGGTTATTATGGTTTTTTGGGCCACATGTAAACTTTTTGCGTGGAATTAAAATCATATTGCTGTTCTTCTGTATGGATTTTGTATTCAGTATGATTTTTTTGTAAAAGGCAATGAAAGCAAAATTTCTCAGGTGAGGGATTCAGGGCCATCTTGGCCCTCTTGTTTCTTATATTTTTGATACTTCTTCAGCAGTTGTTTTGTCATTTGCACCCTTGTCCGTTTCTACTCATAGGTGAGCAAATAGAGAATCCAGCAGGTATCTCTCTTCATCACTTTTCTAAAAGATGGAATTAATCATAGCTCACCATGCACGTTTTTGGCATCAAATCCCAACTATTAGCTGGCTTTGTATAAAACCTCTTATATCAGAAGTATCTTCTAATCATAAACGCAGTGCCTTTGAATACACTTGAAAGCATTAGAAATTTCACAATAATATATCAATAATATTTTTACAAATTCAGTCATCCGTTTCGTATTGGTGTTATACAGGTAATTCTCGATATATTCGAGTACACAGAGTGTTTGTAGAAGTTTCCGAAACACCTCTCGTACTTATCGATCATTTTGATCATCGTCGAAAACCCACGATATATATTCCGTTATCACTTCTGTATGTACCGTGGGATTTCCAGCTAGCAAAGTTTCGTTTGCATGAACATTAATCAGCTACTTTCTAGCCAATGAAATCACGTATAGTATTTTAATACGCTTTCTTGAAATTAAAAAGCAAAAGCTGACTCATTGTTACCGCAAAATAAACCGCAATGCTTAGAGAAGAGCGTGACGTCAGCTCTACATGGTAGATCGAAGCTAACTTTCAACCCCCCCCCCCCCCCCCGTTTCATTAGTCAGATGATTCCTGCTGTCGCCGTGCTGTTTCTGCCACGGATCCAATTATAAAGCAAAGCGTAATGAGCGATCGTAGGTTTTCCGACGATGATTTTTGATATAGCAGGTTGTTTTTGAGCTATTGTGGTCAGTCAAAATCCGTCGTACGTCCGTATGTTCGTCCGTCAATATTTTCTTTTGTACACTCTATCATCTTCATTTCTTTATCAATTTTCTTCAAACTTGTCGTCAATGATTATAGCCATTATTTCTCGGCCAAGTCCAAATATGGCTGATATCCGCCAATTAGATCTGGAGATATAGTCCTTTAAAAAATGCCAGATTTCACTTTGTGTACACTCTAGCATCTTCATTTTAGCTGACCAGAGCACAACGTGCTCAATGTGAGCTATTGTGATCACCCTGTGTCCGTCGTCGTCCGTCATGCGTCGTCAACTGTTTGCTTTAAACGACATCTCCTCTGAAATCTGAGTAGAAATTGATGAAACTTGGCATGAATAATCCTTGGGTAGTCCTTCATAAAATTTGCTTAAATAAACTTGATTTATGTTGTAAAAAATTACTTTAAAAACTTCAAAAATCTTCTTCTTTGAATCCTATGGCCAGAATTTAATTTCGTTTGCCACAATTGGTCACCTTATGACTGTCTACCACAATTACTAAAATAAAGTTGATACCTTGAAAAAGTCTGAAAATATACCAGACAGTAGCTTATTCGTACATCTATTGAACTGAATGTTAATGACCTCCTGTAAAATACGCCGTTTTTGCCTCTGCCTCTCTTCGTCAGTACAATCTCTAATATACGAAGCCTTTTTGCCATTGTTTGGCCATAACATAGGTCCGCATGGCGCGGAATTCCACATGTGCACCTATCCCTCAGTTATTTGATGAGTCTTGTCGGCGGAACCAGCCAATTGTTATGATTTTTACACTGTTGCAACGACCAGCTTTCCTTCCAGGCTATTAACTGAACTTCGTACATATCTGTATACTGCTTCAAGCTCCACCAGTAGAGCTCATACTCGACTCGGTTTCTGACCACGATCAAGTAACGAAACTATTTTCGTCTTCAGAAGCAAAACCACCCGCCGGTGACTGAGGCCATGACCATGACCTAGTGACCTACTTTTGTATTTTAAAGATACGTCTTTCAAATTTGCCCCAAAGTTATTGTTTGATGTCTGGAATTGAAATGATCTTGCTGTATTACTGTATGGATATGTGTATTAAGTATGGATAGTGTATTAAGTATGGATAGTGTAGTGTATTAAGTATGGATAGTGTATTAAGTATGGATAGTGTATTAAGTATGGATAGTGTATTAAGTATGGATAGTGTAGTGTATTAAGTATGGATAGTGTATTAAGTATGGATATGCTACAATATAGTAACTTATACAGACAACCAAGGCAATGTTTCTCAGGCGAGCAACTTCAGGACAACCTTAACCCTCTTGCCTCTTTTTTTATATTTCTTTTTTATTCATTTTAACACACGTATATTCGATTATATATTTAATGTTTCTTTTTTACATTTAAATCAAGTATATGTTAGGTCCCTAGATGACCGAAATACTGTCTATGGGGCGTTCAACCCATGCAAACAAATAAACTAAAACATATATGAGATTTCCAAAGTTCTTCTATATGCATCCACTGAATGTTTACTGATATATGATATCCTGATAAGAAATATTCTACTATTACCCAATTTTAGAAATAAGCAAGACGTGATTTACTGCAATATCAGATAGCACTCCTATGTGAGATTAAAATCAGCGTTTTAAACAATTCTTTAGATTTCCCCTGAGTATATAAACCTTCGTACCAAAAAGAAGTGGACATAATATTGATAATAGTTATCATTTTTATAATATTTATATCCATTTAACGATTTGATATCATATAACATATGGCAAATAAAAAATCGTATAAATTGGCGGAACTCCAAGTTATCGAATGATAATCAACTTATTTCATGGAGACTCAATATACTTTAGTTGGGTAAAATGGCCACACAATAAACGTTAAGTCTGATGTCGGCTGTTCTTTCAGAATAAATTCGGAAACAGCTTGATTTAACATGGATAGTATCTTTGAAAAATTAAAAACGAAGCAAAATGACATCATTTAAAAATCAACAACAAAAGAAAAAAAAAGAAGAAGAAAACACACACACACAGAGTGCGCTTTCTTGAATCCACAGAGATTGTCACTTTTGTATACGAATATTTATCTTTCTTTCTTTTTCTATTTTAATTATTGAGAAAATCTCAATAAGCTTTAAGTTTTTTATTTAATCCTTTAGATACATTAGATACATATGTATATTTACATTGCTAACTATGCTTAATGAGTATTGATCTAGTATTATATTACATATAATTTGTATAATTTGCATTTTTATTGCATTATATTATATGAATAAATATATCTTAACAAAATACATGCGGGAGTGTAATACAATAATACAATTACAGGGAAATAAGCGAATATAGGAAGCGCAATCCCTACTTTGCGAATGTTACGTTGAAGATTGGAAGCGAATGTACTATCTTATGAAAGCGTTACGTTGAAAAGGGGAAGCAAACGTAATCTCTTACGAAAGTGTTACGTTGAATATTGGAAACGAATGTAATATCTTACGAATGTGTTATATTGAGGTCTGGAAGCGAACTTTCTGTCTTACGAAAGTGTTATGTTGAAAATTGGGAGCGAACTTACAATCTTACGAGAGTGTTATGCTGAGGTCTGGAAGCGAATTTACTATCTTACAAGAGTGTTATGTTGAGGTCTTGAAGCGAACCCACTATCTTACGAGAGCGTTATGATGAAGATTGGAAGCGAACTTATTATCTTTCGAGAGTATTATGTTGAAGATTGGAAGAGAATTTACTATCGTATGATGAGAGTGTTATGTTGAGGTCTGAAAGCGAACTTACTATCGTAGGAATGCGAACGTACCATCTTAAGAAGCTCATTTACATACCTACTTTTTTGTTTGAGTGAAGTCTACGTAATTCAGAGATCAACACTTATGGACAATTCCATTAACGCCCGTGATTTTTCTTTGCTCCATCCAGACCTGGTCAGTTTCACAGAAAGACCTGTTTACTAGCAGACTAAATGAAACCTTGATTTTAGAATGTATATTTTGACTTTCGTTCCAGGTGGCGGAGAAAAGGCGGGAAATGGCTTCTCAGTAAATACGTACTTCTGTTTATTGTGGTCCTAAACATCATCGACTGCGCCCTCGTTCTCGGAGAGCTTATACTTGATCTACATCACGTTAAAGGTGCGTACTCGGATGCTTCCAAAGCAATGCTTTTCAACACAGATATTTTTTTTATTAATTAACCATGTGTTTATAGTTTGGTGTTGTGGTATAGGCTTCAAACTCCTATTTTCTGCGTTAAATAGGCCTTAATCCAGCCAGTAAATGAGATACAGTTTGTGTAGATGTCATAAGCTCAGCAGATGCAACTTAATCATTTGTTAAGAAGTTTTGGTTCTGTATTGTAGATCTCAAGATGATTAGATCCCAATCATAACTTTCATTTATCTGAAAATAAATAAAACCTACCATTGGGTTGAGGCAAAATCGGGAGGTTTCACTATAACTGACTTAAGCATTAAGAGTAAAGTGCGTTTTTATTTTAAGCTTATATTGCCCTCCAATACGATGTCGTTCAAAGAAACAATAGTTTTTTTGTTTTTTTTTTTTTTTTTTTTTTGGTAACCGGGTGAAATTAGTAAATTAAGTGTTCCGATTCCGATTGTCCGAAATAACTTTTTCGTGGGTTTCTTTTTTAGATGTATAAAATACACATTTCTCTATGTTGTAATAGTATTATAATTCAACACAGATATATGTATAGATTAAGCACGGTATTTGACTTTAAATACGTAAAGATTGTCTTAACTTCCGCACAGGACAGAGGTTGAAACTGGAATCCCCTTTTTTTCTTTCTTATTGTTATCGACGGATATTAAAAAATTTTCAGAATAAACAGATATACCAATCATGCCTCCTCAGTGGGTGTAATACCTGGAAAGCCATAAAACTGACAAAGTGGATTAAGAAAACTTAGCATGCGGCTAGATGACCAAAGTTATTATCAATGAACTATAAGACATTAAAACTGCAATACACTAATCAGTCATGACACGTGCCATTAAAAGAATTTACATATAGATATTACACTTATATTTAAGAAACACAAAATTTGAGAAATACGAATGAAACTTTATAAACATAATTTGCATAAACAAACTATTATTAATCATGAAAATATGTCCTGATTTAATTATACAAATGACACAGTTCTGTATAACTACATCTTTGTCAACATTTAAAAACTATCACAGAATGTTTATATATGACATTAAACAAAGAGAAAGAGATGTAAGAAACATATAGAATTGGAACGCAATTTATTCATCTAAATAAATTTACCGCTAAAACATATTGTTTCATATTTTAGGGACCTCTATCAAATAACCTTTGAGACGAATGTTCTGATCACAATACGAATCACTGAGATTCACTTCTTTAGGACTGAGTACATAAAAATGATGAAGTGAAATGTTTCTTAAGGCATATTTTACAGTCTTTATACAAGGACAATTAATCTTAGTTCTATTCAAAATCAAGCTAACCCGTGCAACTGTCCCAAATACATTTCAAAACGATACGTTCTTGTTTGTTTTAATCATTTGTTTGATAAAGATGATTTTATTGTTTTATTAACAATTCGGTATGCCTCCTTTAATTGGACATTGTCCTGTGATAGTGTCGTCATATACATTGCATCCATGCTTTATGTTTATATGTGTAAGAGATTAAACAAGGCTTATTTATAATATTTATTTCTTCTTCAATTTACAAAGGCCAATAACTTCACTTTTGCTAAATAGGTTTTGCTGATTATCGTAGTAACTTCCCCATAAACAGTGTATCCCAATTTAGTCTTGTTGAGTCGAGTTAGAGATTTGACAAGTCTTATTTTAAAATCATCAGTCTGTTTATTAAGGGCCATGATCTCTGCAGATGAAATTAACTGACAATAAAACCAATCAATGACATTGTGCTCACATACAAACTGTCAAAATTCCAGTTTGAATCAGATGAGCAAATATGATGACCCGGACAACCATGAAATCAGTCGATATAAATAGTGCGCGCGTATAATATATATTGCTACTCATTCGACGCAAATAGTGCGCACGTATAATATATATTGCTACTCATTCGACGCAAATAGTGCGCACGTATAATATATATTGCTACTCATTCGACGCAAATAGTGCGCACGTATGCAGAATATATGTAGTCAATTCCAACTCTGCTACTTCAGTTTCTATTACGGATGGAACTGATTTGTGAGAAAAGAAATTGTCTATTATTCAATGTGACATCTGGCGTCAGACTTGTATATATCGGATGTATGTAATTATAATAAGATTTAGGACATTCCATAGGCACCGTCGGATTGTCCTTGTGTCCCCAGCTACCAATGCAATCACACTGGAAAAAGCCAATTCCGACACTTCTACTTTCGTACAAAATCTATATAGTGTCGGATTTTAGTGTATATGCTACATATATACATAACAAACGTTGTTCGTTGCACTAAATTATATTAAAATCATTAACTATATTTATATTGTTGGTTCTCACTTCCAGCTATTTCTTAATGGCGTTTACCAGTGAAGCTTTATTTCCAAGGGTCATGTGACATATAGTAATGTATTTTCTGTGGTGGGACTCGAAAGAGACCCCGCTTCCAGCGCCGGCGCCTATAATAATTGCAGTTACCTTGTTTTGGGTGGTGAGATGTACATTAATGTTGCAGTTACCTTGTTTTGGACGGTGAGATGTTCATTAATGTTGCAGTTACCTTGTTTTGGATGGAGAGATGTACATTAATGTTGCAGTTACCTTGTTTTGGATGGAGAGATGTACATTAATGTTGCAGTTACATTTTTTTGGATGGTGAGATGTACATTAATGTTGCAGTTACCTTGTTTTGGATGGAGAGATGTACATTAATGTTGCAGTTACCTTGTTTTGGATGGAGAGATGTACATTAATGTTGCAGTTACCTTGTTTTGGATGGAGAGATGTACATTAATGTTGCAGTTACATTTTTTTGGATGGTGAAATGTACATTAATGTTGCAGTTACATTTTTTTGAATGGAGAGATGTATATTAATTTAACTAACAGCTATCGCTGAGCTCGAGCTCCGTTACAGAGAGGCATATGTCGGACAATCTGAATGTGCTGAAACGCAAGGTATTATAGTAATATATTACATTCAATCCATGACATAGTGAATACGGGAGATAAAGTTAAATACATTTCCTCAGTAACTGAAACACATTAGAGGGTTAACCGCAATATCAGTAAATGAAATCTCGTCTGTACGTAGCATTTTCCATAGGCCTGGTATAACCCTCCCGATTCCCCTACTTTAATTCAATTAACATGTATGTCACCAAGAGTAGAGGCAACGAGTACATTTTCTATCATCAGTAAGTGGAGAAAACAATTTGAACTGCCGACGTAAGTGCCTGTCACTTTGCTATGCCGCCTCTACCCTCTACACTCAACAAAATAAACACACACACACATGTGGCCTGGCCTGGCGTGGCTCCCTGGTCTAAGGGAAAGGTATATGACTTCAAATCTGTATGTTCGAGCCCCTTTTGAAGTGATGCCTTTTATGGTTTTCTATGCCAAATGTACTAGTTTAACAAAGGAACATTCGAAAGAGATTATATCTAGTTGTTAGAGCTTGTTTGCAACCCCCCCCCCCCACCTTTTGTAAAACAGCTCACTTACAATGTCGTATTTCATTTTCTATCATGCATTACGCAAAGATCGGGTGTTGTTGCCGAGTAGTAATATTTCTTTGGTGTTTGCTTTTTGATTGTATCAAAAGTTCGAAAGTTAAAAAAATATCTACATTTACATCAACATTAAAGTGTAATTCTTGTAATGCATGTTACAAACTCTAATGTATTTAAATCATGTTTTAAGAGCTTCACTCTAATGGTGTTCTGGTAGAAACAGATACGAAAAGAACGTCCAGGATATGACACTAAGTAGGATGTATCAGAAGTGTTCTTCCAAGTCACGCGCGTCCCGTTTTACAATTGTTATAACTATTGTTTTGTTTTTGCAGAGTCAAATCAAAATCAAAACACTATCCTCAATCCATGTACAATAAGATTCTATGGAGATACATTTAAGTTAAATTTATGAGGACTCATTACAATAATCTGATGTTAGATAATGTATTTTGTATATATATTTGTGTCATAATTACATTTTGTTTTTACTTTTGCTCTTTCATTGTTACATAAATTGCCACACACCTTTATATGAACATGGATATATATTTAGGATCTGCCATGAATTGTTATTTCATATCAAATTTTACAAAACTTTATTACACGCTAACTTGTATTTTAAAATATATTAAGTTGACGCAGAACTGTAACAAGTAATAATTAAGTAAATTAGCTGTGTGTTGTATTAAGGCATTCAAAGTGAGTGAATCACATTTGTAAAATCAAATTTACCTTTTTAGTTTTTAATAAGCCCGTTGAAAACGGGACGTATTATGGATTCACATGCGGGCGATCGGGCGGCGTTCACTGATGTAGTCCGCTCTCTGACTCGAACAAACTGGAACCGATCTTAGCCAAACTTGCTCACAATGTATATGGGCACAATATCTCGGTTCCGTTCGATGACAAGCCAGATTATCCAAGACACTCCGGAGTTATGGCCCTTAAATTGATGAAAAATGATTAATTTAACAGTGTCCGAGCTCTTTCTCGTACAAACGCGAACCGACCTTTATCAAACTTGGTCAAGATGTGTATTGTTTCAAACCGATCTTTACCATACTTTGTCACAATGTGTATCGACACTGTGTCTTAAAAGAAGTTTGAAGTAAAGGTACTAAAAATTTTCATCTCAGGTGGTTGATATCGATACTTAACTGTATTGTTTATTTCACATCTATGTTTATTGCATGTAATGTGTTCTTTATATCATATATTACTGTGTATAACGAAAGGCTTGTTATGCTTAAGTCAAAAATAAAATATATGTTCTGTTCTGTTCTGTTCAGTGTTTTGGGCGGTAGTTTTCAGTTTTCATGTTATGTCCTTTGTTCTTAAACAACTATTATTTTCCATGCATCATGGATTAAACCAGAATCATAATATAACATTAAACAGTTAAACATATATTTTACTCATAATATGAGGCGTATATTTTATGTGTTCATTAATACTTTTATCAATACCACTGGCTTTACGTATTTTTAAGCCGTTAATGACATTTTCTATTTCATTTTGATTAATCAGCATGTTAATAGTGTCGTGATATTCGTTTTCATGAATATCATTATTACTTAAATCGTTATTATTACACATATTGTTATCATTACACATATTGTTATCATTACACATATTGTTATCATTACACATATTGTTATCATTACACATATTGTTATCATTACACATATTGTTATCATTACACATATTGTTATCATTACACGTATTGTTATCATTCACAATTACATTAATATTGTTATCATTACACATGTATCATTCAATATTGTATATCATTTACATACATATTGTTATCATTACACATATTGTTATCATTACACGTATTTTTAGAAGAAATCCCTTACGTTTTGTATATTAGCCTCAGAATCAACAATTTCTTTATTGTTGATTGTTTTCCAGTATTTTCTGAGTTTTCCGTTTTTTTACTCACTCATTGTTTAATGTGTTTCTCTTCATCCCTTTTTTTTAAATATTCAAAGCATGTTTGTAAGGTTTACCTTTTAGTCATTTTTTATTGATGACGTTTCTAATTCATATGCATATTTGACGTTGTGAAACTTTATTTTGGCCTTCTGACACTGATAGTCAAACCATTCTAGAGCCTTGGTGTTATGCTGTGTTTTCATATTACACGTATAACCAAAAGTAATCTTGGTTGTTATTGTGAAAGTATGAGTAATTGAAATCATATTGACTATGAGGTTATCTGCTTCTGAATGTGATATTTTTGCACCTTGAATTTGGCCTCAAAGTGCTAAAATATCACATTCAGGGGCTGATAACTCAAAAATTAGGACGCCGACCCCAACTTTTTTCCATAAAAATGTTCCTTTTATGATTCTCTATAATCATGCAAAATTAAAAAAAAAAATCTATGGATGAACTAATTTTTTCTTCTTTGTCTATATAGAAAATGTAGAAAACTGTAGCAAACGTCCTTTAGAATATACAGATGATTATAATGTAAAAAGTCAATAAAACGGTAGTCGTAGTTATAAGCAGACCAATCAAAGCTAGGCCTATATAAACTATGGAATGGTAGTTGCTCTTTTTAAAACTGACTGATGTACTCGGTGTTACCGTATTCGACATCTTAAATGAAACATTTTAGTCTAGTGTTCTTATAAAGGTTGATTGTGGCAGGGTGGTTATGGTAATTTACAATTTAAGGATGCATTTAGATGTTGTTTTGCTTATTTTTAATGGATATGTATAAAACATCGGGATTTTCAAGAAATTTGAAATTTCATTCCTTGTCTCATTTTAAGTTTCACATTAAAGTTTTGACATTGCTTGCATTTTTTCTTTAAAATTATCCTCGTTCTAAAGACATAATTCTTAATACACAACAATAACTCAAAACAAGTCTTAAACTACCCCATGAAATGTTTGTGGATATTTCAAATCTTATGTTCTGTAAGTTAAAATGTTTTACACAGAAAACTATCCAGGCTGTGTTACAACTTGAAATACATTTCGCCTATCATTCTTAAACTGAAAATCGAAATGACATTTATATACATAAGACAAATAGCTATTTTTTAAATACTATCACCGCAAGCGATTCTTTCCCTTCTTTAGTGTTCCTGAATATTGCTTTATTTTCCCTTTAGCTTTTGAAGTGCACCTCTGTCCTGTTTGTGCGTTGTCTATATAGTTCGAAAATATTGATCGTGATAAGTAGAGTTTATGGAATATGCTTTTAATGTAAAGCCGGAATGTGTGTCATTTGCTCTGATGGTAAACATTACGGGCATATTTTAGTTGAATAATACGTTTATCCATGCTTATTGATGCTGTCCAAACTGTTATTTACACAGTTTCAAATATCCAATTCATGAATCCATGTCCGTATAATTTATCTCAGTTGCTATGGTAAAGCATGCTGCATTCCTAAAGATTTACATTATTTTTCAATGATAATTCGGTATAGGACCAACCTCAGCAACTCTACATACTTAAATCACCTTAGTTACTGCCATTATCATTAAGGTACAATGGTGAATCCAGGTATAAATAGGTGGTTGAGGAGCACAAGCAGGTACCGAGGTCATTGAACGACTCAGCGAACACATCCAACGCACATTTTAAACCATTAAATATTCAATGAATTTCTTCCATCAACACTGGCCAGCAACAGGGGCGTACAGGACCTAGAATCCCTCCCGAAATCTGCACACACGACCCAGATCTCCCAACTCATAATAAACATGGAACGTGCCGGGTAATTTAGGATACCGAGGTACTGAGTAATTGAGGATGTTAAAATTGGGTACTGAGAAATTGTGGATGTTAAAATTGGGTACTGAGTAATTGTGGATGTTAAAATTAGGTACTGAGTAATTGAGGATGTTAAAATTGGGTACTGAGTAATTGGGATGTTAAAATTGGGTACTGAGTAATTGTGGATGTTAAAATTGGGTACTGAGAAATTGAGGATGTTAAAATTGGGTACTGAGTAATTGAGGATGTTAAAATTGGGTTCTGAGTAATTGTGGATGTTAAAATTGGGTACTGAGTAATTGTGGATGTTAAAATTGGGTACTGTTAAAATTGGGTACTGAGTAATTGTGGATGTTAAAATTTGGTACTGAGTAATTGAAGATGTTAAAGTTAGGTACTGGGTAATTTAGGATCTTAAAATTGGGTACTGAGTAATTGAGGAAGAAACTTCATTTCTCTTGTTTGGAATACATGTTACATTTTGATTTTATTTACTGCAAAATATGGCGGAGATTTGTGCACATATTTTGTTGGCCATAGTGTCACAACGTCAGTAACTAGACAATGCATTTGATGTTTAATATTTACTGAGGAGTCAGTTTTTTTTTTTAATTTTTTACGTGATAAATACTAAAGCATGATCCCGGAAAAGCATACCAGCTTGGTTTGCGGTAATTCAGTCGTTAGAAATACTTGGGGTCTTCCTCCAGCTGCAATTAACTGGGCCACGCTTTGTATGACTGAAATCCTGAACACAGCAAACTATTGTCACAGTTATCTCCAGTACAACAACAAAAGTACGTGCATTATCCAAACTATGTTTAGCTTAAACCTATTTCTAAAGTAGCATTTATCATATGACATTGTGCTCAAACAGCTGTTTCCGGTTTCGTATATCCATCTCATATTTTCTTGTATTTAACGTTACATATAACTTTTAGGCCGAATTACATCAATCCGCGTCAAGTGCATGTATTCTATATATATACATAGTGTAACTCGAACAGCTCTAGACTGAATGTGTTTGTTTCATTATTCAAATGATGTTGAAAATGTATGAGAAATACACACGTTAAATCGTTATTTATAAAGTAATTCGTTCACAGTCCGCACATTCATGTTGTTTTGTTGTTATAATCGCATTTTTCTGTAGCTATAGGTAATATGATAAAAAGAATCTGTCATGAATTGTCATTTCATATCAAATTTTACTAAACGAGTTCATGAAAATGTTATTAAGCGAGCAACTGGCGAGCTTAATAGCATTTTCATGAACGAGTTTAGGTAAAATTTGATATGTCAGATCCTATATATATCTCCACTTTGCTTTGTCGAAACATTTCCCCAAAAGTCACATATTCAGTTAATATTCAGTTAACTGGATATCGTACTTTTTCAAGTAAGTCAGTAAAATTACGTGAATAACAAGACTTTATTACATAGTAATATACCATAGTACTTGGAAAATATTCCTAAATCTTTTCTTGCAAGGACAATACCATTTTGCGACAATGTAGTTTGGCGGCATTACGGACAGACTGTTGACATATCTAATTATGAGTTTGGGAGAGAAGTAATCATGCAGCAGACGACACTAGTGTTCACGTTAACACCACGTCTGATTAATACTACTCGTACTATAGGATTATTTGCATAGGCATTCAGTAATAGGACTGCGATTTGGCTTGTGTTCTCCGGTTCACTCTTGACATACTTAATAGACCAATCAAATTCAGTCCCGAGAGCAACTTGTTTTTTTTTATTGTAATCAAGAAATTCACAAATAATGCGGTAGACCTCTGAGCTGACATATGTGTAACTGACAACGAACGGGGCATTGACTAAATAAAAAATGCGCAAAACATAACATTCCAGCTCTTAATTCTTAGCACGATGAAACAATTGACGACGGAGACAACTTTGGTCCTGATATACTCCATTCTTATTTTCTGTCCTTCCAGCTGGCTTGCGGTATGTCGGTGGTTCTACCCGGGTACCTCTGTGTAACTCGGGGTCTTCCTCCACCTGTAATTAGCTGGACGTCGCTATATGATTGAAATACTATCGCAGCGACGGTAAACCCCAATACAACAACGACTTATTTTCTGTTTCTTTTCGGGACGGTATTCAGTACTGTATACATGACATGTGTATGTGTGAAATGGGTTTTTACTTCCGTTTGTATTGCAGTCGAATGTAAAGCTGTTTAAATAATATTCAGTGAGCGATTTTCTATGTGATTATTTGTGGTATCAATTATGTTTTTTTTTATTAGTTTCGCGTGTGATTGATAATGTCTTATAAGTTATTAGTCAGTAGATGGTTGTATTTTAATGGTGTTTATACATGTAGGTCATGACCCACTTACCGCTTCACGTCAGTCTGGGCAATGGACATTATGTCTACTGTATTGTGTTTGTAATAATACATGGTTGTTTGTTTATTACATGATGTGTGGGATAAGTAATGCTTTAAGTTTATCTTATACTACTCAAAGTTTGCTAAGCACCACCGGCTATTTTCCCATAGAGTCACATGAAAACACATGCTTAATGTAATGCTATGTACCTGAAAGGAAAGCGTTAGCTGACCATCATTTTTACGCATAGTTTTTGTCAAAATGATAGAAGAAAAAGAGTTTTCCAAGTGTGCTTTTTGAAAGAAATGGCATTTTATAAATTGAAGTTAAATCTTGTGATCAATACAGAAAAAATGACCATGAACAGGCCAACATCGTCACAAATATCCTTAAAAGTATTCCATTTAGAAAACAGGAATATTTGAAGATTAAAGTTCTGAATTTAGCTGACTTTAAATTTTAAGGTGTTTTCTCAAAATTTCGCACTTTCTAATTATGATTAATTCCCAGTATTGAGGATCCGAAAGGCTTATTTTTTGTAACTGGTAGTAAGTTTGGTACATAAACAATACTTCTGCATAAAAGCAAGATTTGTTTTATTGTAAAATTTAATGTAGCATGCCTTTAAAGTCGCTTATCTAAGCATGAAACGCTACGGGAAAATAGCGGATGGTGCTTAGCAAACTTTGAGTATAGTATATTTATATGCAGCCGTAAAGTGAACGTTTGGTGTAGTTAATGCAGTAAGTTAGTGAACGTTTGTTATTTGTATTTGCTTCCTTTTGATTTAAATCATGGACCTATTTAACAGGTTATGTTAAAAGGTCAAAACGGTAGAAGAGAAAAAGAGAGGGGGACAGTATGCTTATTGTAAGCCGTCCATTAAAACATTTTATCCTAATTTTTCTTGTTATATTTCAGATATCCTATCTGTTGCAAACCAAACAACCGTTGATTTCATCGTTGAATTAAAGAGGATGTATCCTGAACAGTTTGCAAAAATTCGTTCATCCCAAATCGAATTGGCTTATGATAAGATTTTATCGGCTCGAATGATTTGGTCTCACTCGTCTACAAATATCTCAATGGATGCTTTCACACCGGAAATAATTGGAGGAAAGTCAAATATGAAGCTTAACGATTCAGACTCACAAAAGTTTGAGAAAAGTGTTATTCAAGATAATGGAAGGTGGAATAGCTCCAGAATTACGTTTGATACAAGTAAACGTGACGTTATGAGTTTAGAAAATCCACCGTTTCTTCCAGAAACCGATCTGCATACGATGTACAGCGGACGTCGTCATGTCAACCAAGAATCGGTGCTCGGCGTTATGGGATTTGTTTTTCATAAAATCAGTCTTACGATAAGTGTGATTCTAGTTCTTTGGGTGAGATTATATTATAATCGATGTTAGTTGGTATCCTCACTCTGTCTAACTATGCAATCACTCCAATTCTATACATTTTGCATTAGTCTCCAATATATGAAGAAACACTATACAAATATTTAGGGGGGCGGGGGAGGCACGGGGAATTAAAATAGATGTCATAGATTCGTTCTATATTGGCGGTTTTATTAATCACTATACTAGCTAACAATTTAGACACAAGTAATTATAGGATCAGTCACGGCTCCTCCTGACGGAGTTTAATATTGTTTCTCAACACGTATTCGGACATGAATAAGCTTAACGCCTTGCTCATACAGTTTCCTGATAATAAAGTTGAATGTAGCCAATATCACAGATAATTTGTATTTTATGAAATATGGAACATAAAATTATTTAGAATTTATTTGAATTTATCGAATGAAATACGATTTGGTAACACATCATTTGCGTGTTCAACCGTATATCTAATCAGTTTAACATGAAACATCTCGCAAACTCTCTATGTGCATGACGGTTGACAGATGTACGTTGGAAACGAAGACAGGAAATTTGTTGGAAAAAAGAGAAAGAAAAGAAAACTGATCATATATGATTTGAAGAAATATCATCTTAAAATGGCAAGCCCTGGAAACCATGTTATGGCAGACAATTTATCACATACTTGCACGAGATCGGATGAATATATTTTTCTCACGCTCTGTTTAACTTTTAAAGAAACGAAAGTGATATTATCATATTTAAACGCTGTTAACTACACGGACACACGACCGTATATAAGGGACTTAGTTATATTCATTGTATTGTCCCTAAGTTCTGATACTAATTTTACACCTCCTCTTCACAATGCTAAGAAAAGTAACATTCTCTTTGAATTCATGATTTTCTATAATTGGAGTCAAGAAAATATCGATACTGGCTTATTGGTTATGGGGGTGTTACTCAAAATTGTTTATCCAACTCATTAGCTTCAACTGTAAGATGCCTTCATAGTGTAGTGGTATCGCTCCTCGCTTCTCACCAGTGCATCCCGGGTTCAATTCCTGATCACGTTCATGAAAGGGCACAGTGGTCGCCCGTCCAGACACGTTGGTTTTCTCCTAGCTGTCCTCCCACAACAATGATCACATACTCCGTCAACATAGCCATCGATAGTCGATATAAGATAATTAAAGTCGATTAGATTATGTCCAAAGAAAAATATAAATCAAACAATTTTACAGCATTTTAATACCTGTGGTATATCCAGAGGGTCGTAAACTGAATCTGCGAAGTAAGTATGATAAATGTAGATCCAAGATTGGTTGACCTGTGTTAGTATTGTGTTAATATAAAACTAGAATCAGTCACAAATCTCCATAGAGATACGAGTTTTTTTCTCTGAAATTCATCTTTGAACTTAGTAACATATACACAAAATCAGTTGATTTCGTTGGAAATCAACTGAATTGCCTGTGCAGAGCAATACGACAAAGCATGACATCGTACACTTAAATGTTTAAATTGAAACAGTTTCACCACTATGGCTGTCACACGAACTATGTTATAATCAGTCAGATACTTTTAAAGAATATATATAAACAGACACTTAATAACTGTACTTATTTCCATATGCTACATAGAAATAAATGACTTGTTTTCAGATTTAAAAACAAAATCAAGTGAACTCAAGTAAATTAAATTATAATAAGTAATAACTAAAGCTGACACCTAGAAAATTCCTCATCAACAAGACACAATTTACAACAAGGAACATAAACAAGTAAAACGCATTTAAAGCGGACTTCAACTTGTAGAGTAATAAGCAATAAAGTTGTTTTATGCAAATGTTTCAAGCTGAAAAAAGTAAAAGTAGAAAAGATCTTTGCGATATTATTTAAGTATAGATCATGCGACAATCAGTGTAGATTTAAAAATTAGCTGTTCGCATCGTTCTGCTATTTTTTATTTTTTGTTTTATATATTGATTTTCCGATTATGTGGTGTAGTTTAACCGCATCAATGCAACTGACCAAGCATTTCTTGAAATTGCAACCTTATATACTTCATGTATATTTGTCTTGCAAAATTGTGCAACAATCAAAACAGGGTTTTATAAGATTCAATCATTTGAGTTCATTTGCTCTGCCTAGAGGGGAAAATCCAACGAAAGTGAGGTTCACGTAAATTGTAAACCCTCATTTTCTACTTTCTTATTTGACGTCATAATTATAATTTGAACCTGTCAGTCTCTTTGAAACGACATAATCTGTGAAGATTTCATGAAAATTGGACAAAAAGTCAAATCAGGAGCTTCGAAAAACAAAAAAGCATACTTTCGAAAATTTGAATTTACCGATTATTTTGGTGAAATTTGACCGTTCTCACATTAAATATTTCGTTGCAAATCATATGCAGCAAAGAAAATACTTTTATCTTACCTGGAACCAAAGTTGACATGTTTTTCGTAGACGTACACTTACTTTCATGCTTTATTTCAAGGTTCGAACATTCAACTTAGCGCAAAAACTTTCCATACCTGAACTTTTACACAAAATTTTGTAATTGGGTGTCAACAAGGAATGTAATGCAAAATACGCATTTAAATGTGACTTCGATGATTGAATTATAAGCAAAATGTATTTTGATGCAAAGTGCCACCTAGCGACAAAAGCATAAACTAAAGTGATAATATTATTGTCTTAGGATCATCTTCAAAATTATGTTAATAAGTGACTAAAGTTTTATAACTGTGGCTTAATTCTAAATTGCCAATATCGTGCTGATCAAAAGTGGCTAGAAGAAAAGTAATAAAAAAGGGGGTGGGGCTGTGTGAAGAAGGAAGTGAAGAAGAACATAAGATTTCCGCTCATTATTTTATCAAACCTACAACCAAAAATGAACCGTATTAAGCAATATGCAAATGATGTAACTGTCCATGCATACTTATCCAAAAAATCTTATCCATAAAATTGATATATACATCATGAAAATACTCCAATAAATACAAACCTAAAGCGAAACAGGAATTTGCATTTCATCTAGCAGCAATTTAAATCTAGAAACCCTGAAACAGTTACAACCAAGTCTTTAGTATTGGGTCAATGAGAATGAAACTTACGGACAATGAATATCATTTTGACTGTAATAATAATATTTGCCTGTGTGATATACTCGTACAGACTCGTTAAATGATAATTATTGAGAACCCGTGTGGGCAGTGTCATAGTTGAGACCTTTGATTTGGACCAAGACCTTACCCTACCGGATAAGGGACAAATGGTCTAATCACCCAGCCACCGGGACCGATTTCAATAAAATGGCATCTAATTGTAATGCCTCCCTTGCTTTCTTCTCAACATATAAGGGTAGTTCCAGAGTTCAGATATAATGTAGCTGGGTGTATTGCAGTGAAACAACACTTCAAATAGGGGGATATTTGTGGAAAAAAAGGAGAAGAAATATGCACGCAATGATGTTTAAGTGTAGTCTGTTTTGAATTTTATGATTGCTAAACTTTATGAAAGTTAATATTCATAAATGCCATGTAAAGTATCAACTTTGTTTAACTTCTGTGTTAATTTGTTTCATGATTTTGCGGACTATGAAACCTACAACTCGACATTATATTACATTGTATTACACACTACAGATAGTGCTCAAGATCATTTGCTTCGGGCGTCACCTGCTGGACAGGAAACTAGAGGTAGGTCAATCAAAACAACTGGTACAGCGGGGCAAAGTTCGTCCTTGCTTGACCCAGATACTATATATTTGAATGCTTTATCAATATATTTCGTATGTTCGAGTCTGAGATATTTGTTTCGTGAAGCGTTTGTCTTGAAATGAGCATGACTGAGAAATTTACGGCTCCCAATGTTATCCAGATTACCTGAAAGAATGATACGGTCAAAGTATACTTGTTCATGTAGATTATAGAAAAAATAAAAATAAACTATATTACTTCATAAGTTTCGATTTAAGAAGGAACAGAAATATCGGGTTTATGAATAGATAAAGGAATGAGTATTCGCATTGTGTGATATCATAAAAAGATAAAAAAATAAGTGTAAAATATTGCTTAAAAGGGTTTTATATATAAAAACTAAATGTATTAGATCAGTGTTAGGTATTATATGATATCATGTCATTGAACAGATGAAGTAAGCATTGCTGTGTTATTTGATATCGTAAATAGATCAAGTACTACGCACTTGTTGTTTGGTGTCATACATAGATTTAAAAAAAACATTTTACGAGTTTTTCGATTTAGTATACTTTAGACCATTAAGTGGTATTGGCTACGTGCTTTTTTTAATCATACATAAATAAGAAAATCATGTTTTTAGTTGTTTTATATCATTAACAAACAGCATAAAAAAGGAAATCAGTATAACGTGCAAATCTTTCTCCGTAACTTGCAGAAATGTTAGTCTTATAATATCTAATATCTGTTGACAGACATTTATCTCGTAAGTAGTATGGACAGTTCTGTAAATGTAAGACTCATTGTTTTATACTTCTCGATATATGTGTGGACTTTACCTTATACTCGTATACGCTACATGTAATAATTTGAAACGTTTTTTGGTGAATGTTTCACTTAATCCTTTTCATTCATCGCCCTTTCTTGACCAATGTTGACGTCTCGCTTGTTCCAGGTATTCGATACATTCGTGATACTGACGTCCTTCATTGTGGACATGATATTTGTAAAGGGACTTGCGAGCTACACGCTGCAGGAGTTCGTCTTTATATTGGCATTCATGCTCCCGTGGCGAGTCATCCGAGTAACAAATAGTAAGTCAATATAATTTACATATCAAGCTCCACATTTAGACCAAGCTAGTGATAGGAGAAACCTCCAGCATGGATGTAAACAGAAATTACACAACAAAAACCAGCTGTAGAAATGTAGTTGCAATACTGTATGTCGTATGTTTCTTTGCAACATATCTTGTTTGTTTGCAATATATCTTGTGTTTGTTGCGCTATTCATAGTGTGTTATGTGTGTTTTGCATACCTGAGTATTTGAGTATAAACATAAAAATAAACTTATTAAAAACTAAGGCGGGATTAAGACTGACTAATAAATGTTTAAAACAAGACTTTGTTTCATTAAAAATAAAAATAAATAAATACATATAAAAAAACAATAGCATCGCATGCGAGTGCCAACGCTCGTCTATTTTTGCCAACGTTGGATATTTTTGTTAAACATTTAAAAACATTAAAAAAAGTTGACCTTTAAAATCACAACTTAAACTGTACGCCTTTATACGTAAAGTTTAAGTACCATAAACTTTAACTTTGACCTTTGACTTTGAAGAATGAACTTGACCTATGCATGGAATAGAATGTATACAACATAAAGGTGTAAAATTTGTAGACAATAAATTACAATGGCTATTCCATTGAGTTTTTGATAATCAACACAAAACGGTAAAAATTGAATATATTTTTTTAAATGATCAAACTTTTTTTATCTGTCTAGTGATCATGACCAAAATCACACCTGCACAGGTTCATATGATGACAAATCAATATAAAATGTACATAGTTTTAAATAAATCACGGGGAAATGACAGTAATATATATTCTAAAACTTGTCCAATATTATGACAAAAGAAGGTCAAAGGTCAAGGAAAAACTTAAAGTTGTATGTCAAATAGTTTTAAAAAGTTACAGCAAAAACAAGTCAAAGGTCAATGTCAATAGATGAAACATTTGCATATGTCTGGAAAGGCTTTGTCAAGATGAATATGCATACCAAGAATAAAAGTTTTATGTCAAATAGTAAAGAAGTTATGGCCAATGGTTTTTCTTTTCTTTATTTTCTTTTATTAATTTTTTGTTAAATATCTCAAAAAAGGTCAAAGATCAAAGGTCAATGTCAAAAGTCCACACGTGTAACATTGATGGAGAGGTCTTGCCACAAGGAATTCACATATTAAATATCAGTGCCTTGTTGGTAACGGTTATGAAAATACAGGCATTTTAGAGTTTTCAAAAATAAATCAAAGGTCAAGGTCAATAGGTGAAATATTGAGGTATATCTGGATAGGCCTTGTCAAGTTGAATATGCATACCAAAAATGAAAATTATATTTCATAAGAGGTCAAAGGTCAATGTCAAAAGTCCAAAAGCGTATCTTTGATAGAAAGATCTTCAAGGAATTCACATGTGAATTATCAGCGCCCTGTTAGTAACGGTTCTGAAAAGACAGGCATTTTAATGTTTTCAAAAGATACAGCAAAAACAGTCAAAGTTCAAGGGTAATGTAAAAATTTGAAATATTTGCATATGTCTGGATATGCCTTGGCAAGATATATATGCATTCCAAAAATGAAAAAAAGGCCAACGTTAAGATTCCGGACGACGACAACGACGACGACAATGCGGACGCCGGAGTTACGACAGAAGCTCGTATTTTTTCTTCGAAAAAAAGACGAGCTAAAAATTATTTATTTTTACAGCAGCTATCAACAGATTGATAAATGATAAATAAAAAACGTACACATACTTACATACAATCAATAAATCCAGTAGACCTTCAGCTTATCACACTTAATAATTGTATCTTTATCAGACAAGTCAGTGCCTTTACTGTAAGTACAATGTATCCTGGAAAAAACAACATTGATGTGACGTCATCACTCCAAACTCTTTTCATACCTCAATTTTAATGTTTGATTTTAATAAAAACTTTAAATATAGATCTAGTTTTAGTCCATAAAATATTGTCTGTACACTTTGAAACATACAAAAATGCGTATTAAAACCCAACATATGCACTCACTGGCAAAAGAAAAAACACCTGCGTTTAACCTAGATACTCTGACCATTGTAATATATCTTTAGCGGCAGGGTTAATATTGCTGACACAAAAATGATATATAATCGTTGTTATGAGCACACAGTGAGGTATAAGGAAGGTCCCGTGCCCTGCGTCCGTCGTCTGTGTGTTCATCCTTTTCCTTTAAATGATGTATCCCTTTTGAAAGAAAGGTTTGCCGAGTTTATTATTATTAGCCTATCTAATTCAAAGCATCTGTTGCTTAATCACCAACTGCTTTTAACTAAGTACCGCCGAATTTGGTTTTACTGGTAAGGTTTAAATTTAGCTATAAAAAATTTGTTGGCACGTGCTTACAAGTGTTGGTTAATACTTGATACAGTGTGTCATATATGAAGAGATTGCACCAATAGTTTTATACATACGTTTTGATTGCTAAATCTGCTAAACTACAATCCGAACCGTGATGGCAAATATAATAATTGGGCTAATGAAAATAAATGGTTTCCGGTTATTTATTTTGTTAAAAACAAAGCAGAGTACCAGAACAAGCTGTCCATTGCTGATCCCAGGAGCTCGAAGTTGCATTGGGACAAATCATTCGCCCCATGGAACTTCACGTCCCTGTGTTTCTGTAGTGTGTCCAGTGAACGTAACAGTAACGTAAGCGGCGCCAGTTTATCACAGTATATACTAGACTGTAAACACGATACAAATTGCAATTGATAGCTAACAGTCGCTTTCACTGAACGCACAGCAACATTGGTTGTTTGTTCATTCTCATAATTCATATTAAGTTTGGGAAACCCAGATATGAAGTGTACACAAACGGAAATGCAACATGTCAGAAACGTTAGGATTGTAATGATAACAGAATCACAAAACGAAGTAAAATAAAAGGTTTGCGGTCGTGCATTTTCACCAATCTTCACAGGATTGAATCCACATGATTTCCTCTTTAAAAATTGTTCAAATTGTTTTGACTGGTCGAAAAAGTCGGTCACAAGAGCTAAAATGGATTTTAAAAATGAAAACTTTGAAAATCTTCTTCAGCAAAATTGCAGGACCTAGAATTTGATATTTGGTGTGAAGCATTGTCCAGAAGACTTCTACGACATTTGCTCAAATCAAGGTCTTTGGGATAGAAATGACCCCGCTCTAGGGGTCACTTAATTTTGAATATAATGATATTGGAAAAACTAGAAATAAATCTTCTTGCCAGGCACAATAAGGCCTGGAGTTTAGATGTTTACTAGTGAACCTCTTCTAAGTTCAAATGATGCCCCTAGTGTCAAAATTGGCTCAGTCTAATGAGTCACTTGGTTTCATATAGGCTTGTATAGGAAAAAAAATAAAATCGTAATGTCAGAGACCACATTTTACAGCTTAAGTGTCGCGGTCTTGCTTTAGTTAAGACTTTGAGTAAAATATTTAAATGTCCATAGGCACATGTGTTCTTAAATTTATGCGAATTAAAAACATAAGGGATTTCCAACCTGTGTTGTTTATTATTTTCTCTCACTTCGCCTGGTGCCTATTTCCGATGTCATTGATAGGCGGTGATTATATGTAATAAACAACGATCAGATAAAATAGTGTGCAAATAATTTGAACATATACATAGAAATTGTACACTTATGTTAATGGTTGAATTGAACATTTTGTATACATGTATCTCCCTTTTGCTTTGCACGTAAGCGTACTTCCAAAACAAGTTGTCCCAGTGTCAGAATAATGTAATATCATGCCTATGAGTAATATCGCAGGGAGCCATCAACACAAACTGAAATACTATCGGTTGGACGTTAAACCCAACATCCACCCGAACAGTATGCTATAGCTTACAAATCTTTGAATATATCTACAGGTCTAGTTGTGGCAGTGAAGGATCACGAGCACTTTCGGCTGAAAATGTTGTATACTCAGAAGAAAAAGATAGAACACGACAACAAGCACCTTCGAGCTGATCGCGACAACTACAGGGTATGTTACTGATGATAACGACTCGTGTGTGACAAAGTAAATACAATGTAGACGTGTAGAATTATATAAAAAATGACATTACTCTATAATGCTAAACATATTTGCAAATTCTGACTTGCCTATTGATTTGACTAAGCATACCGCTTAGGTTGAAAATCTATTCAGTAGTGTTTGAAAATATTTTGACACAATTCTGAAAATGATGCATGGTCACGCTCGATCATCATTCGCTAACAAGCAAATGCAGTCACTTTTCTCTCTTAAAGTGGCTCTTTCAATGAAAGTGTATGTAATATGTATTAGGATATTCGTTGTAGAATCTGAAATTCTAGGTGAATGTTGTGTCGTTTTTGAAAAACATGTGGAATATATCAATATTCAATCGATCATTATTTGCATCATGTAACGAGGCCATCAAGTGACTTCTTTGTTTATCTCTTAGGTCAACATTAAAAGGATGCATGTTTGTGAAAACAAACGAATACAAGAAATATCTTTAAAAAAGATACTCGGCCGTGGTAACCAGCTTGATGATTAGTGTCTGAATGGTTTAACATGTAATAGATTTTGTTGTTGGTTTAATAGTTGTGTAAATCCTGTGTCAAAGCAGCTCTTTGAAATTACACGGATCCAAATAATTTGTACAATCTTGGTAGACACTTACAGCCTTAAAACATCTACGCATTAGACTTCGTTTCGCGGGCTACAAAACGAAACCGGTTTTTACGTTTTTGTTGAATATAGGATATGTCAGGGTCGAATAATCAAATCCGAAATCTAATTTTAATTTTTCTAATTTTAGCGTTCTATTCTTTCAGTTTACCTTAAAAAGGTCAAATCGTTCTCAGGGGAAGAAAACTTCAACTTATAAAACAAACATAGATCTAAAGAACTCGTTTCCGCAACCCCTTTCTTTTCTTTTGACTAATTTTACAATGACCAATGGGAATATAGCAAAGTTTATAATAACCAATGAAAAGCCCAATTTTATTCCGCTTCCAACTGCCTAACGGCCGAAAAAGAGGATGTCTAGCCTTCTTTCCGGTTGCGGCCTTCCGGCTGTGTAATGTCAAAAACTATTTTGAGTAATGTCAAGAACTATGTCATCTTGTCTTAAGAATATTAAGATCACATTTTTTATATGTTATACTTGACAAATATGCAAAGTTTATAAATGCAGTTGTATAATGGAATATTTCTAAATCGAGGAAAAAAACCCGTTTAAGTTTGCTCAAAATGAATCTTAATCACTACTTTGGAGCTGTTTTAACTTGGCCTTGTTTGACCTCAACTGCTTAAAATACCCAAATTATGCGGATGACTCTCATAAAGACTCTTGCGACAGCTGAAGCACCAAAACAGCCATGGACTCAAAACATGCTTCTTTTTATACCTTTATACATTTTAGTGACGTAGTAATTTGTTTTTCCAGTACATTATATGGTATAATGAGCAGTATAAAACTAGTTAATCAGTCGTTGAATCTAAATGTGTACCCTGAGTTTCTTGGACATTGTCTATTGCTTCAACAAAGAAACCATCATTGCCTCCAATACGTCATGTTAATTTTGCAGTGTCAACTATTTTGATAAAGGAAAAAGCAAATGTGAGAAACGCCTCAGACTCTTTGAACCACATGCCATGGTTAACACATTCTCCCTGTTATAGGTCCAGCTAGAGAATAAGCTATATCTAAATAACTGTACTTTTTTCCAGGAGCAAGTGGAGTCTTTAAAGAAGCTCTGTCTTCAGGAAGGGATAGACGACTGGAAGATATTTCAAAGCTTAGGTAATACCAAAGTGGAGGGCGTTTTTATATTTGGAAATAAATATACAAAACCCCGTAAATCCAAGTCTTCCGCTGGTAAAATGACGGCAGGATTGATGACCTAAAAAGTTAATATTGCACGGAACAACATAACTTGATCAGAAAAAGAACGTCCCTGCTTTGTCTATATACATCTATAAACTCTAGACCATCTTTACTCATAGTGTCGAAGAAACACGTGGAACAGAAGAAACGCATTCAATTTATGCTGGATAACTAATTGTTGAGACAAATGATATTGGTATAACTGTAAAAGATAAGAACTAGTCTAATACAATACTCTTATGGCAATTTATAAGGTAATCCATCCATTATTAAATTATGATAATGGTTCCTTAAATGCTTAAAATAGACATCAGTGCAGATGCAAGCATCCATTGACTTGAAGCTATAGCTATTTTGCTCAAAGTCTATGAAGGCTTGCATAAAATGCCCACGATCATTTGATGGATACACAGTTTAATTACTGATTAACTACCCTAAAAGCCAATTACGTCCCTGTGCCAATATGTGTTTATTACTTGAGAGTAACTCTCAAGCATGTTTAAAATACATCGAAAGATAGATATATGCAAGAATTATTATAATAACTCTTTTTTCAGCTGTTTATCTATTTCAAGTCCATGTGGCACAAATCGAGATGTTAGTTGAACTTTATTTCAACAGAGATGTTAGTTTAACTTTATTTCAACAGAGATGTTAGTTTAACTTTATTTCAAGTGCAGGTGGCACAGATAGAGATGTTAGTTTAACTTTATTTCAAGTGCAGGTGGCACAGAGATGTTAGATTAACTTTATTTCAAATGCAGGTGGCACAGAGATGTTAGTTTAACTTTATTTCAAGTGCAGGTGGCACAGATAGAGATGTTAGTTTAACTTTATTTCAAGTGCAGGTGGCACAGAGATGTTAGTTTAATTTTATTTTAAGTGCAGGTGGCACAGATAGAGATGTTAGTTTAACTTTATTTCAAGTGCAGGTGGCACAGAGATGTTAGTTTAACTTTATTTCAAATGCAGGTGGCACAGAGATGTTAGTTTAACTTTATTTCAAATGCAGGTGGCACAGATAGAGATGACAAAAATAGGTAAAAGGAAAAAGGGCTCACAATTAATTGCAACATCTCCTGATTAAAAAAAATGAATATCCTTCAGAAGTATAGAAACAGCCTGAACCTTATATGTATGTATGTCTGTTTCTATTTCAGCCATTATACCCCCCCCCCCCCCCACGCAACGAAGTTAGGAGGGTGTAGTATACTGGAATCAGGTTGTCCGTCCGTCCGTCTGTAGTTAAAACGATCTACCGAGTACTCCTCCGAAACTACTGGGCATATTTCAATGAAACTTGCCGGGATTAATTATTACACATTGTAGATGTGCATAATCTATAACAGGTTGAGTTTTCTCCTCTTTGTGGGAAAGTATGCCCCTTTGACCATTTGGTAGCTCATGTACATTACCAGCTACTACCATTACGACCTGCCTGCTACTCCTCTGTAACTACTGGATGTATTTCAATGAAACTTGCTGCGATTATCGTGATACAGTGTAGATGTGCGTTATCTATAACAGGTTGGGTTATCTTTCCATTTTGGAAAATTATTCCCCATTGACTGTTTTGGTAGCCCATGTACATTGCCACCTACTGCCTCAGAACTACTGGATGTTTTTCAATAAATTTGTTTACATTTAGCATTACACATTGAAAATGTGCGTGATCTATGACAGGTTGGATTATCTCCCCTTTTTCATAAATTATGCTCCTTTGACCAAGTTTGATCTCTTGTACATGTAAACACAAGTAATTAAAATGTGGTCCTTCTACACTACTTCATGGATACCAGCAAAACATGCTTGGATTAATCATTACACAAGTGTAATTTATATACGTTTGTCATGAGCAGGAATTAAACCTGCATCCTTTTACTGGGTGGACGGGGGAGGGGGTATTAGAAAGCCCCTAGGCGACAGTTCTAGTTTGGAGACTATGTCTACTGTCTACTTGAAACATATAAAGTGCTGTCAAACAGCAGTATCATGCCGTAGACATGTAGCATGGTATTACACCCAGTCACATTATTATGGCACCGGGCCAACCAGTCATGGAATTAGCCTATAAACGGCCTTATTTGCTGTATGGTATGTAAACGTCATGCTAAACGTTTCTCGAAAGTCGAACTTTACGCCTTTTCAATTAAGCTGTCAGCGTTTAGCACCGGTTCCTATCAAATTAGTGTCTGAAATCAGAAAAAGTAAAATCAGAAACAAAAATAGACTATATTCTAGTAACGCTCTCTCTCTTTCTCTCTATCTCTCTCTCTCTCTCTCAAATCATTGTAAAATGACATATAATTCATTTATATTCAAATTCAACCATTTGTCTTAGAAACGTCTTACATATGATTTTATATACCCGTGGCTATACGAGTATCAGCAATTCATAGAAAAAAACAGAACACATTCTGGTACAGGTACTTCGCCCATTGCCATAAGCATTTACATGGATTTTTCCACTCTATAATAAAGGATCTAAGGATGTGTCTTTCCGAATAAGTGAAAGTTTTCCAACCGCGCACGTTCCAGAACCGGTGGTGGCAAGGCGACCACAAGCCAGATGTGGGGCCACCTCTAGATCCTCCTTTCTAGTTCTATTATGTTTATTTGGAATGACTCATGTGCTATACAGTAGCTACAGTTGAGTAATCAATAGTTGATCTGGTTTTATCAAAGGAACACATGAAGAGTAGTCCGTGATTTTTTTTTCGCTTACTAAATTTGCAATTTGCATTATTTAGCTGGGGATATAAATTTGCCGAATTTGGCTTGTTATGATTGTTTTCAGATCATTTGTATTGATATTATTGTGATCACCAGTGCAAACCCTTAATTAAAATATTTTTATTTTTTAAATCGAAACTTACTTCTTGCAACTCGAAACTCACTTTTTCAGACTCGAAAGTCACCACTCGCCAACAAATATATATCTATTTCTACTAAAAGCGCGTTCTGTAGAAATCTATTTCCAACTACCTTTTTAGCTGAGATTTAGCTTTCATAGCTGATTGTTTGTCAAAAGAAAATAATTTCAATGCTGCAACAATAGCTCTGGTAATAATAAATTGTTTTAATCTGGTTTGCTCACAACTATTTTTGAATACTTCCATTAGAAAGATGAAAATTCGCCGTAGGTTTGTTTTCCTTTGAACTCTCTGGTAGTTGATGAAAGACAATACTCATTGATTTGTCTTGAATATTCTTCAGCTCATCTTCTGAAACTGGCGAATATAGTGATGAATTTGGTGAACTTTCATTAAGTCTAGAGGTCAGCAAGATCCGGTCAGCTTAACTTTCATGATTCCATAAAATATTCAGTCGCTGTCCATATCCAATTCTGTTTTATTAGGAAATCAGCATGACGGGTTGACGAGTCGATAGGTCTGTCCCAAAGTTTGTGGCACGAACTCCTTTTCAAGTTTAGAGATTTCAATGTAACTTTACATGCGTGATCACCACGATAAGTAGTTTGAAATCACATGTTGCGAAGCTTGCTCATGAATGCATTAGGTTTTATATAGGGTTTTTCTTCGTATAATATACACAATTAAAAAAAAAAATGCTGCTAAAGCAGCAAAATATTACGGTGTATAAAGAAAGGTGTTGTGTATGTGTATGAGTGCAACAGAAATAAGGTTGTGTAAAACGCACTGTTACTGTGGTACAATTGAATTTTAAATGCTTTACTGATAAGCGTAATGTAACTGAAAAATAAATATAAATGCAAATATATACAAAATTTGAATTCATCCTTAGACTGTAGTTTTATGTGTGTGTGCGTGTGTTTGTGTGTGTATTTTGCTACAGACGTACAGACAAACGGTCCGACCATCAGAAAGACCAACCATCGGTGCAACCATGAAAATGACCAACCAACAGACTGACTCATAATTTGAACTTTGCAAATGTGTGATGTATTGACAATATATGGGCTTTCGCAGTATTATGTTTATAGCGGTATTATGTATTTAAAGGACATGTCCTTCATTTTTGGGATTTCAACTTTTTTGCCATTTTGTACTGAAACTTCAGCATCTACAACAATGAGATATCAATTTTAAATTGTGCCGAATTACTTAAAAACTGAATAAAATAGACCATTTTCCATAACATTCCATAGATTGCTTGGTGGTGGATGTTTTTGTTATCCTAAAAAATTGCGGGGACTAGAGCACGTGTTTGTCTTAATACTAGGCGCATCCATGAAAAGAAAGGCTTCAATCATATTCATATATGCGTTAGCCCATAAAAAAAAACTACTGAAATAAATACCTTATCTTGAACTTAAACCTCCAACACTTTGAACAACACCAGTTGATTATATCGCAGTGTCCACGTGCTGTTGTTATTGCTAAGAAATGGAATCATGCTCACTTTTGGTTTGGTCATCAGGGCGGTCGGCAGTTTAAGATGTAAAATACAACGATTGAACAATTTACACGTACATGTTCATTCCAAAGCCGCAGATAATGGCGTTTTTAACAGCTTGTCAACCTCTCCCGCACAGCATTTTCTACCTAAGAGCCTTCATTGGAACACATGTGTCACCTGCTGAAGCGTGACGGAAAAAGTGGGACAGGCAGACAGAAAATGGAAATAACTCAAATACTATTTATGTCAGACTTATAAAACTTGTACATGACAATTCCTCTTGTCAACTTTCGTCCATCAATGAAATAGAATGAGTAGTGCAGAAGTTATTGCAGAATTATGAAGAGTGGTGGAACAAGTGTGGCAGACAGACGGACAGATTGACGACGGAGAAGTAAGCCCTATATGTCACCCTTTGCTTACATCAGGTAACTCAAAATCTTCTAAGCGGAAGATGACGATGTCTATAAATTCCACCATGCCTTCCTGGGACTAGGTACTGACAGAGAGTCACTCCTGCAAGATATTGTCCGATACGGCTTACGATCGGTTACTGCAAAGGAAATCCTATGCAGCGACATTCAGTTGCCTACAAAACACATTTATCTGCGGCTTTGGAATGGACATTTTTTTTCTTCAAAACTTTGATTTCTCAGAGCAAATCGCATCACACCTCCTATAATATTGTGATTTGGCATTATCTGCAGCTAAATATAGTTTCCAGGTGCGTAACGACGAGTATCATTGTT
>CM037790.1:28015646-28035718 GCA_021229015.1 Solen grandis | reverse complement strand
ATAGTGACAGTGTCTTCAGTGCTGCAGAGATTTTTGGCAACAAAAGGTACTGTCAGAGAGTTCACTTCAAAGACTTTAGCTAATAAATATTAAACACTAAGCTTGTTAACACAGACCTGGCACAGTTTGAACTTTGTAGATTGTCAGAATTCTTTCTTTTGACAATGGGCATTACGGCTGCCAAGATATGCCAAATTTCTAGAGTCGTTTAGAATTGTCTCCCCTGACATGGATTAATCCCAGACACCATTTTTAGTTGTTTGTCAACCATCACCATCACTTTTGATCCTTATGTGAATCTTTGACTTTAGACACAAAAATGGTAGCAGGGTATTGTTTCACCTAGAATTGAACAAGATAATATAAAGAAAATATTTTGTTTGTAATACTGTTTGTAATAACAGTTAACTGTCGCTGCGACAATACTGTATTTCAGTCATATAGCGACATCTGGCTAATCATAGGTGCAGGAAAACTGACTGCTCATTGGGAACCAGGTAGAATCACTGACCTACCAAAAGCCAACTGGAAGGCATTCTCATATAAAAATATCTGAATGAAATGGCCAGGATGCAAACCCACACCTTGTAAGGAAATTTTGAGTAGCCATGAAAGGAAAAAAACTCTTAACAGTAGTTAAAGGTGTGGCTGATATTATGCTTGTAAAAACGGGAAAATACAGGAAACTTCTTTTTGGATTTACAGTGAAACCACACTCTGCGACCAGCTCATTTTCACGACCAACTCATAATTACACATTTTGTTGGACCCAAATTTTTCTGTATATAATTCAATGGTTGCTCACCTCATTAAAGCAGTCAACTAAAAATTGCATAAGAAGAACACTTATATCAGACCAATCCTAACATTTGTCTTCTTTTGACCTCAGTAATGCGAACGATGGTGCTGTGAAAAAGTTGATTGAACTTGTAATTTCACGACACCTGGTTTCCAGTACAGGTGAAGGTCGCACGTGCCGTAATTCGGATGTTTTGATAAGATTCAAAGGAGAGTGGAAACAGTGTGTGAGATGGGTAATATTACGTAATACAGAGCAGTGTTTAGATCCACGGATGTATTTCAAGTGAAGCTAATGAGTATTTGTTATATGTCCAGCTCAGCTGCCCTTGATTAGCAGAAACAATCACAATTTCTATTGTCTAATGTTTTGACAGTCGTTAATTGGCACAAAGACTTCCCACGAAAACTTAGACTAAAATAGAATTAGGTATCCCGTAATATATTTCTCAGTCAATTTCATAACTCATCACTTTACAAAAACTATGATTTAAAACTGAAATCAAACGTTAAGATCTTTCAATTCAAAAGAAATTGTCTTTATTACAAACAGCAAGGGGAAAAGTCGGAGACAACTAGATGATTAAAAAAAGCTTATCACTACATCCATTAAATAGGCAATTAGCTTCATAATTATAAAAAAATCTTAGATATTAAAAAGATATTAAAATGGGTAGACTTTTCTTGGCATGATATGACTAGATTTTAATTTTTAAATGTGGAAAAAGTTTTTTAAAACAAAACTTTTTAGAACATTAAATTGGTTCAAGAGATGTTATTTTCATCCATCATTTTGGAAAAAAAGTGTTGCATATGATCAACACTGAAATGAAATATTTATGAAAAGACCATAAAGGAGCCTCCATGGCTGAGAGGGTAAAGTTCCTGACTTTAACACTCACTCCGCCCCTCACCACATGGGTTCGAATCCCAGCAGGGTCATTCAGATTTTCATGTGAGGAAGCCTTCCAGCTGCCTTGTGGCAGGTCGGTGGTTCTACCTGGATGCCTCTGTGCATTTGAGGTCTTCCTCCACCTGTAATTAGCTGGAAGTCGCTGTATGACTGAAATACTGTCGAAGTGACGGAAAACTCAAATAGTATTTTTTAAGTTTTAAGTTTGAAAAGACCATAACTCATAAATGAGACCAACTCAAAATTAAGACCAATTTCAGACGGACCCAATAGTTGTCTCATTATCGAGGTTTTACTGTATTGCATTTCAAGAGTTTTCTTTGTACTGATTGCCATTCTCTTCAGATCTAGACAAATATTTTCACCAAGGTGTTGACAGGTTGGGCCAAATGTCAGCTTTCTCCTGATAGCTGAACATTATTTTAGAACATTGTCTTTTTAGTCTTTAACACTTAATAATTGATAATGATAACAGTTTCAATAATATTTCTCAAGATTGAATCTGCTATTTTTTAGAAGTTTCAGTGTTGGATGGACTACATATCAAGAATTCAAGAATATCATCCATCTGGAGTGTTGGAGGTGAGAAATCAGTTTCAAAACTAATCAAATTTTGGCTGAATAAGCTTGAAATTTTATACAGGTCATGCGGCATTTAATGACACTTAAAATGTACACAAAATTGATGTGGTGATGGCACAAAATATTGATTGATGTGGGGATGCTGCCAAAAGAAAAACTTTGAAAAACATCAAATGATTCCTTCCTATGTCACCATAGTATAGTGTGATATACTTTTAAATGTAATTAATTTCTTTTTTGATAGTAATTGAACATTTTTGTTGGCATTCTAAATAAAAGGTAAACCAGGTGTTATTTAAGCAATTACATTCATCTGATGTATTTGTGGAAGTTGTCAGGGTACCATGACTTGTATTATATAACTACAGTTTGATATAAACATTGTTTTTCATGTATCATCTCATTGATCATACATTTCATTAAATTGTTGGCTATTCCATACTCATTTATATAATCTAGAGTCAAAATGTCAGTATGGCTTTGTGTCACTTTGTATGCATGTAAAAAGCTATTTAAGTATTGAAATATTTTTTTCATTCTGATGACATCAATCATTTATATCTTTGTTACCAAGGTGACACAGTGACAAGCCGGTTATGAAGGTGAAGGGCATGCCAGTTGGTATTGGTAGGACCGATGACTGTGATGTGCAATACTTGTGATTATTGATATTTTTAACTTGTTAAATAAAGAATAAATATAAGGAGATGATCAGGATCATGTTATATCTTATGTGCCAATTGCTTTTAAGTTGATGCAAGATGTGACTGACAAGGATCAGCAGAAATGTTTTATTCTGCTTGGATTTAACCCTTTCCCTCATATAGACTCATTTTAGCGCACTCAATAGGTACCACATAAAGCCTGATCTGCAGAAAACCACAGTTAAACCTTATCAAATTTAATTACAAAATCCTCATTTCCAGACCACTGAGGAGCAGCGAACAGCATAAAACCTGATCAGCCTGCGAGTTACTCGCAGGCTGATCTGGTTTTATGCTGTTTGCATAGGTCTTTTCATGGTGTCCTCTATGAAGGAAAGGGTTAATGTCACACCAATAGTATATCATTCAGTTAGAACTACATTGTACTGTCAATATGTGACATATACATTGTACAGTGCTGCCTCACTGCATGTTTCATGCAATAGACACTTTGCTAACTACTTTTTGAACTACCCTTATGTGCTGAACACCAAAACAAGGCAGATAATTATACCAGAATTATTTTCAATGACTTACATGTCATTGCCAGGTACACAACCATCTGATTATAGAACAGGCACTCTAACCACTGACTCACCAGATCAAATTGGCAGAATTGATTTAAACATATAACAAAGACTTCTCAGCACTGGGTGTTAGATATGCAGGATTGCAAATCTTCAGCAAATCTGTTTGATTCCAATGTCATGAAGTTTGCCAGAGCTTGGTTTTTGCATATTTAAATAAATTTATTTCTCAATATATTTGGCTATGTAACGGTGGTTATTATGTCTCCCCTTCAATTGAGTGAGACATACTATTTTTGTACGGGTTTCTTCTTCTTTCAATTGATTTTTTATCCAGAGCATACCTCTCTTCATACTGTATTTAAAGCAGCTTGTTCACAGATAGGCATTGGCTTAAAATTTGATTGTTAATTATCTGTATGTATTATGTTCATCCATTCCCATGGTCACCCAATGCAACATTCTATGATAGTAAAAAAAAAAATGGGGGTTTCTCTATCACAGGCAATAGCCTACTGAACAGTATTGAATTTAGAATTATTAAACCTATATTTAGAATTTCTCTTTTCTGTGGTTACATTACTGATCACATTCATTCTTCATGTATGTGCTCACTTCACAGGCTGAACTAATGAATTTGCAACCTGAAACTGGTGAAGACACTAGTTGTAAAACCCGTCATGTGGTAATGCTAGCACATCCTTCAGGGATACCATTTTCTATATTTAACCGATTTCCCTGATATTTGCATTTACGAAAATAGAATTTTCCCGAGCATTGTGACCTACACTTTCTGAGTTTATTTATTTACTTCACTTAAATTAATGAAAGAGAGTAGAATATATTTTTTTTATTTCTACAAATTATCTGTGAATAAGCTGCTTTAAGATAGGCTGATATTTGGTACATGAATCAATGACTTGAAAAAGATTTGTTGCAAAAACATTTGTTGGGAATGGCCATTTTTTTACAGAATTATTTGTTAAAATATTTTGTCTTCAGCATAATTCTCTTCTGAAGATAAGATATAGCACATTTATTTTCTACAGGTCTGTACAAGAACATGCTCCCACTTCCTCATGATGATTAGTAGGCTCTTTCATTTCGTTGAAGGGCAGACATTCTTTTAGTTGCATTAAAACAAGACCTTTTCTTGTTATAACTTTTTCTGGGTGGGCCAGTACTGAAGATAAAATATTTGCAAATCACCTGACAGCTTCTTTAAACTTCTCTTGGGGATCTTAATATAAAATACAAAACATATTTGACATCTTTTTAATACTAATAACAATAAGATAACAACATAATCAATACAGCTCACCTTTTGTTGTAACTCCAATGTCTAGTATGTGAAATAAATAATACCAGTATGAGATGGGGAACACGATGGCTTACACAAGCTCATGAAGTCACAAAAAATAAAATACAATTGTTCAGCGCTTAAATGGAAACCTCTTTTTTCTGGGCTGTTTTGCGCTGGACACCAAACTACGAGCATTCTAGACATGAACTTCATACTAATAATCTGAAGGCATTATGCTTTCCTTTCAATCACTGAATTCTCACAAAACTGCATTTTACATTAAATTGGTTCAGATGATTACTAATCCATTATTATCAAGTTTTTGGCATTCTGATTATTCTGATTAATCATTTACAGTTTTTGGAACAATTCTCATCTCTAATTAGTATCAACACATCAAAGAATTTCTTCAAATCTTGAACTTTAACAAAAGAGAGTTAATTGCTATTATAACCATTTCTTCACAAAGAAGTGGGTTTAAAGACCCCCAGTGAAATTCTGGTAAAAAGGGTTCTCCCTATTGAATCTTAGATCCAGAGGGGGCCAGGCTGTACTGAAATGCTATTCATATGTAAACAGGCCCTTGCACTGTATCGGGTACTCAACCTGTGATATTAATATCATGACCTTGTGCATGGAACATGGCAGGGTAGATGAAGCCACTAACAACCCTGTTGTCAGAGACACTATCTGCTATCACAGTACAGTCACATGAAACCAACAGATATCCATGCAGGTGCCCTCAGGTGGGTGACCTACTTATGGGTCCAGGTGAGTCGGACTTGGCCAGGTGGTGACCATGCTTCTCCCACATGTCGATTGCCTTGCTGACCAGTATGTCCCCACTGTCTTCTGGTATCTGCACAGGGATATAAAACAATATCATTATACTATGTTCAGCCTTCAACACTTGTGAGTTACTGAAAAATTGTGACAAGCTGAGGACTAAAGTGGGGAAATTGAATGTTTGGGTAATCACAAGTCTTGAAGAAACCTGAAAATTATCCCTCTGTTTCTCCACAAGGGGACATGGACTTTATCTCAAATAAAACATTCGTTCCCCAAACTATCACCAATATATTTCACTCCTAGAAAATCCAGAATGTAATGAGCACAGTTATATTTTAACACAATTACAAATCACCATATCTTTCTGAATAAATTAGGTATGGAAACTAGGTGCAATCTATCAAATTATATATGAACAAAACATCTCTTCCCAAAGCATGTTGTATGTTTCACAGTAATAAAATGCACTTTTTTTTTTACATTAATAAAATAAATGGACAACACAGCTAATGGAATTGTACCGTACCTGTGTGAGGTACTTGAGCATGTCTTGTAATGAGGTCATGATGAGAAGAGGTCGCCTCAAGGTCATCAGAACCGCCACGGCAATGTACACCAGGATCATGATGGACCCTCCCAGCATGATGTCACCCACCCTGGAACAAATATATTCAAACTGATACTCCTCCTTTTGCCTGATTGGTTTAAATATTATGGACCTTCCCAGTGTTTACAGATGTACATTAATTGACTCACAAGCTATCCAGTAGCTAAAGATGCTATTATTACCCAAGTTAATGGTTTTTCACTACAATTGAACATACAAGTTACTGTAAATCATTCATTTTCGTTGACATTAAATAACGTTGATCATGTACCTTAGGGAATTTTGTAGGTACATTTATTTGTGGATCTATGTTCTAGAAAACATGAGGTCTATGTAAGAGACAAGTTTTAGTGGGGATTAATATTTGTGGATATAACCCTCCACAAATTGATGAAAATTAGTGTCCCACGAAAATTAATTATTTCACAGTATAACATTTTACTTCAATTAATACATTTTAACTCTTCCACAGATAGCTTGTAATTAAGAATTCCTGAAGCGAACATGATTTATATATATCAGTTAAAATAACTTTCATCTTTCAATGATAACAATATATTTTTGTTTACATATTCCACATGTACCATTTCTCAAAACCAAAAGCAATGCAAATCTATTCAACAATTCAGCACAATGCTGTCTGATGTTGGTTTAAACAGAGTCAAAAGAAAGCTTATCAACCTTCATTTGATTTTCACACAGGTTGTAAATGTTAGGCAGCAATGTACCTACCTTTCAAAGGAAGCATCGGGCAGGTACCCAGCAAAACAACTGTGGAACCAGTCTGACAAGGGGAGCTCACTCCAGATATCGTATTTCTCCAGATGGTTCCACAGCTTCTGGTCTATGTCCTCTCTCTTCAAGAGTTTCTTCACTTTCTCTGGCTGCAAACAGAATGTGTAAGAATGTACAGTATATTGGCCATTGTCCTTGGAGTGATTATCTGAATACCATGGATAAACTGCATTCAAGCTTAAATCTGTTGCAAATCGCATAATAAGAGATAAAACTTTTAAGATAAATAAATTTAAGACAGTTAGCCACTAATACTAATTAAATTACCTAAAACTGTTGTAAGCAAAAGTAAGAAAGAATAAAAATGCCACTGTGCATCAGAAGTGATTTGGGAGAATTATGACTGACAAAACTCTGCCAGCAAGTAATAGTATGTATATTATCCAGTACATGCAAGATGAAGAGTTTTCATGAAAATGTGCAGCTGGGACTAGAACCCAGGACCCTCCCTTTACTGGATAAGTGCTCAACCAACTGAGCTACCAGACCACAGCCTGATGTGCAGCCTGACTGGGACTCGAACCTGGGACCCCTTGCTTTAGAGGTCAGTGCTCTACCAACTGGACTGCTTACACAAATCTCTCACTGACATGGGCTACTTAAAGACTAACAATGCCATGTGGGGACCTACCAAATGTTGTAAACAGTCAAGGTAGTTCCTGCAGAAAGCCATGTAGAACCTTGTAGCAACCCAATATCCCTCAACACTGTCTTCTGTCATGTTGCTGATAGCTGCTGCGATATTCAGGAATGCCTTATTTGCTGGGTTCTTCAGCTATGGCAAATAAGAAAATAATGTTGGATTTCTAATTCCTTTTATAGGCGTTTTTTTTTTCTTCAAAATAAATATCTTTAATTTACTGCTACTCAGTTCTACCAAGATTAAAAAAGTATATGGTATATTAATGTCTTATACAATCACTGACTGAATGAATGTGATATGTACATTTGTATATTGCAAACACATCTACTGTCTGGATGACATCAATCCTAAACATATCATGGCATCATGGTTGCCAGTCAATCTGATCAAATATGCACAAGGGGCATCCAATTAGTGAAGTGGTAAACACACTGGCCTTACACCAATGTCACATGGATAGTTTGTTTCATTCAAGGATTAAAGGCCAAAAGTTTTTTATTTGTACAAAAATTAGATGCCTTTACATAACATTGTACCTTGAATAACTGCCTGATTTTTCTTTCAAAAAAAAGAGGGGGGGGGGGGGGCTTTTAAACATTTAACTGAAATATGATAGTGATTTCTGTGCAATCATAAGAAATAGAATTTTCATTTAACAATATAAGTAGTGATTATGCATTTTCTGTTTCGTATACCAGGGTGGTATCATCCAGTGGTAACATGCCAGTCTCCATCAAGTACATGTGAAGGTAGACAACAGGTACAGTTGTGCTATCATCCACCTTGCGCATCACATCAAGCGCATGTCTTAGGTGCTGGTACTGTTCTGTGCGATGCTTCATCACAAACTCTTGGGAGTCCTGATTAGCTGGTAGAACACCTGATTTGGAACAAGATACATACTTTACGTAACTATGTCAGGTATATCATAATTGTACAGGAAATAAATTGCATTACTGATGAGAAAATGCATAATTTTATGAAACTAATCTGCTATAAACATCAATACAAAACATAAACAAGAGGGCCAAGATGGCCCTGTGTCGCTCACCTGAGTAAGATGGCTGTATGGCATAATGACAAAAAATCTGGCATCTAAAAGTGTTTTTCTAACATTTGACTAAGTGACCTACATATTGATCCTACCTGAATTTGCACTCAACTGGGAATTTTTTTAATGAAGACTGGGACAAAAATGGGCCTTTTTTTAGATTTGACTGGTTTTTAAATATCAATTAGACAAACATCCTGACCAAATCTATTGAAGATTGGGCTAAAACTGTGGCCTCTATAGAGAGTTCACAAGGTTTTTCTAGATTTGACCTGGTGACCTAGTTTTTGACCCACATGACCCAATTTCGAACTCATCGAGATATCATGTAGACAAACATCCTGACCAATTTCATGAAGATTGGGCCAAAATTGTGGCCTGTAGAGTGTTCACAAGGTTTTTCTAAGATTTGACCGGTGACCTAGTTTCAAAATTGTGGCCTGTAGAGTGTTCACAAGGTTTTTCTAAGATTTGACCTGGTGACCTAGTTTTTGACCCCACATGACCCAATTTCGAACTCATCCGAGATATCATGTAGACAAATATCCTGACCAAATTTTATGAAGATTGGGCCATAACTGTGGCCTCTAGCGTGTTCACAAGGTTTTTCAAGGATTTGACCTAGTGACCTAGTTTTTGACCCCACATGACCCAATTTCGAACTCATCTGAGATATCATGTAGACAAACATCCTGACCAAGTTTCATGAAGATTGGGCCAAATTTGTGGCCTCTAGAGTGTTCACAAGGTTTTTCTAAGATTTGACCTAGTGACCTAGTTTTTGACCCCACATGACCCAATTTCGAACTCATCTGAGATATCATGTAGACAAACATCCTGACCAAGTTTCATGAAGATTGGGCCAAAACTGTGGCCTCTAGAGTGTTCACAAGCAATTGTTGACGACGGACGACTCACGACGGACAAAAGGCGATCACAAAAGCTCACCCGAGCACAAGTGCTCAGGTGAGCTAAAAAATCACCTACCAATGACCCTGCATGTGTATCATTAATGTAGGAAATCATGATTAGTTAATAATAAAATATACAATGCATGTTATATCAACGCCACAACCACAAGGCATCTCATTTTAAATTACCTACCTAAGTGATCATTTTTCTTCATTCATTTTGAGCATGTTTATTTCAAATAAATAATGCCCCCCCCCCCCCCCCCCCCCCGAAAAAATGATTCTTTACTCCATAAAGATGTGTTTTGTCATTTTCAAACAGAGCAGACAGATCAGATAACTTTCTGATCAGGGTTTCCACTGTTAGCTCATACAATAATTATTATGGCTCAAATTCTACAAAGTCTGTCCACCAAATAAATTTTCATTGTTTCATATACCTTTTAAACAGAGGTGTAAAATTTTACTTGCCTGCTTGCCATGGCAAGTGAACCTTAGTGCAGGGCAAGTGAAAAATCATAATTCTTTGTATTTTTCTCAAATTTGGAAAGTGAAAAGAAAGGCGTGGGATCATTTCAGGAATTTCAAACCCTGTTCAGTAAACCAATATTCATCAAGTCAAAGGTGCTGATAGAAATCCAGAGGCTGAGTCAGAAGGGCACTTAGTAAGTGTCTTATCCTGTAAATCCAGGGAAAGAATCCAAGTCTATTTATAGAAACCAGTACATATTCTAATTTTACAGCATGGAAACTCACAATATTTATAATACACATGTAGAGATACTTAATGTAAGCAGTCTGGTAGCTCAGACACATGTCCTGTAAACATCTAACCAGCATAACCATTCAAGCTTACACCACACACAAACATTTGCTGGGGTCCAGTGGTAACATATCTGACTGCAGATTCAAAGGTTGTTAGTTTGAACCCTGTTGGGGACCTCCCAGGCATAAATTACTGGTCCAACCCATGAACTGCCAAGAGGGATTAGTATAACTTGTAGGAAATTATTTTCCAATTGATGTAAAATAAGTAAGTTTAAACTAATTTAAACAAAAGATTACAAAACACTTACCAAGAATAACCTTCCACAAGTACACCCTGTATTTAACTGACACTGGAAATCTTAAACAGAAAAGTCTCAATTTCTCCACATCATGAGGTCTTTCATTAAGTAAGACCTCTATAGATTTCTTTTCTTCAACTGCTCGGAAACCAAATTTATCATAGTAATAACTTCTAAAGTTTCTGTCATCTGCCATCTCTAATTCTGTGGGTTTCTTCTACAGGAATGTCCCTTTCAATTGCACTACACCAACATACCCTTAAAGGGACCTAGTCCAAGTATCAGCGCAGCTGAAACTAAAGCAAACATGGTTAACATTAAACAAAATTGAGGGCATAATCATGATCAAATGGTAAACAACATATGACAGATAATATGTTACAGATTTTATGGGGTTTTCTTCCCCATACACATGATATAGTTGTTAATATCTTATGTATATGATATCATACTATAAAAAGAACTTTTGTATTTAGCATGATATGTTTTTGTGTTTCGCAAGGATTTGTGAATGTCAACAGCATCAGCTAAATTCTTGCATTAATTAATGATTTGATCATTTGTCCTTTAAATGTTTATTGTCCATATTTTTTTCCTGGAAGTAATTTCTATAGTATTACTGGTAAATCAGACAGGGATAGGGGTATACATGGAGAAAGTGTCACATTCATAGTGCTGGGCTAGACAATTGTGGTTTTGAATCCATTTACAGGTGCACAATTCCCCTCATGCTTTCAGTACAATTTAAGTACTGATACTATCCAGTTACCATATAGGGGACAGTCAGATGATTTCACAGAATCACTGATGGAACTAGAATCGCTATCGCGATATCATCGGTTTTCGCAAAAGTAATTTACCTCAGTTAACGAGTCGCATGATTCGAAAAACATATTTCTTCATTCAAGGGCTTGTTGAATACTGTTAACAGCGATCTTTTAAACATTTTTGTCGCAATGTTTTAGCAGACATTTTACCCAAAACAATATTTTTGAGTATTACCTGTCAGTTATATATCGTCGCGATACCAATGGTTTTCACGAAAGCAATTCCATTCAGTTCACGAGTCGCATGATTCAAAAAACATCTCTTCATTCAATGTCGTGTTGATACTGTTAACAGCGATCTTTCAAAACATTTTTGTCGCAATGTTTAAGCAGACTTTTTACCCAAAAGAGTATTGTTGAGTATTACCTGTCAGTTATGTAGTTGCGATATCATCAGTTTTCACGAAAGAAATTCCATTCAATTCAAGAGTCGCATGATTCGAAAAACATATTTCTTCGTTTAATGGCTTGTTGAATGCTGCTAACATTGATCTTTCAAACATTCGAGCATTCTATTTCTTATATGCCACAATTTGAAGCATAAATACTGATTTACAATTATTCCAAAAAAGGATCAAACTTTGGACTGCCGTAATATGACCAAATCAAGTCGGATCTTCAAAAACTAAGCATCACTGGAAAGATGTCTTCAAGAACTAAAACTTTTGTCCATATACTTTAAATGAAATATTTTTAGTTTTGGAGCTATTTGGGGCCGAATAAAAACACAATAATCGTAATATGACCTTGACCTTTTCATTTATTTTTAACTTTTTAATTGTGAGGCCCTTTCCGACATAACAATACATAACTTATGAAAATTTCATGAAGAATGAACAAAAAATAAATCAGGAGCGACAAAAACATGTTTTTGAAACTTTAACTTTTCCTAAAATTTAGTCAAGTTTGACCGTTTCCAGAGGACAAACCATTCATTTCTTAAATTCGATACCCCATATATTTTGTGCGTTTATGTTTTGCAAATCATTTGCAGCAAACAGAATTCTTCTATCTGATCTCTAACAAAAATGGATGGGTTTTTCGTAGACCTACCTTCATTTGCACAGTTTTTTTTTGCGAGTTTCGACCTTTCAACCTTCCCTTATTAACTGAAACATTTTCAGACATTAATACCTTGAAACTATTATATTTTATTAGGCTATCAACAAGGAACAGAATGCAAAAAACTGTATTCGAATCGGACTTCAGCTTTTTAAGTTATAAGCAAAAAAGTGATTTCAAGCTAAGCGCCCCCTAACGGCAAAATGAGAAACAAAATAGATTAAAATTTAACCATTAGGTACCTTGCAATGCATCAAATAGTTCAATAAAGTATACAAGTCGCACTAGTCGAACATTCTATTTCTTATATATCACAAATTGAAGCCTAAATACCGATTTACAATTATTCCAAAAAAGGATCAAACTTTGGACTGCCGTAATACCAAATCAAGTCCGATCTTCAAAAACTTAACATCACTGGAAAGAGCTCTTCAAGAACTAAAACTTTTGTACATATACTTTCAATGAAATATTTATAGTTTTGGAGCTATTTTGGGCCGAATATAAACACAATTATCGTAATATGACCTTGACCTTTGCGTTTATTTTTAAACTTTTTAATTGTGAAGCCCTTTAGAAGATAACAATACATAACTTGTGAAAATTTCATGAAGAATGAACCAAAAATATAGTCAGGAGTGACAAAAAACATGTTTTTAAAATTTTATTTTTTCCTAAATTTTAGTGAAGTTTGACCGTTTCTAGAGGGCAAACCATGCATTTCTTAAATTCGCCACCCCATATATTTTGTGCGTATATGTCTTGCAAGTCATTTGCAGCAAACAGAATTCTTCTATCTGATCTCTAGCAAAAATGGATAGGTTTTTCGTACACCTACCCTCATTTGCACAGTTTTTTGCGAGGTTCGAACATTCAACCTTCTGTAGCTCAAAACTTTCAGCGACAACTACCATCGAAACCTATCATATTTTATTTGGCTATCAACAAGGAACAGAATGTAAAAAACCGCATTTGAATCGGACCTCAAATAACTGAGTTATTAGCCATTAATATATTTCATACTAAACGCCCCCTAGCGGGAAAAGTAAGACATAAATGAAAATTTTCTCAACGTTAGGATCATCTTCAAATACGTGGTAAAAACTGATTAAAATTTCATAAATGTGGCTTTTCTGATCACGGAGATTTGCCGTTAACAAAAAAGGGTTAGAAAAATAATAAAAAACTAGAGTTGCATCCGCAACATCATCGGTTTTCTCACTTAGATAAGCTTCATACAATGCTATTGTTACTTCTTCTATCATTCCTTTCACTTTTTTATATGAAATTGTACCTCTTTTTTATAAAGCTAAATAAACTGTGTCCTACATTTGTAAAACAACCAATAAAGGTTAACATCATCCCGGCCGTGGTATACAGACACGTATGGCCAATACACTGAGAACTATACACACCCCCAGTTCACCAGTACAGGTAGACCAGCATTAGACTGCAGGAAAGTCACTTGACCGCGAGTTGTTTACATCATCCCAGCTACGCTGTGGTCAAATGGCCAATAATACACTGAGAAATATACACACCCCAGTACAAGTAAGATAAGCGTTGGACTGAAATATTTAAAAAATTGGGCTTTCGCTACGTATGGGAAATCTAACATAACTCGACCATTTTTTACCCGATCTTCAAAAACTGCATATCGTTAGAAAGGTAAATAAACATTCTATAAATCTGATAATAAAATTATAATGATATGTGATTAACCTCTGAGATAAATGCAGAAAACCACTGTGTGTACCTATAATTGAGTTTTTTCATAATTATTTTTTTCATTTCATGTCTGACTTTTAAAATTTTGGTACCGTTAGAAAGGTCTCTTAAAGCATAACATTTTATACCCGTTATGTCTCGATAGAATATTTACCGTTTTTGAGCTATATGAGGTCAAAGAAAAAATCGATATTGCTGATATGACCTTGACCTTTACTACCTTTTATTATTTTAAAGTATAAGCTGATTAAGAACATCATACTGCACATTCAGTGAACATTTCATGAAAATCGAACAAGAAATAAATACAGGAGAACGAAAAAACATGAAAAAATGACGAAAAATGAAATATTTTAAAAACTTGAAATTTTTATTTTTTCCGTATTCAGTGATCTTTGAACGCCTCTAGCGGATAAACGGTGCATTTCCTGAAATTGCCACACTATATATTTTGTGCGGCTAGGTCTTGCGAATCTGTTTAAACAAACAAAATTCTTCTATCTTATCAAAGTCGGCCAATATTTCTGTTTAAAGGGACCTACCATATTTTCTCTTAAAAAACGCGTTATTTCCAAGATTCGAACTTTGGTCCCCTCCTGAACAGGAAATGATATCTTTTTTGAACTTCTAGACCTATATATTTTGTTGGGGTGCCAATAAGGAACAGAATAAAAAAAACCGTATCTAAATCCGACTTTGGATTTTGGAGATTTTTCAATACAATCAATTACATAATAAACGCCACCACGAGAACAATAGGTTTTCGCACTTCGCAAAATGGCTCCTAAGGATCTAAGTCAGGACAATGTGAATAAGTGTTAAAAATTTCATGGTCGTAGCTTAATCCTACGTTACTGTAGGCTCGGGACAAATTTTTGACAGAAGAAGAAAAATAAAAAAAAAATAAAAAATGACAAATAAACACAACGAGAACAATAGGTTTTCGCACTTCCAGAAAAAAAAAAAGAACAATAGGTTTTCGCATGCGAGGTGCGAAAACCTAATAACAAAAGTTTGGAGAAAGCCGTAATGACAAAGGCAATATGCTTATCGGTCCTGGTGTACACAATTGCATCCTAAAATGCACCTCATTCTCTCAAATACGCATCGCAATTCACCTTTCAACACGGGCAGTATTTCCTGCGTAGGAACGTCCGGATAGAGGGTAACCAACCCAATAACCGCCTTCTTTTCTTACTTCAACTTGCTAGATTTTCGTGTACAAGCCCTTATCCGAAAAACATGAATATCTGCCATGTTTGTTGAAGGAATCATCTGAAATTTTCAGGACTTTTTGCACACCGTAGGCTACGGCATTCCTGCAAATTTCAACTTCATACGTCAACTTGCCGATTTTATATGATTTTTTTAATAATTCTTGCTTAAATATGCATGACGTCATAATCACGTGACCAAACAAATATTCCTTGCAGTATACATCACGTCACTTTTCAGTGTCTCAATCCTGAAGAAATCATAATTTTTGACTCAAAGTGCATGAAACTACAGCGTTTCAATTTCGTTAAAAGTACACTTTTCGCCTTTCTGCCATAACTCAACCAATTCAACCCCGATCTTCAAAAACTTAACATCACTGGAAAGAGCTCTTGAAGAACTAAAACTTTTGTTCATATACTTTCAATGAAATATTTGTAGTTTTGGAGCTCTTTGGGGCCGAATAAAAACACAATAATCGTAATATGACCTTGACCTTTTCATTTATTTTTTAACTTTTTAATTGTGAAGCCCTTTCAAACATAACAATACATAAATTGTGAAAATATCATGAAGAATGAACTAAAAATTAAGTCAGGAGCGACAAAAAACATGTTTTTGAAATTTTAATTTTTCCTAAAATTTAGTGAAGTTTGACCGTTTCCAGAGGACAAACCATACATTTCTTAAATTCGCCACCCCATATATTTTGTGCGTATATGTCTTGCAAATCATTTGCAGCAAACAGAACTCTTCTATCTGATCTCTAACAAAAATGGATAGGTTTTTCGTAGACCTACCCTCATTTGCGCAGTTTTTTGCGAGGTTCGAACATTCAACCATCTAAAGCTCAAAAACTTTCAGCGACACGTACCTCAATATCTATCATATTTTATGAGGCTATCAACAAGGAACAGAATGCAACAAACCGCATTTGAATCGGACCTCAAATAACTGAGTTATTAACCATTTATAAATTTCATACAAAACGCCCCCTAGCGGAAAAAGTAAGACATAAATGAAAATTTTCTCAACGTTAGGATCATCTTCAAATACGTGGTAAAAACTGATTAAAATTTCATAAATGTGGCTTTTCTGATCACGGAGATTTGCCGTTAACAAAAAAGGGTTAGAAAAATAATAAAAAAAAAAAAAAAAAAAAAAATAAAACAGAAGAAGAACAATAGGTTTTCGCACTGCGAGGTGCGAAAACCTAATAACAAAAGTTTGGAGAAAGCCGTAATGACAAAGGCAATATGCTTATCGGTCCTGGTGTACACAATTGCATCCTAAAATGCACCTCATTCTCTCAAATACGCATCGCAATTCACCTTTCAACACGGGCAGTATTTCCTGCGTAGGAACGTCCGGATAGAGGGTAACCAACCCAATAACCGCCTTCTTTTCTTACTTCAACTTGCTAGATTTTCGTGTACAAGCCCTTATCCGAAAAACATGAATATCTGCCATGTTTGTTGAAGGAATCATCTGAAATTTTCAGGACTTTTTGCACACCGTAGGCTACGGCATTCCTGCAAATTTCAACTTCATACGTCAACTTGCCGATTTTATATGATTTTTTTAATAATTCTTGCTTAAATATGCATGACGTCATAATCACGTGACCAAACAAATATTCCTTGCAGTATACATCACGTCACTTTTCAGTGTCTCAATCCTGAAGAAATCATAATTTTTGACTCAAAGTGCATGAAACTACAGCGTTTCAATTTCGTTAAAAGTACACTTTTCGCCTTTCTGCCATAACTCAACCAATTCAACCCCGATCTTCAAAAACTTAACATCACTGGAAAGAGCTCTTGAAGAACTAAAACTTTTGTTCATATACTTTCAATGAAATATTTGTAGTTTTGGAGCTCTTTGGGGCCGAATAAAAACACAATAATCGTAATATGACCTTGACCTTTTCATTTATTTTTTAACTTTTTAATTGTGAAGCCCTTTCAAACATAACAATACATAAATTGTGAAAATATCATGAAGAATGAACTAAAAATTAAGTCAGGAGCGACAAAAAACATGTTTTTGAAATTTTAATTTTTCCTAAAATTTAGTGAAGTTTGACCGTTTCCAGAGGACAAACCATACATTTCTTAAATTCGCCACCCCATATATTTTGTGCGTATATGTCTTGCAAATCATTTGCAGCAAACAGAACTCTTCTATCTGATCTCTAACAAAAATGGATAGGTTTTTCGTAGACCTACCCTCATTTGCGCAGTTTTTTGCGAGGTTCGAACATTCAACCATCTAAAGCTCAAAAACTTTCAGCGACACGTACCTCAATATCTATCATATTTTATGAGGCTATCAACAAGGAACAGAATGCAACAAACCGCATTTGAATCGGACCTCAAATAACTGAGTTATTAACCATTTATAAATTTCATACAAAACGCCCCCTAGCGGAAAAAGTAAGACATAAATGAAAATTTTCTCAACGTTAGGATCATCTTCAAATACGTGGTAAAAACTGATTAAAATTTCATAAATGTGGCTTTTCTGATCACGGAGATTTGCCGTTAACAAAAAAGGGTTAGAAAAATAATAAAAAAAAAAAAAAAAAAAAAATAAAACAGAAGAAGAACAATAGGTTTTCGCACTGCGAGGTGCGAAAACCTAAAAAAAAAATAAAACAGAAGAAGAACAATAGGTTTTCGCACTGCGAGGTGCGAAAACCTAATTATAGTAAGTCTAGAATAAAAACACAGCTTTGGAGTACCCCAGCTGAGGAAAGACGGCTTCACCTATGGCTCATCAAAGGAAAAAGCTTATCATGAGAAAAATGTCCTGCCACTACTGACCAGTAATCAGCCCTGGCCGGGACCCCTCGCATACACTAACAGGGCAAATGCTCTACTCACATCTCTAACTGATGAGGGTTACTTATAGGCCAATGCATACTCCCAGGGCTGAATTTGGAATTTGTCACTGAATTAACATTGCAGAGGACAAAGTTCTAAACATTTACTGAAAATTTGTATTGTTACAGCCCTGTGTTGAGTGCCAAATGTTGCCAGGTGCAAAAAATGTGCAGCCAGACTGCAACTCAAATCTTATATTTCAGGACTACTAAAAAAAAAAAAGTCTCAAATCTGTGACTAACTTTCAAAGCAAGTGCTCTACCATATGAGCTACAGGACAACTTACAAAAGTATCTCATTGACATGGGTTACTTTTTCGTGCCTGTTACTATAGCTGCCACTATGCTCCTTTAAACATTCAAGCATGCGTAGTGTGCTGTTTTACATCAATGTCCTTACAATCTCATTAAGTCATATCCTAATTTGCACTCACCTACTAACCGCGATAAGGATCTGACAACATCACATTAGGGGTCATGTCAGATTGACCTTTAAGTAATTTATATGCAACAAGTGCTCGATTTTAAACCAATTGAATGGCGCGTTTCAAACTGACTTCGGTAAAACATTTGTCACAGGGTGAGAGAAATGTGCAGCTTGACCAGGACTCGAACCCAGGGCCTTTTGCTTACAGGGCGAATGCTCTACCGAATGAGCTACTCGGTCGCATATGATACCTTTCTACCCTACTGTGAGATTGATACAGTTACTTCCCACTGATATATACCAAACGATTCTGTAGCCGCCAACTTGATTGTCTTATACAAAGGTCAATCTGAAACGACCCTCTATACGATGGGGTCTGATCCAGTTAGCATACTGAATCTGATTTTAATGAGATTGATGTCCTTATGGATCCAGGAGGTATTGTACTCATTACAAAGAGGCGAACTAATTAAGGTAATTAGCTGATAATGCAAGCCAACTAAAACAGTAGCGGGTAGTATTAAAACTATAACATTACCATTTTTCTTTAGTTATGAAACTTGAACTTAATAGTGTTTGGTCATTCTGAATGACAGCACTAATCAGAAGGAGAGAGAGACGGACAGATAGAGACAGAGAGATGAGCACTAATGAGATCGAGGGATGATTCAAGAGAAGAGAAACAGTATTAGCTTGACAACTGAAAATAACATGGATTGAATGAATTACCTGAGATTTTCAATTATTCTACGCGATTTAAAGGTGTAATCAACACACAGAATTTAACGTTTCAGGGAAAATATTGTAAGGGAGACAACTGAAATCGAATTTTTCCTACGGATTAGTAATTAGTTTCGAATGATATAAAATTGTCTTTTATATTTTATTGTACTATTAGTATTATCAGTAATTGATTTTTATTTGAATAAATTTACAAAAAACACTTTAAAATAGTGTTAGTTATTTCGTGTGAAATTATTAGCACCACATTTACAACCGCGATTACGCAATAATACGGAACATTGTTTAGATCGCTTCTGACAGTTTCTGGGAGCGGAGGAAGCAAAACAGTGTGGGCATAATGTCGGGAGAGCCAAAGATGACAGTGATGAATTCCAAGTCCTTAAAGGATACCTCGTCACGGTCTGCTGTGGATTTGTCGAAAAGGCTGCAGAAGACTATGCTACGGTAGGGAAATTCATACATTCATAATTGGAATTTTCAGTTACTGAATAAATA
>CM037790.1:27981916-28015546 GCA_021229015.1 Solen grandis | reverse complement strand
CAAAAATAGACCTATCTCAATTTTCGCGTTAAAATGACGTTGTTTAAACATTAAACGGGGGTCGCAAATTTTCGACATCCACATGGGCATCCCTTTACAATATAGCGATTTATCCAAAAATGGCTTTATATTAAAATGTGAATAGTTTTTTCGTTTTTTGTGCAAAATTTGGCAGTTACTTACGGGCAGCTTTACATAGATCAATATACAGCATGTATTGTATATTCTAAATATTGTTTTAAGCATAACTTTAATCTAAGTTTTATCTTTTTTTGCGACAATCCAACCCTGTTGTGTAAAGTGAAAAATGCTGAGTGTCGAAATGTTTTGTATTACTTGTTTTTCTTTAAACATGAAACCCGAATTAAAAATTTCGCTAAATGATCATTCTATTATATTCAGAGGTCACATAATGGCAGAAGGCGGAGCGAAAAATGCAAACACATCTGATTGCGCCGATAAACTATATATTGCCGCTATTGACTTTGGAACTACTTACACAGGGTTTGCATACTCACCTAGAGAGCATATAAATGATATCGCTACAAGTGAGTGGAATTCAGACATTGGAGCCACAACGAAAGCCCCAACAGTGGCTCTTTTCACACCAGACAAAAACTTTAGCAAATTTGGATATGAGGCTCAACAGGAATTATCAAACATGCTCGATGACAACTCGGTCAAAGACTGGTACTATTTTGACCGTTTCAAGATGAAACTTTATGAAACCAAGGTAGAGTGACCAGATTTGCTATATATAACATCTGGCTCGAATTCCACCAGTCATAACTAGCGCTTATTAAGGGTAATCATAATCCTCATCACATCAGTCTGTCTCTAACTTCTGAACCAAACGGTCCTTTTCAGGACCATCTTCATTCACACTGTCACTAGGAATGATAATATTTAGACTGAATGAGTTGTCATTCGCCCTCTCGGCATCAAAATTGAAGATTTGTTTAAGTACCTACCTCACAATATATGGGTAATTTCAAAATGTTACCATATTTTGCATCAAAATTTATCTTTAAGGAGTGCGCGTCACACTCCGAGTCTACACATATGCCGCATAAGTGCAGAGGGACCCACATTAAAATTCTAAAAACAACATCATGGTAATAATTTATGCCAAATCAGTTGTATACATAAAATATTTCGTAAAACAAGAATGGTAGAATGAGATTCAACCTCGTTCAAGTATTAATTTGCGCTACATATTGTTGGTTGAATTCGAGCCTGTCTTAGTGTGATCGTGTTTATTGTTCATACCAAAACATGTTTGCTTTAAGTTCAGTATTCACTGCTCTCAAATAAATTGTTCTGGATGCTATATAGTTGTTATTGATTAGAAAAAATATAAACAAAATGATATGATGTATATCTTACTTTAGGACTTTTTGTCCAAAATACCAGGTTAGTAAACGAGCATTATAAGAGTCGGTTATTTAGGTATTCTAAAGCAACCATCCAGGCGAATTAAAGACGGCTATGTGATAAAAATCAACAACTTCAGGAAACGCCACTTTGGTTATCAGAAAGATTGTTTAAAACGAGTTTGCTGCCTAGTGCAGGTGCTTATTAATACAGGTATTACTGTGAGAAAAAAAATGTCAAGCTAAGAGCTTTTCTGTCTTTCTTTGTTGTTGGTAATACTATAGCTAACTTAATTTTTTAATATTACACTGTATGTCTTGATATTTCCTGTGAATATGCAAATCCATTTTTAGAGGTTTTTTATTTAGAAAATTAGTGCCTTTTTCATACATTTGTTTTCCTTTTCAGAAATTGGATAGAAAAACTCTTCTTCGGGATATTTGCGAAATTTAATTAGTGCCTTTTTCATACATTTGGTCTGATGCTGCCAAACAATTCATGCGTGAAGCCGCAGAAAAGGTTTTACCCACTGGCACTAGAACCACAGCACTGTCAATTTCATTGGAATGTTGATTTCGATTATTTATTTGTCCCTCTGTACTGTATATTGAACATGGTAAGGACCGGAAACTGAACATGACTTGATTACGGAGGTCGTAATTTTGCGAGGATGTATGCTACCATAATATTTTATGCATGGTTCGATAATACCACATGAAAATAGAATCACTGTCAAAAGACAACCTTAACGAAGTAATGACATCAAATGTTGACAATTTCTACATTTTATAAGTCTGCTTCACTATCAGCTTCCGGTTTGTTTGTTTTTTTCGGCGATTCTGATTGGATGGTTTAAAACAGGCATGCAATTTCTGTCGATGTCAATGCCACCAACAACAACATAACGCCCCCCCCCCCCCCAAACCGGATGTTGGATAGTGGAGCAGACTTATGAAGATGTATAAATTATTGATATTTCGCGTTTTTACTTCGTTAGGGTTGCCTTTTTACAGTGATTCTTTATAGCAGGTGTTAATTGGATATCATATTGATCGAACCGTGCATAGAATGTAATGGTAGCATGCATGTGTACAAAATTACACCTTTCATAATAAACTGATGTCAGAATGTGTTCCTTATCATGTTTTAATATACAGTACCGGAGAAAAAAAATCGTAAATGAAATGAAATTTGCAATTCTGCGGTTCTAGTGCAAATGGTTTTACCATACAAACCTATATATAAACCATATAGGAAACCTTCCAGCTGGTTTTACGGTAGGTCGGTGGTTCCACCCGGATGCCTCCATGCATTTGGGTCTTCTCCACCTGTAAATTAGCTGGACGTCGCTATATGACTGAAATACTGTCGAAGCGACCGCAACTCAAATAGTCAAGTTATAAACCATATTTTCAGCAAAGATAAAACAATCTAGATTGAACAAACATAAATACATGCAGTTTGAACATTCACAAATAAACACTATTTAAATAATTAAACAATTTAATGATCACAGTACCTTTTAAATACATTAGGAATACGAGTTCCAACTGATTGTGTGTATTTGAAAGAAAGAATGTGCCTGGATAGTGTGGTGAAACACTTCACTTGCGTCTTAATCCTTGCATCCAGTCTTTTTAATTCGCACGTCGTTAAAAGTGGCAGCCCTCCCCAAAACCACTATAGAAGCTGTAAGAACTTGTTTTGCAATTGATCGACGTAAGTAAAGGGGTTAACGGATACAAATATACAAATATTTGACTTTTCCCTTAAAGTATCCCGTGTATTCACTCCAATATGAAGTTCACATATGAGAGACTGCATCTAATATAACAACAAAGCCATATTAAACAGAGAAAGGAAACTCATATTGATGGCAATGTAATCTTCTCTTGTAAGATTCACTTTGCTTTCACATGTCTTAAGTAGAAAAGGAGATATTTGAAAACATGAATTTGCGAGAATTGGAAAATTTGTTACGTGATTTGGTGAGCTTTAAACTAGTTACCATCTTTGTTTAATATATACACAAACAGAACAGAACAGATTTTATTACACGTAAACTTTACAGTTGTTTTGTGTTATATACACATAATTAATAAAGATATACATCACAATTATACAAAGTAGTGAACGGCATTTAAATACATTTGAAAACAATATATAATATGACATATTTTCATTTATCATATAAAGGATGGACTGAATTAGTACTATTGCAATTCAACAATAGTAATATGACCACTGAACAAGTTCATAAAGATATGATTGTTGGAACAGTTACGTCTCAATGTTTAAAATACAACCATGAAAAAGTATATGACTGTAAAACTTGACCTTTAAACCTATGATTTACTACGTATGAACTTAAATACATATATGAATGTATTACATGTACTATGTATTTGTTAATAAGGAATATCTAAGCTTAAATGAATCTGAAATGTATTTGCTTAACATAATTAATTCCGATTTGTTTTGTGTATTAAGAAGCTGTATAAGTTTGAACATATTAGGTCTTATTCTGTAATAAGTTTGATACATTTTTGTCTTATTTGGGCATATGATTTGCAAATAAACATGAAGTTTTAAGGGCTCTATATACTGTTAAAAACACCATTTTCACGGACATTTCCTTGCCATATTTGTAAATATTCGTCTATAAGACGTTGTTTAAAACTACAAATAAAATGATTCACGTTCATATCATGTACATCGTTATACCAAATATAATAAAACCCATATCGTGTCAGAAGGTTTCTGACCTCACCAAACCAATTCATGTTACCATTTTCAATTTGTAACATAGCATCTTTTAAGACTGATGAATAATTATATTATCGCTTTCCCTCAGTTTAAACCAGTATTTTAAAATTCGTACGTATCTATTTATGTATAACGGGTATCTACCCAATTCGCTATATACTGCACAGTTAGAGGTTGTTTGTCTAACACCAAGTATAGTTTTGCAAAATTTCAAATGTATCATCTCCAACTGTTTAGATTTAGAAAATCCCCAAATTTCACAACCATACGAGATAATAGATGAACAAAAGCATCGAATAACTGCAAGGCTACTCTTGATTACATTCATACTTTTTTAAATTTGAAACAGGGTATTTAATGCCACAGTATTGTGGAAATGTCATTTTATTTAAATGACGAAAAGCAGAACACAAATCGTATAATCAAAGCCCACAAGATAATAAAAACTGCCTATACCATAATACGTATTTGCAAATCTCAGAACATGTTTCATATAAGAACGATAGAGAAAATTCAAGGACATGAAAATATGATTAAAACGATGGGTAGCTGGGGAGGATGGAAAATCATTTTTCAGATTCCTATCTGGTCACCTTAATAACCACGTGACTCGCTAGCTAATAAAGATGGCGGGATTTCCCCAAACTACTTTATCAAACCCTTTTAGGGGACGACTCAAAAATATTTAATTGTGCTTAATATCATATGTGACTACAAAGTATAAACACGCACATGTGCGCGTACATGGCACCACTGAATTTAAATATGTTACAAAAGTGTTTGTCCGAAATGGAGTTGACATTAGACACACACAATTATTTCTAACAAAAACTAGCAGATCATTTTTCAATGTTTACATGTTTCAATGTTCAATGTTTACATGCAAAAATACAACTCAAAAATGTTTTTTGCCTAAGCACCTAACCCATGTATAAGATTCTAAATTTGCATGATATATTATTACATGATCAGGCTGGCATTGCGGGTGACAGTATCAGGGTGGTATTGGAACCGGAAGCTGCATCGCTGTAATTGTATCAAATCAAGAGATATGTAAAACGGCTAAAGTTGACGGAAGCGTGCACCTTGAAAAACTTGCAGAGGGATCCAAATATATTGTAGCAGACCTAGGAGGTATAAATATCTTGAGTCTCTGGTTTATAGGTATTTCTCGCATATTGTCGAGAAAACAAAATGTTAACAATGAAATGGTGAACAATGTCGATGTCTGGCTTTATTGAAATGATAACTTATCATGTGTTTGGAGATATATAGCTTTCAGAATCCTTTCTTGTTACAGTAGCTGCAATCCGCAAATGAGATTTCGTAGAGTAAATTATTTATTAACTTCTTTTGTTTGTACTCACTTAATTTTACATCAAAATATATATTTAAGCGCTATTCGAACATGTCCCAGTGTCGGCTTTCCGTCAAGCTTTGCTTTCTCTATCTTTGCAACGTGAGGTCTAATCTTAATTACAAAGTACACTAGTACAGAAGTATGTAACCCCAGTATGTACATCCGGGTCAAAGTCATCATGAGCCTGTACTGTGATTAAATACTGTGGCTAATGTATTTCGACAAACTTCGATTTCTGATCATATCTTTGTAACGTAAGATAAACACATTCGTAAAACTTCATATAATGATAAAGCACCATATATGCACATTGAAGCTGATACCTTCTAAGCCAATGTCACTCGGCTGAATTGTTGTTGAAATTATGTTTGCTATTAGTTCGCATGCTATGTCTGAACAACTACTGATTGAAAAATTCTTCAGAGACTGTAGGGGCAAAAAGGATAATCATTTCACATACTGGCCGTTTTTGACAGTATTGGTTACCATTAGGAGATTTATTCATGGTGCAAATAGAATTACAGTACTTTTTTGATAGAAAGAGTTGCTTCGCTCATAAACTTGTTAAGTCACATCTCTACAAATGGGCCTTACTAGAAATCTTCCCCAAGTATATCCAACAGGGTGATCCGGTGGATTACATTTTTTTAAACTGATTTCATCCCGTCCATTTCTATAATTTTCTTATAATTTCTATCTTTTATTTATTGTCTACATTAAGTGCGAATTCTGTATTTAAGCGTGGGTTATACGTCCTCTGCAAAATTATGTCTATGGTCACAATGTTCTTGAATCAGTTTGTTTGGGCTATACATGACAAGGCTTCGTCTGTTTCATTTTTTGCTAAACTCAAAACATTAAAGACCTTTATTAAGCTTAACATAAATTCAGTTGTTCACTTTATTGATTCATGATATTAAAAAAGCTATGTTTTGGATCATCATAATCTCAAATACTGTTTTTTTCCACACAAAATCACAGAGATCGCAACAAATTGTTCTTTGCACTTGTATAATGCATCCTCGGTAACCCACGAGCGACTTATTCCTTTACTCTCCATATATGACAAAATTAGTGAAATGTAAGCAGGCGCGGGTATCCGACGATGGTATAATGTAAAGAAGATGGAACATTGTCAGCCCTCGATATGCTAAAACATTCACATAGTATTATTGCGCTTTTTGTAAAACATGATTATCCACCATCAGCGTTTGAAAAAATGTTTCATATATAATTATCCAGGTGGGACGGCAGAATTTATCCGTTCACGAAGTTTTGGAAGATGGGAATTTAAGAGAAATTATAAGTGCAAACGGCGACGCCAGTGGAGGCTTACTTGTTGACGACGCGTTTTGAACTTTTTGTATTCGGTATTTGGGAAAGATATCTGTGAGAAAATGTACGAAAAGCATTTTTTACGAAATGTTAGCACTAGAGCTCGCGTTTGAGGGGAAAAAAAAGAAGTTTTAATGAGTCAGACATAACCCTGAGCTTCCCCAAAGCAGATTTCGTTAACATGATGAAAACCATGTCATGTGAGGAAACATACGACGAAACAATTCAAAAGGCTAAACAGAAACACAACAACATGTTGCAAATTAATGGGAACAGAATGATTCTCACAATAAACTTGTTGAGACATTTTTCACGAAGCCTATAGACGGAATAATTAATCACATAAAGGAACTGCGAAAACATGATGAGCTTGGCGAAATAAATATATTACTTTTAGTTGGGGGCTTTTCTGAATCAAAACATCTAAGAAAAGGATTAAAGAGGCCATCCGTGGTGTGCGAATCATAAATCCGAAGGATTCTTCCCTCGCTGTGCTGAAAGGTGCCGTTTTGATGGGCCTAAAACCAAAGTCAATTACCGAGCGAATCGCAAGATACACATACGGGGTATCCGTTGGAAGAAATTTCCGTCCTGGTGATGACCCAGAAGAACTGAAGAAAACAGATAAAACAGAGATATTTGTACAAATGTTTTCGAAAGATTAATTAAGAAGGGACAGGTTCTTAAATTTGGAGACAGCTTCAAGACACAGTCTGCACATATTTGTGATGATATTCGCAAGTTGTTCTCAGTACTTGCAGAAAAAAACTCTACATATCCAGCGAAAAAGATCCAAAATATGCTAGAGAGGAGGATGGATGTACACAGATCGGTATCATGATACTGCTTCCAAAAGATCTTATATGGGAACTTATTAACTTTTTTGAGACAGAGCTGGTCGTTGGATACTCGGAGTTCACTTTGCGTTGTCGTTGTCTCAACTCAGGTGAGGCTGTTGAGGCGAAAATAGATTATCTGGAACTCACACCTTGACATGCTCACGTCTATCTAAAGTTAACAAGAAGAAACAATTAGGTGCTTTCCATTTGCATGTTTGATACGCTTATGACTGTGGGGAGCAATAAACATAATATTGTACGAATCTAAATGTAAGTGAATATTTATGATTAAATGTTTTAACACTGCAATTTCACGTACAATATTATTTTGTGTGTAAGGCTACTGCAAGTCAAGCCCATGGCAGTAATGGACGTTTTGTTCTTACTTGACAGTTTTATAGCAGTTAATTAATAGATATTGAATGAATGTTAAATTGTTTATAAATACATTTTCAGCAGCGATTATGTACATTTCACTCGATAGACAAATGCTTGATTACAAATGATATTTTTGGTAATTAATAATATTTTGTTGCCGTACGGAAGTGGTGTGTGTTTGAAGGGTATCTATTCGATAAAATATTTAAAATAAAAATTTATCAAACTCAGTTTAATTCATTTATTATGCATCTGTGTCAATATTTTAGGGTTTTAGTACATGTATTGGTTGGTTCATAATATATTAGACAATGGGGAAATATTCCATTTGTTTGTCTTTAAAACAGTTCATTTACAGATGATCGGTAGAAATTTAATATATAAAGGAGGTGCTGCAGTAACACGTGATACCTTCCTCAACATGGCATCTTCACCACATTTCGTAAGTTTAGTCTTTGACGTTAGTGCATGCTGCAATCTGACTAAAGTCATCTCCTATATATACGCCACGATACATTAGGATCTGAGGACGACCCGTTGACGTTCGTGTTCTAGATATTTCTGTCTCAGCCAATCAGATCGTAGCTTGCAGAATTTTGTAAGTGTTCAATATCTATATTTAGCACAGTCATTTGACTCATTTCAGCAGGAATATTAACGTCACCTTAGCGACGTCTATAGAATCCGTCAACGTCGACATTGAAAAGAAAATATAGGCGGCCATTTTGTTTTGTTATGAAAGATATTTTCCTGACTTGACGTCAGAATAAACAATACACAAATTATAAAATAAAGTTACTAGTTCAACCAGGGTGCTTGACACACTCTTGTCTATTTTTAGCCAATGTCATCGCGTCCTTATGAAATTAACACGGTTACAAAATTCGAATCGGCAGAAAGTGTATTCAGTGAGGGGCGTTATAAAAGTTTTAGAAAGAGAAATTGTATGCTGCAATTTGATAAGAGCTACAAGGGATTCTGTATACAAATACCTGGAGCTACATTACACTTAAATGAATACAAATATGAGATACAATTTCGAATTATTATTTAAAAAATGTTAGGTAACGAATCTTTAATCAGGGTCTCTTAATACTGAATGTATTTATGTAGAGACTTTTGAAAACACTGCAATCAGTGAATAACATGTAAACATTCAACATTTCATTCATACACATTTCCTAATTCAAGGAGTGAGAAAGATGATGATGATGAACCGATGATGATGTCATTTTGAGATGATGATGATGATGATGATTTTCATTGTAAGTTTAAAAGACCAATAGCAGTAAATACATATGAATGAAAAATATACAGGGAGAGCAATCAGTTGTGAGTTTTAAAATTTCATGGCATTAAAATAAATTTACTTGGTCATTTCAATGATTTATTTTCAGTAATCTTTATCTACACACACAAACATGTTTTTTTTTTTTTTTTTTTTTTTTAATTAGGTCATCAATGCATTTGTTTTATCAAAGACATGAAAAAAATTCTCTCTCTGCACTACAGCAAACAGCAATTTTATAAGAGCAATAAAAAATTCCCGGCCCAAATATTTTCAGTAATCTTTATCTACACACACAAACATGTTTTTTTTTTTTTAATTTTTTTTTAAACCTAAAAACTGGTCCATGAACCGAAGATATGGTTTAGTATATATATATGTTGTAAAAATCTGTTTCTAGACTGATGTAAAGTAAATAAGATTAAAATAAACCTAAAAAGTATATCTTTTTTTTTATTGTGTAGATTTCTTATACATAAGAAATCATGATAGTTTTGATGAGTGATTGCCAGATCAAATTACTTTTAAACATATTTAAGACAATGTGTTCAACTTTAATTTTATTTTTTTAAGAAATTTCATTTATAATTTATATATCACACACACACACATTAATTATAAAACAACATGCTTTTATAGTTGTTTAATGATATTCTAGATAAGATAACATGATATTTACAAAACAAGTCCAACATCCACCAACATCTGAATTTGGAATGAAACACCTTTTATCCAATTCTATGTCTGCTAACTGCAATCTGAAAAAAGTAACAATGATCATTTAATGAATGTTATAATAACATGCTCAAATCATCAAATGAATTTTTGACAGAAATTTTAACAAAACCAAAAAACACTATGAGGTTAAATAACTTCATATTTTTGTAATATTCTAAAATATTATTCTCAACAATTATCATTCAATGACTAGTTTCAAGTTTTCATCACAACTTTCACTGTAAATGAAAGGTGGTTTTAATGGTGCTGATTTGAAATATTATGTCTGTCCAACACAGAATACAATTTATCATATTTTTCAATAAAAAATTAATAAGGTAATGAATGTTATGTTTGTTGAAAATATTTTCAGTTTACATGAAAAACATTATTTTTCCCAATTTTTTATATTGCCTTGTGACATTTTTTTAAGATCACCTCATTTTTTCTTAATGTCTGTTGTTTAGTAAATAATCCTTTGATGAACTTTGTTTATGGTAATTTTTATCATAAACAATGTTTATCTAACTAAATTCTTTTAGAGGCATGCATTCTATGCTATTTCCATTTATTGTACTTGTTCAAAATGTGAACTATATTCATTTTTCTTGACCAATGCATTCTTTTCCTTTCATTTTTAACTTACCCTCAAAATAACACTCCAGTGGCAAATTACACCATGGTTTTGTGATCAAAAACTTTGATTTTGGCCTGAAACAAATAATGTATTCTTTAAAAATATTAGTTTTCCACTTAACAGGTAGACAAGAAACCATGGAATGAATTATCAAATTTGGCTATTCTTCATGAAGAAAGATGGTTCAAAGGGGAATTGACAAAGCATCTGAAAAAAAGGCCCATTTTCCAAACAAAATGGGGATCGAAGAGGGCATTTTTGGTTAGGAAAAAAGCACAATTTGACTGAATAAGAACTACGATTGTTGTTTTTTTCAACAATAAAATATGTTTTAAATTCAAACAGCACACTGGTATTTAATGTGCAGTCTTATGCACACATGATAAAGTTTACTGAAAACTTTCATTTGTAAATATTTCAGCAATATATTTTCTAAAACCTGTTAATTTTATTGCATTATAGAGCTAAATATCTAAAAATCAAATTGATTTTAAAATTAAAGATATCATCAGAAATTAATTAATATTAATTAAGAGGGTCACTGATTTTAATAACCATGAAATAAGATTTTAACTTGTTTGGCTGCCTTGGAATTTGTTAATATTTAGAAACAGTTGAAAACGCTTTTGAAACAACCCTCCTTCAATACACGGGGTTACTGAGTTTAAGTAAGAAATTAATAATGAAATCAATTTTGACACAAGTAGCAGATTAACGGACTAGATTGTGTATTGAATTAGCAAGAAAAAAAATCAAAATTTTACCACTGTTTCTATCTAAATTCATAAAAAAAGAGTTCAGAATCCTTTGTTGTCAATATTGATTTCTACTAGGTCGTCTGCATTTGCATTATGAAGACGATGTGTTTAAATCGTTTGAAAGGTTTCTCTATAAAAATCTGAATCTGTCATGAGATGGAAAAGTATATATTTAAATTATGGGTGTCAATCAAACTATTACAACCACATGTTGTTTACATTTTAATGAATAAATGTGCGACGTAAATGTCGCGCGCAAAATTGCTCAAAACATGAAAGCTGATTGTCAAAAATCTAAATTAAACTCATAATAAAATATAGTTTATTGTAATAAACTAGTTCATCAAAACATCTTTGCCTTTTTTGCAAATCCTTTGAAGAATTCATTGAGAATATAGCAGAATGTTTTAGTCCAAAAATGAACGCTAGCTTTCAACAAGGACTGAAAAACATTTTATGTAGCTCTGCAGTAAGAGCAAAAAGTACCGTAATTACCGGAAAGGGGCTAAATTTCGATACATTCATCAAGAAACAAACCAAGACATATTTTAATTGTTTTATTTACATTTTTTATTTTTATTTTACATGAACAGCAAATGACATATTGCATATTTCATTTTGATATTTTCAATCAATCATGTATGTATTATACATCCTTTGAAAGACGTTCTCTGATTGGCTGAGATATAAATAGATGTTACTGGGAAACCGGTTTCATAGGAGAACACTTCAAATGGGTCGTCTTCAGATCTTACCGCAGGAAGATCTGTACTTTAGTCAGATTAGTGCATGCTGAAGAGTAAATGTTGTGATCAGCCAAGTGACGTCAAATGAAAATAGAAAATCTATATTTAGGTCTTATAATTCTAAATATAGTTTCAATACCGTTTATGACGATATTGCCTGTGGTGGGGAAACCATCCATTTTTTACGTGCAAAAATGGGACAAAATCATAACAAATAATCTTAAAGTTCATATTATAAACAATCCATCTAAATCTGAACAATGATAGACCAAAGCCTTTAAAATGTTGCTACATAAGCTTAGTTGTAGTTCATATAAAGGGCAAACTTAATTACACTAAAAATTACATAGGGTCATAGTATTTACCGGTAAATGAAAGTTTCCATTTTATAAAAAAATTTTTTTAATGAAAATAAATAATGTATGTGGTTATATAGGTTAAAATGTATTGGATTATAAACATCATTTTTTTTTAAAGAAAAGCAAATTATATTTTTTTTATTTGTCGATTTCATCAATGACCTAAAAGCAAGAGATGCACTGCTTAAGTAAGCCTATGAAGGAAATCTCGTATAATCGTCGCGACCGCGAAAAGCGACGTCATTTTGATTTTTTTTAAAAAGAGGCCATTAGAGTCTATTATGATGGGTTTATTTTTAATATTTTATCATTTGAACAGCATTAAACGTCAGTCATTCGGTAAGTAGATAATCTTTAAATAATGTATGAAGCGTGAATGCATTTTCTTGGTAGACTATTATGGAAACCACAATAGAAACCTTGATGATTTTTACCTTGTAGATTTTTTTTTTTTTTTTTTTTTGCAATAAGCTTTCCTTAACTCAGGAATAATGTCATTAGTAAATGTAATAAAACAAACATACCTTAAGAAATTTTGAGGCTCAGTATGTTTCAGGGTTGAATAATTACTCTCGTTCTAACTTGCACCTCCGAGACTTCGCGCCGAAAATCCACGATATTTTCCGAATATCGCATCACTTGGTTTCATCTAATGTGCTGGATAATATATATAGTAATGGATTAAGCTGGTTAAAGTATATATTTCATACAAAAAGAGTACTGTGTGTATATAAGGGTATTGAACAAACACAATTGAATAGGGTATCATTTTTATGCTGTAACTCAAATTAAAACCTTATCTATGTTAAAATGACAAATATATGCAAATACCTTAGTTCAAGTATTAGCATAGCATTACTTCTCTATATTTAATGTATATATTAGTTCCTTTAAAACTGGCTTCTGTTTTTTTATAGTCGAACGGTATTCAATTCGCTATTCACCAAACGTTGTTGATGTTAATGAATTATAATGATATTGAATTAAAATGTTGATATTGTCGTTCGTTTTTGCTTTATATTTTCTTTATCTACTTACTGTTGTTTTTGTTGTGGGGGTGTAAAGAGAGAGAGAGGCGACCCTAAGCATATACACTCGACCGCTTTAAAATCGCTTCTGGCATTAATAAACATAAGTAGTATACGGGTCGGTTTGGCGTCAAGACTGCGCATGCGCAGGAGTGACGTCATCAGGATTTTTTGCGCATGTGCGGCGGCCATATTGGTTTCTATATTTAGCATGACATCATCGTTCTAAGTTTAGAATGACATCATTGGTCTATATTTAGAATGATCATATCGGTAGACAACAGGATTTAAAAATAAATATGTACATCTTATTATATATACAAAAGTAACAGGCGGCCATTTTTAGTATACAGAGGTGACTTGTATACTTGATCTAAGATCTACTCGCGGAAATTGAAGGTCACTTCCATTCGATCTAAGATAGTGTCCTAAAAGATATTCTACTGCTACTTCTAAAAATCATATCAATAATTAATAACATGTCTGCTATATAGCTACAACAACAATAATAATATATTACTTCTACTCTATAATCATATTAATAATGAAATAGCATGTCTGCTATATAGGTACAACATCAATTATAACAAAATAGGATCAAACATTAATAATTATGAATACTATGAAATAATATATACCAAATAATATGACTACTATATAAATTATACTATATTTATGATAATAATATTCAGTCTACCTTTACGATGTGTTCTGTTCAACGTCCTGCCTTCAAATGAATCGAGTGTAACTATTGCACTCGTTTCCCAGGCCCATACCACCTGCGTTAACAATAGACGATCTATTTTTAGCAATGGAACAATAGCGGTGTTGATTCAGGGACAGAAATGCGAACAATGGCCTATTCAACTGTCAAAAGTTAATCCCTTTCAAGTTGCCACTCTGACTGGCGTGTGTTGATTTAGGACACATTTTTGTATTTTACCTCATTTTGTTATACTAAAAATTTTGAATTTAATTAAAAATATGTCTAAAAAAGATATAAAAAAAGGTAATACGTTTGACAATTTTATTTACTCCTCCTCTCCCTCCTCCTCCTCTCCTCCTCTCCCTCCTCCTCCTCTCCCTCCTCCTCTAAGTAAGAAAGTGAACAAAGATTGTAAGAATAGGCTAGTACATACGTAATCTACATTGACATAATGTACAATTGTACTGTATGTGATAAAGTCTTTACAAGAAAAGACAATATGCTGAGGCATCAAAATAACGTTCACGATAGTAGCGAAAATGTTTCATTGGAAAGTAATGAAAACGACACGATACAAACTATTTATGATCAGAAAATGACCTTTGAAAATCCGTTTACTATGGTCATATCGGGGCCCAGTTCTAGCGGTAAAAGTGAGTGGACTAGAAGACTTTTTCTGTCATATTTAATTGAACCGTCGCCCGAAAGAATTATATTTTGTTTCGGACAATGGCAATCTATGTACAAAGAACTCGAGAAAAGATTTCCATTCATAGAGTTTGTTCACGGTATACCGGCCCATATCGACAATCCCAGATATTTAGACATTACCAAGAGAAACCTTATAGTCTTTGGTGACCTGATGACAGGAGCGAAATGCGACCAAAGAATTGCTGATATCTTTACAAGCGGCAGCCATCACAGAAATTTGTCAGTCATTTTTTTTTACCCAAAACTTATTTTCCTCAAGGCAAAGCGTTCCGGGATATCGCCCTTAACACGCAGTATTTGGTCCTATTTAATAATCCGATAGACAGACAAGTGGCGACCTTGGCTAGAAGAATTTATCCATCAAACAGTAACCTACTTATGAAGAAATTTGAACAAGCAACTTCTAAACCGTACGGTAACTTGGTCATAGACTTGAAAGAGAACACGTCGGAACAGGACCGTTTGCGTACCGACATATTCGTAAAAAGCAATCCTGAAAGAACGAACTTGTTGCCTTCGGATTGAACGTGACAGCGACTCTGAACTTGACAGTGACAGCGATTCTGATTCTATTTATAACGCCGATGAAGACCTAAATAGTAAAAAGAGGATTACCACTTTCAGCGGACCACCCGGTAAATGATTTCGCGAAGACCTTCAAGAGTAGCAATCGCTTAAACGCATATGGGACAAGCGATTTAAGGAACCCTTAAGAAAGTCTAATTAGGAACGGTTCGAAAACGAGGTGAACGAGTACTTAGGGAGATGATACTCGCAAAACGAGGCCGTATCTCGGGCGGCCAATGACTCATTGCTCCAGCTACGTAAAGAATTGAGAAGAGACTACGGAAATTTTTTGATAGACGTTTACGTGTTACAACAAGACACTACGCAACAACAAATATTACAATCGGCATACAAACTCAGACGGGAACACAACATGACTTTCCCCGATTCTATACGACAAGCCGTAAAATTAAGAAAAGATCTTTTTACGGAAATATGGCCTAATCATGTGACCAATGAGAGTGATGACGAAAGTGAAGAAGAAAATTAGTAAAAATACAGCGAAAGAGGCCAGGGAAAAGGCCAGGTAAGAATAAGCTAATATTTGCTTGATACTAAATGAAATCATGGGATCGATAGAAGTATATGATCCGGAACAACAAAGATGGGTTCCGTACAACCCTGACCCCTAGGCGTTGTATCAACATTTAAAAGATTTGAGGGACGGCTACGTTCAGCCCGACCACCTTGGACGATATTGTGGGTAGCGGTAGTCTAAATAGAAAGATAGCCGAAATGAACAAACAAAAAGAAACCCCGACCGTAAACCTAGTGACGCCCGTAGCAAAGGCCATTGAAATAACAAAGTCCGAAGTAGAACGAGCGCGCGATGCTCCTAAGAAGAAAAAAACCATATGAACGACCTAAGAACTATCCGAATAATTGGAGAAAAACCAAATACTGAAAACGATGAACAATATCGAGCTCGAACATTTGCTGAAAGGATACCCAGTGACTGGGTGTTTTGCCGATGAAGTCAAAATAAAAAGAGGAAATTGTGTTATTTCAAATACGATAAAAACTGGAGAACGTGGACAACATTGGGTGTGTTTTTTTATTTCCCGCACAGTGGACCGGGCGAATTCTTCGACTCCTTAGGACGAAATCCAGAATTTTACCAAGTGGACTTTGAAAAACGTTTTAAAAGACCCTATTTTATGAACTGTAATCAAATACAAGACAATGACTCAGACGTATGCGGACTATACTGCGTGTACTATCTGATTAATAGATCTGCCGGCACATCAATGAAAGATATTGTTAAGCCTTTTGACGCGAATAACAAGAAATATAATGACAGACTTGTCGCCAAATTGCTTGATTCTATATTGTAATTGTGTTTTTTATCATGTTATAGGTTATAAAATTGTCAAATTCCTGTTTTTTTTTAATCTTTTTTAGACATAATTTTAAATAAATTCAAAAGTCATAGTATAACACCATGAGGTAAATTACAAAAATGTGTTTCATTTCCACCAAATCTAGTATGCATAAGAGAGAGAGAGAAAGACCAATAACAAGTCAGTCGGTTGTCTATGAAGAGAGATTTTATATGTGATGACGTCATATCCGGTTATACCACCAATACACTTCCGGTTCATTGAGTTCAAAACATAGCTTGGCATTAGACCTTTACATTGATACCAGGATCATGTAAATCGGTCGAGAAATGGCTGAGATATAGCTTTAAATATATTTTTTGGAGAATATTTGAATTTGGCGCCATTTTCCAACTTTGGAGGTCACGTGACATTTTTCAAACGCTTATATCTCGTGAACGAATAAAGATAACCCTATAAAAGTATACATTTTTGACATTAAGGAGACGAGACCTTTCCAATGATGTATATATCGGGTAGGAAATGTAAAATTTTAAATTAAGGTTTAAATATCGTTGTTACGTCATAACTCGGTAACGGTTGAAAATCGAATCGAGAACATTGGGTTTATTTTGAAGCATTTTGATAAATCTATCAATTAATATAAAAAAATATGAAAATCGATATCGTAAACGGTTGCCCTAGACAGGAAAAACTGATTTAAAGCTTTTTGTTTCAACCTCGATTGTTGTTCCATCACTCTTAATGGATACTTGACAATCCGCGAAAACGTAATCCCCCTTTCCACTTTTAAGAAGGGAAGCTAATGCTTCCATAAACAGAATAAATTGTACATACAGCATGGTGAAATTTTCGTGACAGTGTTGTTATGTACAGATATGTATATATAAATATGCATTTTGATTCACTCTATCAAATTTATATAGAATACAAGCAATTGAACATTCAGTGATAAGATAATTATCACAGGCATTGGAACCGTTTAAAAAAGTTCTTTGATCTAAGATTTTACCGAAAACGTTAATTTAGTGTGGAAACAACTAAGGAACATTTTCCATTCATATTTGCCGGTATCGAAAGATAATGATCAATACATAGGTTATAGATTAGACACAGTCAGGTGTACACAATAACTGATCTTGATAGATTTTTACCCTCGGGTTACAATATTGTCAAACCTTTGTTTCAAAGAAAATTGTAGTTAAATTTTTTTTCAATCTGACTAAAGTCATCTCCTATATATACGCCACGCTACATTAGGATCTGAGGACGACCCGTTGACGTTCGTGTTCTGGATATTTCTGTCTCAGCCAATCAGATCGTAGCTTGCAGAATTTTGTAAATGTTCAATATCTATATTTAGCACAGTCATTTCAGCAGGAATATTAACGTCACCTTAGCGACGTCTATAGAATCCGTCAACGTCGACATTGAAAAGAAAAGATAGGCGGCCATTTCGTTTTGTTATGAAAGATATTTTCCTGACTTGACGTCAGAATAAACAATACACAAATTATAAAATAAATTTACTAGTTCAACCAGGGTGCTTGACACACTCTTGTCTATTTTTAGCCAATGTCATCGCGTCCTTATGAAATTAACACGGTTACAAAATTCGAATCGGCAGAAAGTGTATTCAGTGAGGGGCGTTATAAAAGTTTAAGAAAGAGAAATTGTATGTTGCTATTTGATAAGAGCTACCAGCCTACCAGGGATTCTATATACAAATACCTGGAGCTACATTACACTTTAATAAAGATAAATATGGGATACAATTTCGAATTATTAATTAGAAGTGTTATGGTAACGAATCTTAAATCAGGGTCTCTTAATACTGAATGTATTTATGTAGAGACTTTTAAAAGCACTGCAATCAGTGAATAACATGTAAACCTTCAAATACATATTTCCTTATTCAAGGAAAGAGAGAGAGAGATGATGATGATGATGATGATGATGCTGATGAACCGATGATGATGTCATTTTGAGATGATGAGAATGTCATTTTAAGATAGTGATGATGATGATTATTGTCATTGTAAGTTTAAAAGACCAATAGCAGTGAATTGCAGCAAAGATAATTGTAAATACATATGAATGAAAAATATACAGGGAGTGCAATCAGTTGTGAGTTTTAAAATTGCATGGCATTAAAGTAAATTTACATTGTCATTTCAAGGATTTATTTTCAGTAATATTTATCTACACACACTCACATTTTTTTTTTTTATTTATTTTTTTTTTTTTTTAAATTAGGTCATCAATGCATTTGTTTTATCAAAGACATGAAAAAATTCTCTCTCTGCACTACAGCAACAGCAGTGATGTCCTTGATAATCATTTTCATAAGAGGCATATACTAAAACTATGAAACTTCCCGGCCACAAAGTACTGGTCCATGAACCGTAGATATGGTTTAGTATATGTTGTAAGAATTTGTTTCTAAATTGATGTAAAGTATATAAGATTAAAATAAACCTAAAAAGTATATCTTTATCTTTTTTACATTGTATAGATTTCTATTCATAAGAAATCATGATAGCTTAGATGAGTGACTGCCAGATCAAATTACTTTTAAATATATTCAGGACAATGTGTTCAACTTTAATTTTATTTTTATTTTAGAAATTTTATATATAATTTATATCATACACACATTTAATTATAACACAACATGCTTTTATAGTTGTTTAATGATATTCTAGATAAGATAACATGATATTCACAAAACAAGTCCAACATCCACCAACATCTGAATTTGGAATGAGACACCTTTATTCCAATTCTAGGTCTGCTAACTGCAATCTGAAAAAAGTAACAATGATCATTTAATGAATGTTATAAGAGCATGATCAAATCATCAAATGAATTTTTGACAAAAATATTAACTCAAAACCAAGCAGAATACCTGTACCATAATTCCAAATTCAACACTGAGGTTAAATAACCTTTTTTTAATATTCTAAAATATTATTCTCCACAATTATCATTCAATGACTAGTTATAAGTTTTCATCACATCTGTCACTGTAAATGAAAGGTGGTTTTAATGGTGCTGATTTGAAATATTATTTGATTTGAATGATCTTTTTTTTTCTTTCCAATACAAAGAAATCTTAACAGTATACAGGTAATGAATGTTATGTTTCTTGAAAATATTTTCAGTTTACATGAAAAACATTATTTTTCCCAATTTGTTTATATTACCTTGTGTTTTAAAAATTTTTATCTAACAAATTTTTTAATGCAAGATTCTATGCTATTTACATTTTTTGTACTTGTTCAAAAATTTTTTTTTAAAAACCTTTTTTGGAAAGAAATAATTTTTTATATTCATTTTCCACTTAACAGGAAGACAAGAAATCATGGAATGAATTATCAAATTTGACTATTCTTCATGAAGAAAAGACATGCTCAAGGGGAGTTTACAAGGCATCTGAAAAAAGGCCCCATTTTCCAATCAAACTGGGGATGGAAAAGGGCATTTTTGGTTAGAAAAAAGCACAATTTGACTGAATAAGAACTACGATTTTTTTTTCAACAATAAAATATGTTTTAAATTCAAACAGCACACTGGTATTTAATGTGCAGTCTTATGCACACATATTACAGTACAGTTTACAGAAATTTATTTACTAAAACCTGTTCATTTTATTGGAGTATAGAGCTAAATATTCAAAAAGCAAATTTATTTTAAAATAAAGATATCATCAGAAATTAAGTAAATATTAATTAAGAGGGTCATTATTTTAATAACCTTGACATAAGATTTAAATTAGTTTGGCTGCCTTGGAATTTGTTCATATTTAGAAACAGTTGAAAACGCTTTTGAAACACCCCTCCTTCAATACACGGGGTCACTGAGTTTAAGTAAGAAATTCATGATGAAATCAATTTTGACACAAGTAGCAGATTAACGGACTTGATTGTGTATTGGGTTAGCAAGAAAAAAAATACCACTGTTTCTATCTAAATTCATAAAAAAAGTGTTTAGAATCTATTGTATAATCCTATAACTTGTTGTCAATGTTGATTCCTACAAAGTCGTCTGCATTTGCACTATAAAGACGATGTGTTTAAATCGTTTGAAAGGCTTCTCGATAAAAATCTGAATCTGTCAAGAAATGAAAAAGTATATATTTAAGTTATGGTTGTCGATCAAACTATTACAACCACACATTGTTTACATTTTAATGAATAAATAATGTCGCGCGTAAAATTGCCCAAAACATTAATGTTGATTGTCAAAAATCTAATTTAAACTCATAATAAAATACAGTTCATTGTAATTAACTAGTTCATCAAAACATACTTTACCTTTCTTTGTAAATCCTTTGAAGAATTCATTGAGAATATAGCAGAATGTTTTAGTCCAAAAATGAACGCTAGCTTTCAACAAGGACTGAAAAACATTTTCTGTAGCACTGCAGTAAGAGCAAAAAGTACCGTAATTACCGGAAAGGGGCTAAATTTCGATACATTCATCAAGAAACAAACCAAGACATATTTTAATTGTTTTATTTACATTCTTTTTTATTTTACATGAACAGCAAATAACATAATTATTGCATATTTCATTTTGACATTTTCATGCATAAATTATACATCCTTTAAAAGACGTTCTCTGATTGGCTTAGATATAAATAGATTTTACTGGAAAACCAATCTCACAGGAGAACATTTCAAATGGGTCGTCTTCAGATCTTACCGTAGGAAGATCTGTACTACAATATAGGTGTGGAGTTTATTATTAAATAGAGAAAGGGTTAAAGTCCATAATTGTCATTTATGTGCTTCATATATATAATATTTCGGACTGTTTATTTAGGATTTCAAACGGCGTTGATTTAGTTCTGTTCTGTGATGTGAAAAACAGACTAAGTATGTAGAATCTGATGGAATCAGACACTTTTACAGTGTTAGCGTTATTCAGAATTTTGTGTAAAACTAAGTAAATTTGAGTTATGTAAACCCCCGGTAATTCTTTTGGTTTGTATGACAATATTTTGATTAAAATTTGATTATCATTTAAAGATTTGGAAGTTTAAATTTCAAAAGTTATAACTCATTGAAACGGATGTAATCATATATCGATTAAAGTCGTTTTAAAAGCAGAATTAAAAAATAAAATCTGCATTTTATTAAAATGGATAATTGCATTTAAGACACTAATTACAATTTGTTATGCTTTGTAAAATATGCAGCTGATTTGTCAATAACAACAACAAAGGGCGGCGACCTTTGTTGGAAAATTATCAGATCAACACTGGACACGCCATGTGAGAGATATCGATCTTTTTTCCTCACCTGGTCGCGTCAAACATACCTCAAGATATACATGTGTTAAATCTCAAATTATTGCAGTAGTCATTCTGGGATGCTTGTAATTTTGTGAAAAAAAATCTAATTATAGAGTATATACAATAAACTAGAGGCTAAAATTTGTAATCAAATAATGAAAAGGGTTTAACTTCATAATTGTTCTTTATATACTCCATATATAATATTTTGTACAGTTTATTTAGGATTTGAAACGACTTTGATCTATGTCTGTACTGTGTACATGTATTCACTGCTAGAATCAGAAATATGTGTAAAACTAAGTAAAAGTAGAATTATGGAGAGAAAAAAACACGGTGTTTCTCTTGGTTTATATGACAATATTTTGATTAAAATTTGATAATTATTTTAAGATTTGAAAGTTTAAATTTCAAAGTAATCATATATATCGATTAAAGCCGTTGTTTAAAAGCATTCTAACAAACTTAAAATAAACCTACATTTTATCAAATAGATAATTACATTTTAAATACTAGTTACAATTTGTTTTGATTGAAATCAATGCTTTGTAATTATACATCTGATTCCCAATTACCAAGTGGTGCGGCGATCTTTATCAGATCAACACCGGGACACACAGGAGAGAAGCAAATGAGAGATATGAATCTTTTGCACCATGTATCTGCACACTCCTATCAGAGATAGACATCCTTTCGTATACCCCACCAGACATTTTACCGCCGTGTGGGGCGGCGATCTTTATCAGATTAACACCGGGCACACAGGTGAGAAGCAAATGTGAGATATGAACATGTACCATTGTCATCTACACACTCAGAAATAGACATACCCACCAGACATATATGTGTGTTTGACCTCCGTAACTAAAAATTCTATACTGATGAGAATAATAAGCCATGCTCATGATATCAGACACCTGCGAGAATTACGTCATGTCTGCAAAAGACTTATGGCATCAGACATCTGCGATGATTACGTCATGACTAGAAAAGACGCCTCATTGTTCGCATTTCCGCTCTTAAATCAATACCGCTATTGTTCCATTGCTAAAAAAAGAGTCTCTATTGTTAACGCAGGTGGTATAGGCCTGTGTGATGCAATTGTTGTACTCGAGTCATTTGAAGGTAGGACATTGAGGAGTCTACATCGTAAAGGTATTTAATTATAAAATATAGTATTATTTATTATATTATTAGATATATATTTTTGCTATAATTGCTGCTGTACCTATATAGCAGACATTTTATTTAATTATTAATATGATTATTGAGTAGAAGTATATTATATATTATTATTGTTTTTAATTTTAATATTATAGAGTAGAAGTAGCAGTAGAGTATCTTTTAGGACACAGTCTGAGATCGAATGGAAGTGACCCTCAATTTCCGCGAGTAGATCTTAGATCAAGTATACAAGTCACCTCTGTATACTAAAAAAGGCCGCCTGTTACTTTTGTATATATAATATGATGTACATATTTATTTTTAAATCATGTTGTCTACCGATATGGTCATTCTAAATATAGACCAATGATGTCATTCTAAAATTAGAACGATGATGTCATGCTAAATATAGAAACCAATATCGCCGCCGCACATGTGCAAAAAATCCTGATGACGTCACTCCTGCGCATGCGAAGTCTTGACGCCAAACCGTCCCGTATACTACTAACATAAATGTATTTAACGAGAGTCAATTTTAATGAAATTTGACAACAGCAAAAATTCATACATGGCTATTTCATGTGGATGTTTTATTCCACAACATATTTCACAACAGCAAATTTTGTCTTGTACATAAGGCGTACATTTAACTGGTAATGTTTTTGTTTGTTTTGTTTTTTTGAACGAGTGATTTTTTTCGATCTGTAAAATTACGGCCCATCTGTAACGGTGTCTCACTGTAAAATTACGGGGAGGCATACTTACAGTTGGCCCATAATTTTACGGGATTGTCTTTGAAACCACTTGCCGAGTATTTTCCCATAAATTTTAAACGGGAAATTTCTACAATGAAGAGAGAGAGAGAGAGAAGAAAGAGAGTTGTAGCGCAAATTATTCGGCTGAATAATTTACTGCCAGTAGGTCGGACTTATATCAAATTTCACCAGGTTTCCACAGTTTTACGGGGAGTGTATCCCCGCATGCAGTGGTATCATACCGCTTTTATACATATAACACTTTCCGACAGTTCCAACAATGTTTCCATCAAATAACTACCAAATAATATATTATGCCTCCACGTGTGAGGAACCATACAACGTGTTGAATCATAGAGTGTTACTCCTGCATTTTGTATTTAAAGCTTATTTAGACATCAAAACAATATTTTACTGTCGGAATGTATGCAAATGGATTATGTAAATGTTTGCGCTTTTTGCCATCAAGTTTTTGATTGAAGGGTACAGTTGAAAATGTTGAAATGCATAGAAATACCGGAACACAATCTATAATTTCCAAACGTACTATTCATTAATAAATCAGTATGTACCGAAACGCATATTTTGTATGCATTTATTGCGAACCTACACATATAAACCATTATATAACTATGTATGTATTTGGTATCAGGTATTTAATGAAACTTATGTAAACAAGTATTTGATATTAACCCAGTGGGTGTATATGCAATGGATTAATAAATATACTTGTATAAAATTATAATTCCCAAGCCTATTAATTTACTCGGAATTGGGATTCCTTCATCATTGTTCTCGTAACATTTCGAACATGTTGTATTTGGTAGGTAGCCGAGATTATCCGTTTGTGTACACGTTATTTGCGAGCTTCCCAAATTTTTAATAAATCAACCAATCAGAAAAACATGGGCTCGAAGTTCGATATGATTCGCCCCAGGCAACATGGAGCCACTGTGATCAGCAATTGGCTGCTTGTTCTGGTACTCTGCTTTGATTTCTTTTACAAAATACATGCCTAGAAAGCATTTATGATTATTAGCCCAATTATCACATTGGCCTTCACAGTTCGTTTTGTAATTTAGTAGATGTAGCAATCAACATATCACTCTTTGAAAGAAAAAAAATCAGTATAAAAACTTTTGATGCAATCTGTATATATATATACACACAGTATTAAACAACACTTGCAACCATGAGCCAACAATGCTTGAAAGCTAAATTCAAACATTACGGTAAGTTCATTCGACATTATTTGGTAAAATTTTGGTTATTATTCTGGGGCCAAGACTCAAACAATTAAAACAGCTGACTAAACTTGACTATTTGAGTTTACCGTCGCTTCGACAGTATTTCAGTCATATAGCGACGTCCAGCTAATTACAGGTGGAGGAAGACCCCGAAAGCACGGAGACATCCGGGTAGAACCACCGACCTACCGCAAGCCAGCTGGTAGGCTTCCTCACATGAAAATCCGAATGAACCCACGCGGTGAGGGGCTGAGTGAGTGTTAAAGCCAACGACTTTACCCTCTCGGCCACGGAGGCCTCTAAAACAGCTGGAGGTTAAGTTACGACCGGTTAATAATAAATTGAACAAGCCCTCCTTTTCAAAGAAAATTTATTTTAGACTATACAGCTTATGATATATGGAATATAAACTCGGTTAACATTCGTTTAATTTACTCGGAAAAAATGTATGATTAATCAAAGTACTTTCCACAATAAATGGCCAAGTATTGCTTACATTGAATTAAAAAATATAAATTGAAAAATTGATAATAGAACTTCCGATGATTTCATATGCATGCATTATTTAACAATTATACATGATGTTTTTGAGTACTATCCCCTCTATTATTTCATCTTCCGCAATGAGAGAGGAATGCTAGTGTTGTCGACTCGTTGTATTGGACCATACGGTCACTGCGACAGTAGTTCAGACAGGTGGGGGAAGACCTCGAGACAGAGGCACCCGGGTAGAACTACCGACCTACTGCAAACCAGCAATAAGATTTCATGAAAAAGCCGACTGACCCAGGATTCGAACCCACAGCGGTGAGAGTTGAGTAACGTTAAGTCAGCAGTTTTACCCACTCAGCCATGAAGATCCCCACAACACGTACATTTGTTACGTAGAAGCACATGTGTATCACACGCCCTGCTGGCCTCAATAATTATATGCTAGTGTTAGAATAATGTACCACATGCAAATCACACAGAGCACGATTTTATCCAACTTATTGTTGAGTACTTGATACTTTAGCTGGTTTACTCAATGTAATTAAATAAAAGAAATCTTTGAAACAATTAAACCAAAAATTTTAATCATCCATACTCCACTCACATTCAAAAAAAAAAAAGAAAAAAAAAAGATAAATGATAGGAATTATGCATTTAATTTTTTTGTCCGTATCAGGGATTCGTACATGCCTTCGTGATAACAAGACCAATGAACATCCGGACCTATTTTGAATATAAAGCGGATGCTCTTCTACTGCGTTATTGCGCCGGTCAATGATATAATATCAACATGTTAAACGACATGCACGTGCGCTTTGGGAGTGAATTTTAGAGAAAAGTGGAATTGTATAGCAAGATAGGTACATAAATTTGACAATAAATTGAAAAAGAGTTTGGATTGTGTGGTTTAGAAGCTCAGTGCTTACAGTGTGCTCAATGTGCCAGAATCTCTTGGTTCAAGTCCAGGTCAGGCCGCAAAATGATTATGGGTTTTATTTCACTTAAATCTAAAGGTGACAGAATCTACAGCTGACACAGACAATTTTCAACTATCTCCATTTCGTCTGGATAATTTATCATTGAATAAATTAAAATGTTTATTTTTACCTTTCAATTCTTCCTCTCAAACATCGTGACGTCGACATCATTTCGGGTTATTTTGCTGTTGTTGAGAAAACTATGTATAATACATTTATTTGAAATAAAAATATATATTGATACCGTAATTTAAATTTATTTACTTTAGGGATAATTAAGCTTACGTTATACTTTTGTATTTATGGCGAGATTCTATGGAGGCTATTCGTTGCCAAAATCCAGCCTTGTAATCAGACAATTTATACTTCGGTTCAACTATACAGTTTTGTAAAAGTATAAACGTTTATCCGAGAGGTACATATTGTGCTCGTATTGTGCGTTTTGATTATCTCGATTTAACTAGTAACGTTTTTACTTCTAGAATGTAATTTGGTAACATGCAGCTAAGATAAAATGCAAATAATATTTATAATTTTTCAAACTCAAATTTACGAAATGTACAACGACATACACGACACGTTTTACGCCGTACATCACGACATTCGAGAATGGAGCCGCATCAGATAACACTCCCAGGTTTACAACTGCATACTTGACTTTTACATTTCTACGCGATTAACATTTGTAGACGATTTTGCAACTCCCATATATGGCAGTATCACGGAAATAGGCGAAGATTTAAAGGCGGAGCCAAATTTCACGAGCGGAAAATAAAGAGAGGTAACTCTTACACCATGATAAATCGGTAAGTACAGAAAGATTTCGTATTTTCCTAAGTCTGAAAATGATACTTTGTAGATACAATAATTTTATATACATCAATTGTTAATCATTATACTTACATTTGGACTCTTTTAATATATACATGGTAAAATGAAAACGAAAAAAAATATGGTTGAAAAAATGTTATGTAGATCTATGAAAGGGAAGTTGCTATGTACAGACATTTAAGCTTCATAATTTTTTAATTTTACTAACGTTATAAGTGAATATTAAGAAAGGAAAGCTTTACATTAGAAACTGCATAGATTTTTTTTCTCTTTTTTCTTATCCAGTCATACCCTAATATTAAGGTTATATTTGTGATATAGTAATTAAATGTTACTTAATATTACTGGGAAAGGCAGCAGCAAGAATTTGGCCTGTAAAAATTATTGTATAGATCTATCTGTAGCAAATATTCCATCTGTTTTGACTTGAAAATTGGACAATAGTAAAGTAGCAACTTAACTGAACCTTAAATATCAATTTGACTTATTCCTTCTATAAATATATTTGTTTTGCATAAAAAATCTTGATTTATAGTCAAGCAGTAATTTTTACTGTCTGGAAAAAAAAACCCATTAAGAGTTGGATTAAGAAACAGACAGTTGATGGCATGTAACTTTTGTGTATTTTCTTAAAGAAATTAATCAATCTGCAGGTATTTTTTTTGCATTTAAACTTAAAGGGTCAATCTTTATTAAAGCAGGAGATCTCTTATATCTTTATAGAACATCTCCTGATTAAAGACATGATGAATACTTCAACTTGAACTTTATACTGCCAATAGTCAATATTGACTACTTAAGGCACCTTAATTTTGGATGTGTTCTTGAATTGTTATTCAAAAAAATTGAGTCCGGTACACCTCAGCTCTGTTTGTGAAAATTATTCATTGTTTTTCTGAAAATTGTGAATAAAAAAATCGACTTTTTTATAAAGTTTTGAAAAAAGCTCAATTGTGGTGAAGTGGGTTCTCATATCATGTGGCTTTGGTGGTTCGACTAAAAAAAACATCAAAGTTAAAATCCTGGCCAGGGATATAAACATCTAAATATAAATTTACGCCATGCTGTGCTTATATTGGTGGCTTTACAATGTAGGTGGGGTACATTTCAAAAACTAATCTTTTTTATATCTTCTGATGTTGATTCAATACCTGCATACAATGGCACTCATGCAACTGAAACACATGATGCTTAGTAAATAATTGTGATACTGTTTAATTCTCATAATGCATTTACCTTGAATGTGTAGACCTACACGCTGCAACACTTCCCTTATTCGAACATGGGAGATAACTGCGTGGAGATTTGCCAGTCGCTGTCGGAAAATACCAAAAGTGAGCGGACAATTACGTTTATTTACGATGATGTAGTGGGCGGGGAAATGGGCGGAGCTTATTTATCAACATTGCAAACGTGTAAACCTGGATTAAGCTGAGCCGAATCATGATGGTCGGACAATGTAAAGTTGCGAGCGTTAAAGTAAGAAAGCGTTTTGTGGTTTATCAAAATGCATTTTGTTGAAATACGTATTTACAATGTTGCATCGGCAAATTCAGTCCAAGAATGTATCTCTGGAGCTTAAATACTAAGAAATTCAAACGAATTGTGTATTTTGTCGGAAAATAAACTGTTCAACTCAGATCAACAAGGCTGGATTTTTGGCAACGAATAGCCTCCATAAGATTCCGTCATATCTCTTCCGATCAAACACGTTTTCGACTTCGTGAACTGTTGTAGCGCGATTCCTTTGGCAAGGGGGTGTTTTTTGTACCTGATTGTCTTTATCCATCCCTTCCACGCAAAATGATAAACAATTTTATGAAAATCCACCAAATTTCAAAGGAGTTACGGCAATTGAAATGACATGATGTACGTTTTCAGTGGAAGAAGTTACCTACCTTCATATTATACATAAGGTCATTGATTTTTTTTTTCAATGGGCAGCAACGTATCGGGTACCTTTGTGGAGAATGTGCGACTCTTTCTTCATAATTAAAACGACGCTCTTTTAACACGAAAATTCGGGACACAGACATTGTTTGGTTACAGTCCACTATTTTTAATGATTGTCACACCAAATTGTTTCTGCATGATTGTAAATTGGCAGAAGCAATTTAATCAAGAAAAAAATACACAGTTGTAAAGTAAATATTTTTGAACGGATAAAGGAATATGATGTTCGCTATATGGTTTTGAACAGCAGCACATGTTTATTTTTAAAAGCGTGAGTTCAGTTTTTGATAGCAATCTAAATAAGTATTTTATATTATTAATGTCTCGATGCATGGTGCAGTTGAGTTGGTAGAGCCTCGGGCTATCAAGCCAAAGTTCCCGAGTTCGAATCCAAAATTTACGGGTTGATAGATCAATCTGCAATCCTTCCTTTCCATATTTTAAGAGAAAATCGCTGATTCCGTTCCAAGGGTTACTATTAAATAATAAGATCCTGGAGAAGCCTAATAAATGGTTCGTACCCTAAAAGCAAACGCTGGAAGTTATATGATTTTTATATAATTATGTGATTTGTAGGTTTTCACTGCTGCAACCAATAATGGACAGTATCTCTGTGTACACGCTTTGTAATTACATGTAAAACCAAAAGTTTTAAATTGATGCAACACTAAATAAAAGCTCTTAAAGGTCTTCATCTTATAATCAGTTAGCAATATACTATCAGTTCCAAGTGAAGTTTAACTTTGAATGTTTAAGTTTTTTTTTCAGGGAAATGAGTGGAAAACCATTTTTTTAAAGAAAAGTATAGAAGATATCTACCACCAATCGATGTCTTCTCGACAGTCATTATATACACTCAGTCCTAAAAGAAAGTGTGCATTTTTTAATTCTAAATATTTCAATATTTAGCAAACATGTCAGTTTCAATTTTCGCACAGTATTTCTCGTGTGCATCTGGTCCAAACCAAAATCCCTCAATGTCAGGTGGTACACTTTGGGCTATATCGATGACAAATACACACGGGTTATACGGTGGTAGTGTGTGAGAATTGAAACTAATATGTTAGCTAACTGTTGGAATATTTAAAATCAAAAAGTGCAAGATTTCTTTGGAACTGTGTGTATTTAAAGGAGACGCTATCTGGACGAAGCTAAAAGTTTTCAACCCGAAGATGTCCTGTGGATGATCACAGTCGCCATTATTTGGTCCGATGCCACAGTTTATGTGAGAGACCACAAAAAAGTTGCAACCTATCTTCCATTTACCAACCAACATCAAGAAAAGTATAATAGGTATATGGCAAATAAAATTATGTCGTTCATTGAGATATGTTCGGCCCTCACAGTAAAATGATATATTACCTACAAGATCCATTTGATGTGGAAAATCAGTAAAATTGTTCCAAATTACAAGCCACTCGATTTTTCTCCTTTACTGTTCCAGTTTATGCTTAACGCAACATTAGAACTTAATGTTTTTATTACAAAATGCATGACCCGGCATGTTACTTTTGTGTAACAATAACGAATAGTGTTGATTTCTATACAAATAATGTTATGGTTTTTAATCGTTGTATCTACACGTTATACAGACCGGTATTTTCTTCATTGACTATATGTTTTTGACGATATTATATATGACCAAAACATAACTTATCAAATAAAAATAGGTAAAGGCGGGAAAGGTTCAGAAAATATGACGTTCCCTGACACCTGACTGTCAAATTCTGAAACTACTATTAGCTTTCTATATTAGACATATTTAAACGAATTCCATATACGTGTCGTGGAGGGAGCTCTAATTTTGTGTGTCTGTACTATGCGCCAGAAACGCCGAAGTATAACAACTTTTGCATCAAACATAGTCAGAGCGCGCTAGCTAACGTACACGTACTGTTGGAAAAAAAAAAAAAAAAAAAAAAAAAACATCATCGTGTTCATTGTCAAGATAATAAGCATGCCACTTACTTTCAGTGTGGGATATAATGATGATGAAAAGTAAACCAATGCAAACCAACAAAAAAGGATTTTAGAAGAACGTCAATGTGTGTATATCATACTTTTTTCTGTATTACATTTTTTTCAATCTCGTAATTAAACTGAACACGACTGAAAAACACTGTTCTATTAAAACAAATCGCTACAAGTATTGTGCGTTTTAACTGACATACCTACACCCCTGAGACTCATATATAAATACGATCGCATCAACTGTGAAAATGAAGCTACATGTAAATGGAAACCAATATTTTATCCAGATATTGAAAATTAACTGACTGACTGACTGACTGACTGACTGACTAATTGATTGATTGCCGAGATATCTCTATTTTATGCATACTTTTACAGCACTTCAACAGTCAAACGTTACTTAGATATAATTGTAATTTAATTACTTAAAATTCAAAATTTCGATTTAGGTATTTATTTATTTAAAAAATGGGAATTGGGAAATAATTGGAGTATATATTACCGCAAAAATTTGCAATTCAGTTTCGTCAGAATCAATGTAGTTCTGCTCGAATTAAGTTCTATTCATTTCTTCCTTTTTTTTAAAGAATATGAAAAATATGAAGAAAAAAAAGTAGTTCTTATACATGCCATTTTATATCGTATATAGTCATGTTTGGGTGTGTGCCTTTATTGATTTAGTGAATGTATTTTACTAGTCCCAAACTTGGACGACTTCCGTTTCCGGTCCACGAGCAGTGAATGGATTTCTGCGCAAAACACGCATATTTCGCAATAATATCTGTATTTTTAGTGGCCAATTCATATAAAGCTTTTCACAATGGAAGACGCAGGTCTTGACGACTTCTTTGCTAAAAAAGACAAGAGTAAAAAGAAATCTAAATCATCTAAAGTAACTCCAACTGACATTATAAACAAGACAGATGAACCGGTGAAAAAAGAGAAAAAGAAGAAAGATAAGGATAAGTCACAGACTGCGGCTAATACCGCTAACAATACTTCTTCAGGATTAACAGTAAACCCAGCGGAGGTTTGGGTTGTCATTTGATCCACTCCTCTCTTTCTGCTCCAACAAACTTTCTGCTGTTTGACCCTTTCACATTCATGCCTTTTTACGTAATGATAAGTCCTGTAATGCGCATTAACAATTTCATACATATCCTGGAGTATCTAGTTCTCACCAGAATAAGAAGTTATTGCAGGAAAAAGTAACAAAACAATCTCTCACCTTTATGTCAAACAATTTTATCTTCGAATGCAACTATATATTCCCTTCAAATGTATTAAATTGTCAGTGGTAATGGAAAACAAATTAAATAAATAACTGCCCAGTACTAATAGCAGTCAGAAATATTATTCCCAAAACGGCATCTGGAGTTCTCATTAGTGACCTCAAAATGAGTATGTTGTGAGTTTTGTGGACATAAAAACTAAAAGAGATTAAAACTATAAACTATAGTTGCAGTGAAATTCTGTGGTCTTCATAACAGCACAGATTGGTGTGCAAATTTAAGATGATCCACAGGAGAACATCTAGGATCCATTTTATTACGGGTACCCACTGAGTTTGGGGTACAATTGCTGTTTTTCTGTTGCACCCCTTCATATAGAGAGTCCCTACAAATCTGGGATACATGGCCGATTTGGGGCATAAAAAAGCCCATCTACAGGTAGTAAATGGACATTCTGTATTAAAATCATCAAGTGTGAATTTTGCTATCAAACTATGGCTCTAAATAACTGATATACATAGTATTGTTGAGAAGTGTATTGATAATCAAATATGCACTTATTATGTTGGTTTACATAAATCGGTCATTAAAATTCACTCATTATCTACTAGCTGAGAGTCAGCTGTAGATTTAACGAAAAGTTTAAAAGAATATAAAAAGAAGCATTTAATAGTGAAAACTGTATAAAATTGGTACTTCTTTATGAAATGATTTTCCCTTACATTTTTCATTAAAAAAACCCTGTGAAAACAAGAAATCAATCAATCAATTTTGCAAATTGTCAGTTGTTTTACTGATAT